>CM044012.1:6806518-7334691 GCA_024085815.1 Flaveria linearis | reverse complement strand
AGGGAAACTAAACGCTAGGTACGTGGGCAGTTTGAGATTGTCAAACGGATTGGCCCGTGGCTTATCAACTGAACCTACCTGACCAACTCAGTGAGTACACAATGTGTTTCACGTGTCAAACCTCAGAAGTGTCTTGCTGATGAATCACTGTTGTTCCTTAGAAGAACTGGAAATCAATGAACAGCTTCGTTTCGTTGAAGAACCAGTAGAGATTATGGATCGAGAAGTCAAGACACTAAAGCGTAGCAAAATTCCCATTGTGCGTGTTAGATGGAACTCTAAGCGTGGCCCAGAATTCACCTGGGAACGCGAGGACCAATGAAGAAGAAATACCCACAACTGTTCATAGATCAGACCTCTATTTCTTAGAAATCGTCAGAAACCTAGTGCGTCTATGTTCTGGATAACTGACCTGTTTGTTTTAATTTTCTGGACGAAAATTCCTGCAACAAGGGATAATGTGACAACACGAATTTTTCGTTAATACTATACTATTAAAATTACTTCGTCCGTTATCGCAAATTAATTACTTTACTATTTTGCAAGGATAATAATAAAAAAAAAAAAATATAATAATAATAATATATAATAATACTAACAAAATTATTTTATAAGATTAAAAAGCTTAGGGGATAAAATGCAAAACTTGAAAACTTTTTTAAGATATTGGACATAAAATGATAAGTTCTAAAACCACAGGGGCCAATTGTGTAATTTTTTAAAACACCCAACCCCCCACCCGTCGCCCTCTCTTCCCCGTCCGGCCACCTCCGGCCATCTCTCCGCGAGAGCCAAAACCGTCCAACAAACGCGGTTATGACCTAATTAAAGTTCCCGACCCAATTTTGTGGTGGAGTCGAACGTGGGGCAACTTTTCAATTCAATAATACGAGTGCGAGTACCACTGAAACCGACCATCCCCATTGTCGGCCAAACAACGATCCACAATCGCCACTAACAACTAAATAATCCAATTAATCGTGTATATAAGACCATATAACTGTTTCTAATCGAATGCGACTTTCAAATCCATCTAAAACACAACCACACATCATCATCGATCATCCCCTACATCTTCGACCTGCAACATAGTCGACAGTGGTCTTAGAGGCATATAATCGAAATTTACAGAGGGCTTTGCATCAAGAACATTATTCGAAGCTTTCCACAAGTTTAATTTGATTTCTAACATCGTTTGCATAACAATCGATCCTCGTCGTGGTCGCGGCTGGTTTCAACATTTGTTCATATCAAATTAATCTACAAAACAGGTAATTAAACATGTCTTTACACTTGATTTTAGTAGAGGAATGAAAGCCCCAACAATAATTGGTTATTAACATCAATTTGATGTTCAATTGGATCGAAATTGAAACTAGGGTTCATTCGATTGGGGGAACTCCTGTGAACCCGTTTAAAACATTTGAAACCAAGTTATCTCGCGGCCGTGGCCCTTGGTTCACTGGTTCCCCGAGCAGTAGCAATCCTTGAGGTCCCGGTTCGACCCCGGCCACCTCATTTATTTTTTTAAGGCTTTTTAAGCCTCTGAAAAATAAGTAAATTCCTAAAAATTATAAAAATAATTTTTATAAACTCTTCTTATTTAAAGGTTACATAAATATTTCTGTGAATTTATTTTATTTAAAACCTTAATAGTTTTTATAAATAATATTTATAAATATGATAAATAACTATGGTTATTAAAAACTCTAATCATGAGAATTATGAAATAATTGTGAAATCATAGAAATTATACATCTTATAATTCACAATTAATTACAAACGCAATTATAGATTATATTTTTTTATATACTTTAATTAATAATTATTATTGGATTATGTGTAATCGTAATCAATGTTAATAATATCTATTCCAAAGGATTACAAAGAATATAGATATATCTAATCGTGTGCGTCAACCCAAACCGACTCGAATCCACCAAATATCTATTCGCGTTGCGCATATCTTAAAGACGTAATTACAATTATAATAGGTATTGCTCGTGTTTGATCGTGCATTGCCGTATTCTTTGAAGCTCTTGTTCATTTCATTACATCATATTCGGTGAGTTTACAGCCCCACTTTTACTTTATACTCTTTTTGGGGGAGAGAAACATGTTGTTTTCATAAACGTTACATTACATTAAATTTTTGTAATACTGCATATACTTGATACTATGGTGTTATACTTTGCCCTTCGGACCGTTAATATGCAAATAGCGAGGTGATTGTTATAGATCTACTGGAGTGACATACCCCACCCGGCTTGTCGCACTAGCACAACGTTCGCAAACGGTGAACAGTTAGCCTGTTAAAGGTTGTGGTGTGTGATCCACAATCGGGCCTACTTTATTATTTGATTACATGTCAGCTCGGTCACGACTTCATACACATAGTGATCATTATGGACTAGCTACCCATTATATGCTTTAATTACTAATTCTGGGAATTTCATTATACTTATCGGATTACTAAATCCGGGAATTTTATTATACTTATCAGATTACTAAATCCGGGAATTTCATTATACTTATCGGATTACTAAATCCGGGAATTTCATTATACTTATCGGATTACTAAATCCGGGAATTTCATTATACTTATCGGATTACATAATCCGGGGATTTCATTACTGATACTTATCGCATTACATAATCCGGGGATTTCATTACAGATACTTATCGGATTACATAATCCGGGGATTTCATTACTGATACTTATCGGATACATAATCCGGGGATTTCATTACTGATACTTATCGGATTACATAATCCGGGGATTTCATTACTGATACTTATTGGATTACATAATCCAGGAATTTCATTACTAATACTTACTGTTTTCTGATAAACCTGTGAACTCACCAGTCTTGTACTGAGATTTTTGCATGTTTTCTCTCAGGACATTGATGTGGCACGTCTAGGAGCACAGCATCCACTGCATGTCATTCCGCGTTCATCTCAAACCGTTTTCAAGATTTAATTTGCATTTACTTTACATAAATTGGATTGGACGCGTGTTTACGTGTTCCAAAACTATTGTTAAATGTTTTCCTTTTTTCGCTTCCGCACTACTTAAATATATTTGGTTTGTTTCATTAAAATTAAGCAACTTATATAATTTGTAATTATCGAGTCGTTTGGTGTAACTGATGCTTATCTGAGATCCTGGTTATGTCACACGCCTAACGGTAAAACCCCGTACGTGGAAAATGAGGTGTGACAGATTGGTATCAGAGAATTAGTTAAGCGAACTAAAATGAACTTTGCATCTCATCTGCATTGCATTTTAGACTATAGCTAGATTTGCATTAGTTACACACACATAGATTACTAAGCTATACCTACTAATTAGGTGCTTGAGAATTTTTGCTTTAACATATCCCTGTGAGCATATGGCTACCGGGATGGTGGCTCCGAGTTGCTGTGAGTCACGGGAGAGTTTGTGTGCATTTGACATCGCCTAAATGTTCTTCGTGATTTGTGTGACACATAGACACTTGTATTCTGGATTTCCTGGCAAAAGGCCCTCGGGCTAAGGCAAGCATATCGCATAAATCTCATTGTGAGACCAGTTATGCTTACCTGGGGATTTCTGGGATGAGTGATAAACTATGGTCAATACACAGGTCTCTAAGGTAAATGGGTCAAATTACCTTGGCGTGTCAATGATTCCCAAACTTTACTGATCCTTTCGTGTACTTTGATAGATCGACCCCGATATAATACATACATATTGGTAATTCTATCATTGATGACCACTATACTTGACAAGATATGTTAGCTGATAGGAGGAACCGGGGTGATCATGCAAAACAAATTACCATTACGGGTGCACACGTAGTTGTAAATTGTCGTGCATGCTAAGTCCGGTGAGTCTGGTCGGGAGGTAACATTGTAGTCAGTATAAGTCATCATTCCTACACCTTGAGCAAGAAAGTCTCGGTCTTCATACAAAATCCAAGAATTTTATTACTGATACTTACTGATTTCTGATAAACATGTGAACTCACCAGTCTTATACTGACTTTTGCATGTTTTCTCTCAGACATTGATGTGGCACGTTTAGGAGCACAGCATCCACTGCATGTCATTTCGCGTTCATCACAAACTGTTCTCAAGATTTAAATTCATGTACTTTACATAAATTGGATTGGACGCGTGTTTGCGTGTTCCAAAGCTATTGTTAAATGTTTTCCTGTTTTCGCTTCCGCAATACTTAAATATATTTGGTTTGTTTCATTAAAAATTAAGCAACTTATATGATTTGTAATTATCGAGTCGTTTGGTGTAACTGATGCTTATCTGAGATCCTGGTTATGTCACACGCCCGACGGTAAAACCCCGTTCGTGGAAAATGAGGGTGTGACATATTTCATCTTCTGTCTTGTATCAATGTATACGAATCTCCTATTGGAACACAATATTGAACTCTTAATGTACCAGCTAACAACAAGTATGTTTTAGAGAGCAAATAAATGGGAATATGTGATGAAGACATTGAGGCTTAAGTTGTAACATCCCGTACTTTTATAAACAATTAAATTCAATACGTTCCAATAATTACAAAAAATAATAATAATAATAATAATTAAAATAATAATAATAATAATAATAATAATAATAATAACAATAATAATAATAATAATAATAATAATAATAATAATGATGGTAATAATAATAGTTCAGGGGGCTGTTGGTTATTTTGAAACTTAAAAATGAATTCTATAACATAAAATCACAAAAATCAAACCGCAGGGACTAAAAATGTAAAATTTCAATTTACATAACCAACCCCCGCCCAAAACCCCGTGATTCCGGCAGCACTGTTCTGGCCGAAGTCCGACAACAGCTCCGGCGACTCCAAACCCATTAAAAACCTGATTTTAACACTCCAGATTACACCGAATCTCCTCGTGAACAAGATTCAAACTCAGCACACACACAAAACGCGTTCAACGGTCGAATAACGGCTCTAATTCCTTTCCACTTTATTCCTGACCAAACTCAACGGCTAAATCGACCACTACAACACCACTTTAATCAAGATAATACCGTTAAACTGATCTTTAATTCGCTGTAAATCGAATGATACTGTCATTTCATCAAAACACATACCATCAAACCGATCGATCATCATCTTCATTGTAGAACCTGCAACTCAATCAAACATCACACTCCGAGCATTATAACTCACAATTAGCATAAGGCTTTGATTATAAGCCTAATTCGAAGCTATCTGTATGATCAATTCGATTTTTATCAGAGTTTGATCATCCTTTGATTCAAGCTAAACCGCGGAGTGTTCTTAACTGATTCTATCATCTATTCGAATTAAATCAGGTAATTAAACCTACCCATATACTCGTTAATACATGGGGATCAAAAGCCCCATGAATGTAATCGTTTACATAATCGAATTCGTGTCCAATTTGGCTGAAATCGGATTAGGGTTCATCACAAAATTGGGGGAAATGAGAAACCATGTTTAAAAGAACATGGAACCAAGTAAAACCGCGGCTGTTAGCCCTTGGTTCACTGGTTCCCCACTCATATCTTGACAGTGAGGTCCCGGGTTCGACCCCGGGCACCTGCATTATTTTTTTAAAGCCTATTTAGCTTCAATAAAATATACAAAAATTTCTAAAAATCATAAAAATAAATTTTATGAGCTGTACTTATTTTAAAACTTATAAAATTATTTTCTGTAAATTTATTTTGTTTAAAAACCTTAAAAATATTATAAAATATCATTTATAATTATTGTAAATAATTATTTTTATAAAAATAAACTCTAAATTGTGTTTAATTACTAAATAATCACAAAAATTATAGAAATTTTACACATAATATAATTTCATAATTATTTACAAATGTAATGATATGATATTTTTATACGTTAACTAATAAACTGTTATTAAACAATTACAAGGAATACATACATAACATATCTAAATGATATAATTCTTCAAATAAATCAAAATACAAGAAAATATATTGTTAATCAAAACCCCACGATTCAATTTAAATCCTAATATCATTAGGTATAAAATCAACCTTGAATACATATATCTAATCGTGTACGAGTCAAACCGAACAAACACGAATTCGGTCAAACATATCTATTCGCGCTGAATATGTTTTAAAGGCTTAGTTATAATCAATAATAGGTATTGATCGTGTTTGATCGAGCATTGCTTTATTCTGTGAAGTCTTTGTGCGTTACATTCAAGGTGAGTTTCGTGGCCCCTTTTTATGTTTATACAAGTTTTCAATGTTTTCAATCAATGGGGGAAAAGTATGCTCACCCGTTTTCAATGTTGTATACTGTATATTCTGTTTTCATACTTGGAATCAATGTGATACTGTTTTGCATGCATACATGGTGTTATTCTTGGGAACACTCATACAACCATTAATTCCGGGTTAGGAACCAACGGATAAGTATTGGTAGTACTACTGGGTTGACACCCCCACCCTTCGACGATTGGTTAACTTGCGAGTTACCAACACAGCTGCCAGCAATCCGGCCAAGGGTGAATATATTCCGTCGAATTTATATGCATAACGTCATTAGGGTTTGGTTGTCTTAAACACATGTTATGTGGTTTGTGCTTGCAGTATGACTCCATATCAAATTTTATACAGCATCAATCAAATGTTTTAAATTTAACCTGCGGAACTCACCAACATTATGTGTTGACATTTTTGAGCATATCTTTTCAGGTGAACATAATCAAAGAGGATAGCTAGTGCAGATGCCTTAGCAGAGACCTCAGGATTTCAATAGATTTGCATATGTAATATTTGTCATTTGTTTTCATATTTGAACATTGTGTATTTTGGATTAGAATCAATAAGACTATGATAGTCGTGGAACTGACTAACCACGACACAAGTCACCATTGTGTCGGGCGACGTCATGACACGAGGATTTGCATGTATTATATCTCTGTTATTATACCAAGTGTTATGACAATCCCGTCCGTCGCATCCTCGTGTTTCCGCTATAAGCGAGGGTGTGACAGATTGGTATCAGAGCCTTGGTTATAGATATTTAGGTGGAGAATTTTACCTAGACTATAACCCAAGAACCTTCATATAGAATGCATGCTAGGGACTGTGTGCATTTGATTTTACCTAAATGTTCTTCATGATTTGTGTGACACATAGACACCTATATTCTGGATTTCCTGGCAAAAGGCTTCGGACTAAGGCAAGCGTATTCGTATAAATCTCATTGCGAGACCCGTTACGCTACCTGGGGATTTCTGGGATGAGTGATAAACTATGGTCAATACACAAATCTACAAGGCAAATGGGTCAAGTATATTAAGTCTATGAACTTAATATACAGGTATATTCCTATATACCTAATAATATACAAGTATGTTCCTACATACTTGACTTTATGCATATACACGTATTATCTGAACATCCTGAGAAAGACATTAATACTCTTAGTCTTTCTCCATGGGATACTTTGATACTAGATGTCAAATAGCTGACACCCTCTTACAAAAATGTTAAGTGTTCTAACTATTACAAGTACTAAAAAGGTTTAACGACTGAAGAACAAACTCTCCAGTCGTTTACAAACTACTGAAACTATAACAGCTGAAGAACAAACTCTTCAGCTGTTGTACAAACTACTGAAAAGGAAAAGTACAAACTAGACGCTTGTACAACATCATATTATTAGGGAACTTCGGTGATCACGCGTAGCGTCGATCTCGGATATTGAATCCGACCCTATCACGGTTATGAATGAAATTCTGGAAATGTGACGAATATGCAGTTATCATTAGACATAATGTGCTTATGTGCTTATTTGCTATTACATGCTATTATTGGAATACTGGCTCATGGACATAAGGACATTACATTATTTGTGCTTGATGAATCTAAATAATACTATGATGTTAGCTTGGGGTAAGTGAAGCTAAGGGTGATCATGCAAGGTAAATTACCATTACGGGTGCACACGTAATTACAATTCACCATGCATGAGAAGTCTGGTTAATCTTACCATGAGGTAACGATCATGAGTATCACACGTTTCTATTCTATACCCTAGGGTGCTAGGGTCATAATTCTAGTAAGTCCTTGTTAAAGGCAATCAAACATTGTAAGTCCTTGTTGAAGGCAATCAAACATTGTAAGTCCTTGTTGAAGGCAATCAAACATTGTAAGTCCTTGTTGAAGGCAATCAAACATTATAAGTCCTTGTTAAAGGCAATCAAACATTATCAACATTTACTCAAGTCCTGACCTACTTAGAGCCTTCATAGTATTTCCAATCATAATATTGACCTTATGAGACATTTCTCCACTTAACGTTTCAGTAACTACTAAATAATGCTTAGAATGAAAGTGGAATACATAAATGTAGAGGAGTAATGATACTCTCTACACATACAATATGTTATTCTTTAAGATCATGCTAAGGATAAACGGATGTCACGTAACTGGTTTAGGCATCGTTCTAGGTATGCCACGGATGTGGTGGAACGCTGCGGGGAACCCTATATATAAGCATCCTTGGTATACCAAGAATATGTTTAAACTGGGCTACGTGATGATCCCGATTGACTGAGGCATGGATTGGTTTGGTTGTAAACTATACGTATGCGCTTTGTGAATCTTGCTACGTCACATTAAACTATTTACACTTTGGGAATGTTTTCTTTACAACCATCAATTCCCGTGTGGAACCGATGTATAGGTTTGTCGGTAGCCATTCATATACTGGTAAAAACCGCCTAAACATAAGTTGCGGTAGCTCACATCAAACTTATATTACATTATTCTTTGGAATGATGCTAAGGAAAATTAAGATGTTATGTAACTAGTTTAAGTATTATTCAAAGTATATCGTGGATGTGGTGGGAACGCTGCGGGGAACCCTATATATAAACATCACCGGTATACTAAGAATGTGCTTAAACTTAGGCTACGTAATGATCTTGATGGACCGAAGCATGGGTTATTGAAACTTGATGAAAGGAACCATACGTGATTCTTTTATACTTTGATTCCTATCAAAGCACACACAAATCTTAAATCATATTCTAAGGCATTGTGTGCCTAAATCAAATGGTTATCAAAATAAACTTTGAATCGTTATCCATGGTTTTCTAAATCTTGTCAAAGTCTGTGCCTCACCAATAAATACATGCAATGTTGGAAGAGTGGGATGAGTATCTGCTTATAGGTACGCATGTATTCAACAAAGTTGTGGTTGACTTAATGCTGTGATTAGTTGACGTACTCGCGTTGAATTACGAATCAAACGAATACACTCGGAACATCTCATTGTTATTATGCCAAATCCCTGATTGTCATTTTCATGCTGTATAGCTCATATTACCTCAAATCTCATAAAATATCTTAATGATATTTTAGGATGTCTTCTATCAGCCCTTCTATTACTTCTTCTAAAAACGAATCGAAGCCTGAAAAGATTCTCTTGGCATATCTAGTGCAAACATCTTCTAATACAAAATCTAACCCTGAGGAGGTGATGCTTGATGGACCCTGTTGTGCACACTCTACCTGTTGTCGCCACTACACCGATTAATCCTGTGGAGCCTAACCCTGCTGCACCTGTAGTTCCCATAGCATCTACAGTTGCAAGGTATGCCCTGAGGCAAGACCCCAATAAGTGAACAACGGAGGAGCCATGAGACGGACGGCTATAATTAGAAGGTTCCCGGCAAACCGGATTAGGATCTGGCCGCCTGCCGACGAGACCAATTTAAGGGGCAACTATCCCGACCTACTCCCGAGTCTCTCTAGTTCCTCCAGCAGTGATGACGACCAGGACTGACGTCATACGGGCACTGATGGAGAAATAACGACTGGAAAAAGTCATGTCTAGTTACTTCGTGCTTTATGTTTAGACCCATCTAGACTATGAGTATTTGCTTATTTGGGGTGTTACTTGGGTATTGAACGTGCTTGAAACCTTAGGATTTATAATGATGAAATGTATATCATTATTTTTGCCTTGACATTAAGGTACTATCCTGAGAAGTCCATATATTCCCTTCGATTATGAATCGAATGATCACACCTCATTGTGATATCGAATCATTTCTTGCCCTTGACTTTGTCTTTCTGATTTAAATTATTCAAGATTTGAACACCATCTCAAACTTTGATCTTAAGCTTGTTAGCATGATCTTTCCTTTGTTACACTAATGAAACTAGAAAGTTTCCGAATTCCTAATTGACATTAATTTCCCTTTCGTCGTTAAGCCAAACTTCATACTGCTTGCACCGTAGGCAATGCAAGAGTTTGCAAGTCAACCTATGACTAAGAACACTCGTATCTCCTAAATGATTTTATCTCATCAAAGCAGGGGAGATTCCCTTACTTTGATGAATCTCTATTTCGCTAAATGGTTTCCCATTTGTTTGTTTTGTGAAATTTCATACTCTGGATTAGGGTGACTTCCTTATCTTGAGGATTGACTTCACTTATTCTCATTGGAACTTACATTTCACAAATGACATGATCTCACCAAAATAGGATCGAAACCCGTATTTTGGTGATAAATGTCAACCTTCGGTTATTTTCTTGTTATTAGCAAGCTAGGTATGAATTCTATACCTTGATGACTAATCTCAATTCTTGGTCATCAACTTACCATGGTTGTAATCAAGTGACAAGAAGCATGAGGTAACTTGAAGGGTTAACCAATGTTGGTGATTCGACCTATCAAGCCAAAGCATGATCTCTGAACCTGGAAGGAGACCCGATCGTATTAAGTTGATTTTGTTTCCAAGCTTGGAGCACTTAAAAATTCTTAAATCGATTTCCCTTCCTTTATCCTCATATTTTGACCTAGCAATATGGAAACATTTATTCCTTATCTATCGACTTTCATCTTTGAGTAATCATCAAACGTGATTGTGCGATGGTAGTCTTCCTAAACAATCCCTCTGCTGAAGATATCATCAACTTATGAACATGACCTTCTAGTCATGTAAATGTTCTCAGCTGAACTCATGGGTTGTTGAACTGCGTATGTAAACTTACTTAGATATTGCTACCTTGCAAAACATGTTTACAAATACCCTTCCTATTATTCGCGTCACTTCCTGAACCGCTTTAGAATCCTTAACCTTGAAAATCATTAGAATTCTATTTTGGATTTGAACAACAAGACTTTAAAAGAGAAGTTCTGGAAAGAGTTACCAACAAAGAGAGGAATTACTTTTGAGACTGAGTTATTTGGAGCCAAAACATTCTTAATATATATGTTGAACCCGTGTTCAGCAAAGATGGGGAGAAAATTGGTGTTTAGTGCATGGGCATGGAAATCACTGATCAGGTGAAAAAGAGAGAAAAGATAGCAAAACTAAGGGAAGAAATAGCTGTGCAGAAGGCCAAAGAGACAGAACTTAATAAAACTGTTCATATTACAGAGGAAATGATGAGAGCAAAACAAATGCTAGCAACCATGTCACACGAGATAAGATCTCCATTATCAGGGGTCGTTGTAAGGCCCCGTTCCCGGGCACCTCACAGTTGGTCATTCACAGCATAAATCATACTTATTATAAATTTAAGCAGCGGAATTAATTTAAACAAAAGACATTCATTCCATTAAAAACACTGTTGCTAAGCAATACATTCTAGTTTATAAGTCACAAAATGTTAGATGAATGAATTACAAAACAACAGTATTGTCAAAAAGTGAATGGATGTCAGTCTTGCCCGCCAAGTAGCCATCCCCGGGTGCCATCCTCAGCAACCTGTCACCTGCCAACTGGAAAATACATAAAAGTCAGCGTTGCTGAGTGAGTTCTAGTTTTATAATTAAAACTTTATTTTTCATTCAAAACTGTTCCTCTTCTTCTTAAGTGATCATACATCATACGTACACATAGGTAATATTTTTATTATCTTCACCATCGTTCAATTCGTACTTTTATCATTCTTCTCCCGGTCTTTTGCAACACATAGTTGCTCAACCATTAACGATCTCAAGGATCTCAAGACTTTTGGGTCTGTTGTGATACCGAGTCACTCACCCATTTCCAACCTCACAGGTTGTAAGTCTTCTGCGGGCTTTTGCAACGCCAAGTTGCTCACCCATTAGCAATCTCAAGGATTGCAAGGCTTCTGCGGGCTTTTGCAACACCAAGTTGCTCACCCATTAGCAATCTCAAGGATTGCAAGGCTTCTGCGGGCTTTTGCAACACCAAGTTGCTCACCCATTAGCAATCTCAAGGATTGCAAGGCTTCTGCGGGCTTTTGCAACACCAAGTTGCTCACCCATTAGCAATCTCAAGGATTGCAAGCCTTCTGCGGGCTTTTGCAACACCAAGTTGCTCACCCATTATCAATCTCAAAGATTGTAAGCCTTCTGCGGGCTTTTGCAACACCAAGTTGCTCACCCATTATCAATCTCAAAGATTGTAAGCCTTCTGCGGGCTTTTGCAACACCAAGTTGCTCACCCATTATCAATCTCAAAGATTGTAAGCCTTCTGCGGGCTTTTGCAACACCAAGTTGCTCACCCATTATCAATCAAGACTTTCTTTTATTCATTTACATTCCACTTTCTATTACCATTAATCTTCCACTTTATTAATGATAATAATAATTCCTGTCTTGATCATAATCATTACACGTAGAATCATACAATATTATTATTAATAAACATATTAATAATAATAGTACTGATAATATTAATAATCATATTAATATTAATTCCCATCACAGCCCTAATCATAACATTAATTAAAATATTAAGAAAGGGTATTAATACATTCAGACATAATCATTCGCATCCAATAAAGTCCAAGTCAACATCCATGTGAAACCCTACTGCACAGACTCCAAGACAAAAGTCTGTTAAAAGTCAAAGTATTTGGGCGTATGAGCCCTGTCTTAGGCGTTTCACCACTGTCAGACATATCAACTACACTTAGAAAAATTTCAGGCTCTGGGCGTATGAGCACTGCTGGGCGTATGACCCCTGTTGGTCGTATTAGCTCTGTTGGTCGTATTAGCCCTGTTGGTCGTACCATCCCATACTTGGAAAATATTTTCTGGTCATACGACCAGAATTCAGACTTTTCACCTTTTTACTTAGTTTTCAGACTCATGGATACTGTGGGACTCATGAGTCCTGTTGGACTTATAAGTCCCCATACTTAGCAAATTTTCAGACTTATGAGTCTGGTCGTTTTAGAACTATTGGACACATTACCTGCTTAGACTCATGACCATACTTAGAATATTTCTAAGGCATGTCCCTGGGCGTATAAGCACTATTAGACTCATTAGTTTGTACTTAGTTATTCTAAGTCCAAATTCAGGCATATTACTACTATTTGGGCTTGTTAGTCGTTTTAGTAACCTGCTCATGTGACTAATTCATATTTCGAATTCCCAAACATCAGAATGCCTAGTACTAAACATATACACATGATTCTAGGCATAAATCTAACATAAACATAATCATACATACATTCATATCATACGGGTCTTATACCCAAACTTATAAAAACATACTTACATGCATTTCCAGCCCCAAAACATTTAAAAACAGATAAGAAGGGGTCTAGAACTCACCTTTGTTGTTCTCTTCAAATCTCACACCCTTCACCCGAGCCTCCTCAACTGTTCTAACACCTAAAACACACACACACACCACCCGAACACACAAGACACATTTATAAGCACATATACGGGTCTAGAATCATCTAAAGCTTCAAAACTCAAGATTTCTTACCAAAAACTTCGAGTTTTTCAGGTTCTTCTTCAAAAATCCCGAGAATTCTCTGCTCTTGTGCTTTCTTTCTCAAAAAAATCCGAAGTTGGTGATGATGTGAACAAGAGTGGGTGACCATACCACTTTTGTATCAAAATAAATGGAAAGTTTGCCCATTTGGCACTTTTGGCCCTTAAACAAAAGTGGACTTTTGTTTTCTTTCTTTTCTCTTTCTATTTTGTTCTTTTAATTTCTTTAATAAGAAATTACGGGTGTTACAAGTCCACCCCCCTTATATAGGTTTCGTCCTCGAAACCTGTTATTCCTCAAACAGATGTGGGTAGTGCTGTCTCATTTCTTCTTCAGTCTCCCACGTAGACTCGGATCCCTTCCTGTGCTTCCACTGTACGCGCACAAGAGGAACCACTTTATTCCTTAACCTCTTTTCTTTACGATCAATGATTGCCACTGGTTGCTCCACGTAGTTGAGCCTCTCATCCACCTCAATATCCTCCAGTGGTACAACCATGTCTTCATCAGCTAAGCACTTTCTCAGATGAGATACATGGAATGTGGGATGAATTCCACTTAACTCATCTAGCAGTTCAAGTCGATAGGCCACCTCTCCTACTCGTGCGATAATTCGGAAAGGTCCTATGTATCTCGGGCTTAGCTTACCTCGTTTCCTGAATCTAATGATTCCTTTCCAGGGCGAGACCTTCAACATGACTCGGTCGCCAACCTTGAACTCTATCGGTCTTCGCCTCTTGTCAGCATACGACTTTTGCCTATCTTTCGCCGCCTTCATGAAGGCTTTGATCTTTTCTAATTTCTCAGTCGTTGCTTCAATCACCTCAACACCTCCCAGTTCTTTCTGCCCAATGTCTCCCCAACATACGGGCGTCCTACATCTCCTACCGTATAGCATCTCGTAAGGTGGCATGCCAATGCTGGCATGATAACTGTTGTTGTACGAGAATTCTGCTAACGGCAGGTGGTTGTCCCAACTTCCTCCAAAATCGATCACGCACGCCCGAAGCATGTCTTCGAGTGTTTGAATCGTCCTCTCAGACTGACCGTCTGTCTGAGGGTGATATGATGTACTAATGTGTAGCCTCGTCCCCATTGCATCATGAAATCTCTTCCAAAACTTGGAGGTAAACCGGGTGTCACGATCAGACACAATAGACACCGGCACACCATGACGAGATACAATTTCTTTGATGAATAGATCCGCCAATCTTTCAGATGAGTACGTCTCGCGGATCGGTAGGAAGTGGGCACTCTTGGTCAAGCGGTCAACTATCACCCATATTGCATCATACCCTTTTGGGGTACGTGGTAACTTCGTGATGAAGTCCATGGTGATGTGCTCCCACTTCCACTCGGGGTATATCCAACGGTTGGATCTTCCCGTAGGGCTTCTGGTGTTCCGCCTTCACTTGTAAGCAAGTCAAGCACTTACTTACGTACTCCACTACGTCACGTTTCATACCCGGCCACCAATAGTCTTTCTTCATATCGTGGTACATTTTGGTAGCACCGGGGTGAATGGAGTATCGGGTCTTATGGGCCTCGTCCATAATCTTTTCACGTAGATCCCCGTATCGAGGAATCCACATTCGCCCAAATCGGGTCTTAACACCAAGAGTGTTCTCACCCAATTCCGTAACTAGGCCTCTCATCCTTTCGGAGTTAAGACGATCTTCTTTCAAAGCCTCGTCTTGGAACTCCTTAACCTGTGTCATCACATCGGGGGTCATGATCAGCTGATAAGCCTTCACCCGAATCGGCTCAGGTCGTTCTTTTCGACTAAGGGCATCGGCCACCACGTTGGCCTTGCCCGGATGGTAATGGATTTCGCAATCATAATCCTTTATTAGTTCCAACCATCGCCTCTGCCTCATGTTAAGATCTTTCTGCTCGAAGAAGTACTTCAAGCTTTTGTGGTCGGTGAAGATTGTGCACTTCGTCCCGTATAGATAGTGCCGCCAAATCTTCAACGCGAAAACCACCGCAGCTAGTTCAAGATCGTGCGTGGGATAGTTGACTTCGTGAGTTTTCAGCTGTCGAGATGCATAGGCTATTACCCTTCCACGTTGCATCAACACGCAACCTAGCCCAGAATAAGATGCATCTGAATAGACCACTAAGTTTTCATTCCCCTCGGGCAAAGTCAAAACAGGAGCTTGTGTTAGTCTTGTCTTCAACTCCTCAAAGGCATTCTCCTGCTCTTGACCCCACACGAAATTCACGTCCTTACGGGTCAATTTCGTCAAAGGGGAGGCTATCTTGGAGAAGTCTTGAATAAATCTCCTATAGTAGCCCGCCAATCCTAAGAAACTACGAATCTCGGATGGCGTCTTTGGTGATTTCCATTACATCACAGCCTCAACCTTTGTTGGGTCCACCATGATTCCCTCTGCATTTACCACGTGACCCAGAAATTGCACCTCGCGTAACCAGAAAGCACATTTGGAGAACTTAGCATACAGTTTCTCCCTTCTCAAAGTCTCCAATACTTCCTGAATGTGACCGGCATGCTCTTCTTCGCTCCTCGAATAAATCAGGATATCATCGATGAACACAATCACTGATTTATCTAACATTGGCCGACACACTCGGTTCATCAAGTCCATAAAAGCAGCTGGCGCGTTAGTTAGACCAAATGACATAACGAGAAACTCATAGTCTCCATAACGCGTGCGAAAAGCTGTTTTAGGAATGTCCTGCTCCTTTACCTTCAATTGATGGTAGCCAGATCGAAGATCTATCCTCGAGAACCAACTGGCACCCTGGAGCTGGTCGAACAAGTCATCGATCCTCGGTAACGGATACCGATTCTTTATTGTCAATTTGTTCAATTCACGGTAGTCGATACACATTCTCATGCTACCGTCCTTCTTCTTCACAAACAAGACCGGAGCACCCCAAGGAGAGATACTCGGTCTAATAAAGCCCTTGTCAAGCAACTCTTGCAGTTGCTCCATCAATTCTTTCATCTCCGTAGGAGCTAATCGATACGGTGCCTTGGCGACAGGTTGGGCACCGGGTATTAAGTCAATTTGAAATTCAATTTCGCCGTCAGGTGGCAATCCCGATAAGTCTTCTGGGAACACATCTGGAAACTCGCACACAACCGGAACGTCGGATAGTTGTGGTGTTGGCGTTTCCACATCCTTCACATAACATAGGTAGGCGTTGTACCCACGCCTCATGCACTTCCCCGCCACCGCCATCGAAATCATCTTCGGAATCACCGTTACCCGATCACCGTATATTGTCACCAGACTTCCGTCAGATGCCGTCAATCTAATCATCTTCTTTCGACATACGATATTCGCTTCATAGGTTGCCAACCAATCCATCCCTAGTACTACATCAAATCCACCTAGGGGCATCACATGTAATCTAGCAGCAAACCTATGACCTTCTAATTCTATGGCACAGTCCCCTATCACATCAGTAACTCTAGTGGACTTACCAATAGCGGTTTCTACTTCAAAGGGCTCATCAATGCATTTACCACTAACAGGCAATTTAGCATAGAAAGTAGCAGAAATGAAACTCTTACTAGCACCAGAATCAAATAACACAGAAGCAAGAGTTTGATTTACTAGAAACGTACCTGACACAACATCGGGGTCCGTCCTAGCCTCCTCTCTGGTCATGGTGAAAGCTCTGGCACTCGCCTTCTGCCCTTCAGCCCCGGCCGCCTTCTTCGTCCCGGAACTTTCCACCCTCTGTTTCCAGCAGTCTTTGCTCATATGACCCGCCTCACCGCAGGTGTAACACCTCAAATCTTTACAGTCCCTCGAGATGTGGCCCGGCTTCCCACACTTGAAACACACGTTGAGCCCCGATCTGCACTCACCCGTATGCTCCTTCCCGTACTTGCCACACCTTTTGGGCCTCGAGCTTGATGACCCCACCCTACGGTCATTCGTTTTCATCCTTTTGTTGTTCGGGGTAAAGCCACCACGCCCGAACCGTTTCCCATTCCAGTTTCGGTCACCACCACCAGCCTTCTTCACCTCCGCATCTGCTACCTCCCTCTCACCATAAAGCCTCCCAGCCAGATCTACTGCCGACCTAAAAGTGCTTGGTCGTGCAGCAATCAAATGCCTACGAATATCGGCTGGTAGCCCCTGTATATACCGGTTAATCTTGCGAGATACCGGTGTCACCTGATCTGGCACCAGCCTCGCCATCTCATTGAACTTGGCAGTGTATTGCTGGTGGCTCATGGTTCCCGCCTCGAGTTGCAGGAACTCTCTCTCAATCTTATCAAGTTCCTTATGAGGACAGAATCCTCAATTACTAGCTTCTTCAACTCGGGCCACTTCATCTTGCCTATAGCCCTACTACCCTCAGCTTGGACAATATTGTCCCACCAACATAGTGCTGAGTCAGTAAAGGAGTGGGTGGCAAACTTCACCTTCTAATCCTCCTGGCACTCGCTGATCTCAAGTACCGCCTCCATCTCCCTTATCCAACGGTGGGCTGCAGCAGCATTACCATTCCCGTCAAAAGTCGGGGACCTGCACCTCTGGAATGCCCCGTAATTGCATCCTTTGGTTGTCACCCCTACCACATCATCTTCCTCTTCATCAGATACTACTATCTTTGGATCCGGTCGTTCCTCTCCTCCCTTGCTTTCCTTCCCAGTTGACCCTCTCCTATCCTCCTTCTCCTTTCTCTCCTCATTCCTCGCAGCACGAATAACATCCGTCACCACAGATGGCATAACTGCCTGCAGGACTTGGTGTACCTTATCAGCAATCGCCTCCCTAGCTGAGGCATTCAGGCTCGCATTCTCAGTTTCTTCGTTCCTATCAGGAACCTCAGGGTTCACGGGGGTCGTCTCTGGAGCTTTAGTACTGTTCCTAGTCGTACGCGGACGACCTCTACCTCTAGCAGCTTTTGTAGGTTTCTTCCCAGCCATTTTCCTATGCACTATAAGATTCAAACACTAAAACAGTCATTCAAGGAAACAGCTCAGTTTATGTCAAGTATAGTAGGTCCCTAATTACAGTGGCCAGTTGTGATTAGCCACTTACTTTACTCTTCACACCCCAAGCATTTCCTATCCTGACTACATCAGTATCTGAATCTACTAAGAACACCTAATCCATATAGCACACGCACATAAGTCTGGTTGACTTTTAAGAAAACAATACCTGATGGCACATGGCAACTCAGGCTGACATCCCTCTTTCCGTCCCATTCTCAGTTTAAGTTAAGGTTTATTTTGAAAAATTTTACCCGTTTCACTTAAACTTTAGCTCTGATACCAACTTGTAAGGCTCCGTTCCCGGGCACCTCACAGTTGGTCATTCACAGCATAAATCATACTTATTATAAATTTAAGCAGCGGAATTAATTTAAACAAAAGACATTCATTCCATTAAAAACACTGTTGCTAAGCAATACATTCTAGTTTATAAGTCACAAAATGTTAGATGAATGAATTACAAAACAACAGTATTGTCAAAAAGTGAATAAATGTCAGTCTTGCCCGCCAAGTAGCCATCCCCGGGTGCCATCCTCAGCAACCTGTCACCTGCCAACTAGAAAATACATAAAAGTCAGCGTTGCTGAGTGAGTTCTAGTTTTATAATTAAAATACTTTATTTTTCATTCAAAACCGTTCCTCTTCTTCTTAAGTGATCATACATCGTACGTACACATAGGTAATATTTTATTATCTTCACCATCGTTCAATTCGTACTTTTATCATTCTTCTCCCGGTCTTTTGCAACACATAGTTGCTCAACCATTAACGATCTCAAGGATCTCAAGACTTTTGGGTCTGTTGTGACACCGAGTCACTCACCCATTTCCAACCTCACAGGTTATAAGTCTTCTGCGGGCTTTTGCAACGCCAAGTTGCTCACCCATTAGCAATCTCAAGGATTGCAAGGCTTCTGCGGGCTTTTGCAACACCAAGTTGCTCACCCATTAGCAATCTCAAGGATTGCAAGGCTTCTGCGGGCTTTTGCAACACCAAGTTGCTCACCCATTAGCAATCTCAAGGATTGCAAGGCTTCTGCGGGCTTTTGCAACACCAAGTTGCTCACCCATTAGCAATCTCAAGGATTGCAAGCCTTCTGCGGGCTTTTGCAACACCAAGTTGCTCACCCATTATCAATCTCAAAGATTGTAAGCCTTCTGCGGGCTTTTGCAACACCAAGTTGCTCACCCATTATCAATCTCAAAGATTGTAAGCCTTCTGCGGGCTTTTGCAACACCAAGTTGCTCACCCATTATCAATCTCAAAGATTGTAAGCCTTCTGCGGGCTTTTGCAACACCAAGTTGCTCACCCATTATCAATCAAGACTTTCTTTTATTCATTTACATTCCACTTTCTATTACCATTAATCTTCCACTTTATTAATGATAATAATAATTCCTGTCTTGATCATAATCATTACACGTAGAATCATACAATATTATTATTAATAAACATATTAATAATAATAGTACTGATAATATTAATAATCATATTAATATTAATTCCCATCACAGCCCTAATCATAACATTAATTAAAATATTAAGAAAGGGTATTAATACATTTAGACATAATCATTCGCATCCAATAAAGTCCAAGTCAACATCCATGTGAAACCCTACTGCACAGACTCCAAGACAAAAGTCTGTTAAAAGTCAAAGTATTTGGGCGTATGAGCCCTGTCTTAGGCGTTTCACCACTGTCAGACATATCAACTACACTTAGAAAAATTTCAGGCTCTGGGCGTATGAGCACTGCTGGGCATATGACCCCTGTTGGTCGTATTAGCTCTGTTGGTCGTATTAGCCCTGTTGGTCGTACCATCCCATACTTGGAAAATATTTTCTGGTCATACGACCAGAATTCAGACTTTTCACCTTTTACTTAGTTTTCAGACTCATGGGTACTGTGGGACTCATGAGTCCTGTTGGACTTATAAGTCCCCATACTTAGCAAATTTTCAGACTTATGAGTCTGGTCGTTTTAGAACTATTGGACACATTACCTGCTTAGACTCATGACCATACTTAGAATATTTCTAAGGCATGTCCCTGGGCGTATAAGCACTATTAGACTCATTAGTTTGTACTTAGTTATTCTAAGTCCAAATTTCAGGCATATTACTACTATTTGGGCTTGTTAGTCGTTTTAGTAACCTGCTCATGTGACTAATTCATATTTCGAATTCCCAAACATCAGAATGCCTAGTACTAAACATATACACATGATTATAGCCATAAATCTAACATAAACATAATCATACATACATTCATATCATACGGGTCTTATACCCAAACTTATAAAAACATACTTACATGCATTTCCAGCCCCAAAACATTTAAAAACAGATAAGAAGGGGTCTAGAACTCACCTTTGTTGTTCTCTTCAAATCTCACACCCTTCACCCGAGCCTCCTCAACTGTTCTAACACCTAAAACACACACACCACACCACCCGAACACACAAGACACATTTATAAGCACATATACGGGTCTAGAATCATCTAAAGCTTCAAAACTCAAGATTTCTTACAAAAAACTTCGAGTTTTTCAGGTTCTTCTTCAAAAATCCCGAGAATTCTCTGCTCTTGTGCTTTCTTTCTCAAAAAAATCCGAAGTTGGTGATGATGTGAACAAGAGTGGGTGACCATACCACTTTGTATCAAAATAAATGAAAAGTTTGCCCATTTGGCACTTTTGGACCTTAAACAAAAGTGGACTTTTGTTTTCTTTTTTTCTCTTTCTATTTTGTTCTTTTAATTTCTTTAATAAGAAATTACGGGTGTTACAGTCGTTAGCATAGCAGAAATTCTATCAACAACAAAACTTGATAGAGATCAGAAACAACTTTTGAGTGTCATGTTGTCTTCTGGTGTAACATCCCGTATCTTTGTAAACGATTAAGTTCAATACGTCCCAATAATTACAAAAATAATAATAATAATAATAATAATAATAATAATAATAATAGTAATAATAATAATAAAAATAATAATAATAATAATAATGATAATAATAATAATAGTCCAGGGGGCATTCTGTCATTTTTGAAACTTTAAAAACAAATTACAACATTAAATAATAAACAGCTTAAACCCCAGGGACCATTTGTGTAACTTTTTATTTTCAAAACCAACCCCCCGCCTAAACCCCGTTTTTCCGGCGCACTGTTCCGGCCGACTCCGGCAACAGCTCCGGCGACATCAAAACCCACTAAAAACTCGATATTAATAGCCCAAATTACACTGAACCGCTTCGTAGACAAGAATCGAACCTTAAGCACCGCTAAAACGCGTTGAATCGATCGATTAACGGTTAGAAGAGAATCCACTTTATCTTTCGACCGTTCAACGGCTAAGTAACCCACTCACGAAGCACTTTAATCAAATTGAGACCGTTAAATCGAACTTTAACATCCTATGAATCGAATACAGCCTGTAATCCAAATCACAAACACCTAAACCCTCTAATATCAATCATCGTCTTCGTCAAACCTGCAACTCAATCAATCATCACCCTCCGACCCATATACACTGAAATTAACAGAGGGTTTTCAACCATTAGCCTCATTCAAAGCTGTCTGTACAATTAATTGGGTCTTCATCATCGTTTGATCATCATTCGAACTTAGGGCAACCGCGGCTTGTTCATATCTGATTTATCATCAATCCAATTCCAAATCAGGTAATTAAATGCATCACTACACTCGTTTATACATGAGTATCAAAAGCCCTATGAATGTAACTGTTATCAAGATCGAATTCGTGTCCAATTTAACCCAGATCGAATTAGGGTTCTAAGGGGATTTGGGGGAAATAGAGGAAAACGGTTTAAAAGCTGTTGGAACCGGATTCTGTCGTGGCCTTGTGCCTTGGTTCACCGGCTAAACACATGTTTCCCCACCCGAGAGGTCCCGGGTTCGACCCCGGGCCACTGCATTATTTTTTTTTAAGCCTTTTTAGCTTCTAAAAATTATGAAAAATTTTCTAAAAATTATAAAATAAATTTTATAAACTTCCATTATTTTAAATCTCACATAATTATTTTCTATAAATTTATTTTATTTAAAAACATTAATAATCTTTATAAAATAGTAGTTATAAATATTACAAATAATTATTTTTGTAAAAATAGGCATTATATCGTATTTAACTATGAAATAATCATAGAAAACCATAGAAATTATATAATATATAATTTTACAAATCATTTGTAAATGTAATTATAAGTTATATTTTTATATTTTAATTAATAAATTATTATTGAATTATACGATTTCAAAGAATACATACATATACTCCTTTCGAATAAATCAAAAATACAAGTAATTTCATTACTTGTCCAAAATCCCATTTTAAATCTTAATATCGTTAGGTATGAAATCAAACTCAAATATATAACTAATCGTGGACATTAAACCAAACTGACTCGAATTCAATCAAACATATCTATTCGCACTGAATATGTTTAAAGGCTTAGTTATAATCAATAATAGGTATTGATCGTGTTTGATCGAGCATTGCTTTATTCTATTGTGACATCCGGTAATTTTCCGTTACCAAACTCCGTTAGTTCCGTTAAGTTTTGCATACACGTGTCGTAAGCACACACTAGTTGTCGTTTGACGTTGGTGACTTAAAAATAATTAATAATGTTAACTTAATAATAATCTAGTTGAAAAGATGATTATTATGTTATGTTTATGTTTTTACGCGATTTAAAGACTATTTGAGAATTTTATCGCGTAACGCGGAAACGCGCGTGTTAATTCGTATGTTGCGTGTTTTATAAAGATAAAAATATATAATGGTTATTACTAGTTTATATATTTGTTAGATGGTTAAAAATGCTTTTAAAATAAGTTAAAAGCTGATTTTTTATAAAATACAAGTTAAAAGGGGTTAAAGATGTAAATGTGATTAATTAATATAACAAAAAAAATAAACCCTAGCCCCCATTCCCCTCAAATCACGACAGCAGCCCCCTCTCTTCCCCTTCTGCGAATTTCGACCAAGAACAAGGCATAAGGAGTTGATTTGGGTCGATTTCAAGCAATATAACACGTTAGGAACATCAATTGCAAGCCATTACACGTTAAAGGTAAGATTTTTACATGTTTTGAAGCCTTGTTCATTGTGGTCGAACCCTAGGCTGCGAATTGATGTTCTTGGGGGCTGAAATCTTGATGTTTGTTGATATTAGTATGTTTGTTGGATTGATTACATGTTTTTTTAACGTTGATTATGCATGAATTACATGTTTTAGTGGATTGATCATGAACTTTGGTGGTTATGAACCCTAATTCGAAATTGATGATTATAACATGGAATTGATGATTGTTTGATGTTTTTAGGTTGTTAATTAGGTTGTATGAATGTTAGTATTATTGTATGATGCTAGATTAGGTATCAATTTCATGTTTGGTTATGGATATGTTTATGGTGGATATCTGGCAGATTGCATACCCTGTTTTTATCATGACATAACTGAATGAAGACGAATCCAAAACTGGTTTTCTTGAGTCTAACATGTTCCTCATGGAGTCTAGTTTTCAAAACATCCAACCTTGTCCAATTTGGACTTGTAAAACTTGAGTTATGATCGTTTTAGTGAAGTGTGGTCAGAAACAAACTTTCTGACAGATTCTGAGTCTCATTTTGAATATGGCATAAACAGATCATAACAGGTCCAAATGATGTATTTCTTGTGTCCAAATTGTGTGTTACTGAGTCTAGTTTCCAGAAAGGGTAACCACACTCCAATTGGAGATGGTTAAGTTGGTGTTTTACCTGTTTTAGCTAGAAGGGTCAATTCTGTCCTCTTGGACAGAATGTATGTGTTGACTTGTTTGATGTGCCATTTTCATTTCATAAAACCTGAGACCAAACCCTATGGTAAAACATTTGTCCTAGGAACCCTCTGAACTCCAGAAAAAGAATTAACACAATAGCTATTTTTAAATGGGAGTTATGCACAATTTGGCAAACTAACTCCAGCAGCCCTCGGTTGAGAGCTGCTGTAACATTTTTAGTTTCTCTAATAACTCCAGGCCCTTAAAACCTAAAACAACTTTTCATATACTTAATTGACTCATAGGAGAGCCTACCGGAGTTTGTCCTTGGCCTAAATCCTTGGTTGGTTATGTGTTTGACCGTATCTACCGAACGCCTAGAATCTGCCGGAAAACGCAGATTCTGGAAAACGAATACATATAACCTGTAACATATTTACTTGGCTTTTGCATGTCTTGTTAGTGCTACTAGAACTTATGTTGATAGTATAAGTTATGAATTGGACATGTTCTTGATGTTAGGATCATGCTAGAGTATTTATTAAGGATGCTTATTGTGATGAAATGTGTTAATTGGTTTGTATGGAACTTGATGATCATGTATGCTTTGATATGTTGATTAGCAACTAGGACATCATGTTTGGGACTGGAATGGATCATACTAATGTATGTTGCATGTATTAGGCATCTTGTATGCGTTGTGAATAGTATGAATGACTATTTGGTAAATTATCTGTTTTGACCCATATATGCTAAATCATGGCTATAGGTCATGTAAGTAGGTTATGCATGATCTAACCTGTTATATGATACACTAGTTGTGTTTTGAACACACTGAGCATGCTAGTTGCTAAGGATTTATACAACTTGTATGATATGGGCATAGCATGATGATTTAGGTAATGTATTGGGAATGTAGCATCAAATGTGAGTCATTGGAATGTTAAACATGTATGCTATATGCTTATGTATGTTTAAATGGTTTACAACGCATAATGTCACCAACGGGTCAAACGGGTCAACTAGGTCACATGTATGTTGTTTTTATAGAACCTTGAGTTCTTTGTTTGTAGAACACTTAAGGTTTCTCTTGGGATTTCTGTGTACATGTACTTATGTACTTGTGTGTTCTAGGTAACCTTTGAAGGTTGTCTTTCCACTCGTCCTTGTCAAGTTAAACCTTACTTGTCTAACACGCGTATCAGGTGAGTTCATGCCCCACTGTTTTATTAAATCTCTTTTGGGGGAGATAGCATACTCGTAAATTTTACAACGCTTTATATATTTAAGATGTGTATGATATTAATATAGTGCTGTTTATTATGATAAAGTCCTCACACTTTCGAATTGTTAATATTGGATAGCGGGGAAACTTGGGTAGTACTACTGGGTCTGACGAGCCCCACCTGTGTGACTCGAGGTCAACCGGGTGCAATTTGTCCTATGATTATTCGTCACGATATGGTGAAGTCGTGACGGGAGGCAAACATAACACAGTCAGCTTCAATGTCGAAATCACTATGTATTAATATCGTTTGTTAATGGACTAGCTAGCTATTACAATGCACATGCTTAATTATACGCTATTGATAAACTGTGATGTTTATACACAATCGATAAACTGTTATGTTTATGCGCAAACTCTTGAACTCACCAACCATGTGTTGACTTTTTAGTATGCTATTCTCAGGTCATTAAGCTGGATTGCTGATAGGAGCACTTCACGAGTCAGCATGCGTATTTTTTTAGAGATTTATAACTACCCGTCTTTTACTTATGGTTTAAACTATTTGGTTGGCACTTGTTTTGCCATATGGTACTTTCGTATGTTTTGGGATTGTTTTATTTACTTTACGCTTCCGCAGGTCTTTCAAAGTTTAAACTTTGGTTGATTTACATTAAACGTAGCATATAGAGTCGTTCCGAGTAACTATTGACTGTGATCCTGGTTTGTTCACACGCCTCGCGGTAAAACTCCGCACGTGGATTTTGAGGGTGTGACAGATTGGTATCAGAGCCATTGGTTATAGAGAACTAGGTTGCATACACACTAGACTATAACCGCACACAGTTAGTTAGTTACTTGTTCCTGATTTTTCTACTGCATACTCATTGGCATACACATCACACTCTCTGCAGCATGGCATCGTCTTCGAGAGCACGTGGTAAGCTACCAGCATCACCCACACGACCCGAGTCCCCACCTCCGGGACCAGTACCCGACGATGGACTTGATTGGCCTCGTTTGGACTACCCACGAGGTGAGTTCGACTGGGCTCAACTGTTTGTGCCACCTGAACGCGACCCTCCACGAGACTGGAGTTTCTACCCTGAATTTGTAGATCACCTCATGTATAGGGAACGTGTACCAACACCGAGACCCAAAACTAGGACCAACACCGAGCAACCATTACCTTCACTCCCACGGACGGTACAGTCCAACGAACAAGTTATTGCTGCATTGGTGGCAACACTGGACACGGAGCAACACCGGGTCCGACGACTTACTAGCAGTGTCTGTACACTACAACACGAGGTGTACACGCTGCGACACCAACTGGATGAACTAGGGGAGCATCATGGTAAAACCTTGGAGGGGTGTTACCAAATGCGTGATGGTTATGATAGGCTGAGTGGACGCGTGACCGCACGGGAACAGCGCGATGAAGAAGTCGACAACCGGTTTGCTGCTTTAGAGGCCCAGTTGGCGGCACTTCAGATAGCCATAGCTCCTGCTCCTGTGGAGGCCCCCGAGGAGGAGGAGGAACCAGAGGAGGAGCCGATAGGAGTTTCATATCCTTAAAGTTCTGTAGTCTTTTAAGTGATATCCCTTCTGCTTTAGAATCCAGATATACCGTAGAATTGGCCGACGGTAAACAGATTCACGTGACACACATCCTTAGAGATTGTAAGATAGAACTCGCTGGTCATACTTTCGCTATAGATCTTATGCCTGTTGCATATTTCACAGCTGATGCTTTAATTCCATAGCTGATGGGATAATTCCACAGCTGATAATCTTCATTTTCCTTGCAACCAAGTGTCCACAGCTGATGCCTTAATTCAACAGCTGATGCCCAAAGTTCACAGCTGACAAACAAAAATTTTTCGAAGTGTTCACAGCTGATGAACAAACTAATTCACAGTTGATGAACTAAGTTCCTTACACTTACACTTTGTTTCAAGGCTGTCAACATACATTCTAATCCATTAACCACATCTTCAACATACATTCATAACCATAATTCATTTTAATTGGCAGCCCAATCAACATCATTCACCCATTCATCCTTTTCAATCTGGATTCATCAAACACCATATATCCACCCAATTGACCCAAAACCACATCAAAAATGCAGCCATTACAACTCCTGCACTAAGCGTTTTAGTGCAGCCCCAAACAAACCAAAATCAACAACTAAATAGCAGCTCTTTAAGGTGCAAAACTGCAGCTAAAAGGCTACGTTTCAGCACCAATTTACGCAGCATTTTTGCTGTTTTTGGCAGCTAAATTAGCAACCAAATAGTGGACACGAGTCCTTAATTCGCAGCGGACATTTTATCTCATCCACAGCGGATGAATATTTGAATTTCACAGCAGACTTGTTTCTGTTGACAGCAAACAACAACCTCAATTGTTCACAGCGTACGCTTGACTTTGTTGAACAAACAACCATCATCAACAAACAACCCCAAACACAGCAGCCAAGTTGTGTCCACAGCGGACAAGTAACATAAATTCACAGCTGACAACAACAGAAACAAGAACCGCTGAATTCCACAGCGGATTCAGCTTCATAATCATACAGCGGATACTAACAAAAAAAAAACGCAGCACACGTGTTTTTACTAACAAAGCAGTCCACAGCGGACATACTCTTTCTGTTCCACGGCGGACGATAAGTAATTTGTCCATAGCGGACGAGCAACTAGTCCACAGCGGACTACCATGATCTGCTGAATTCTCCGACAACCCAAATCATCTCCAAACGAAAAAAAGCAACCATAACCACTGAATCAAACAATCTTCTACCACCGCAACCATCATCATATTCGACACCTATCATCATCATCACCAAATCACCACCATCGAACCACCAAATCATCTTCGGTCGACTGAAAACTCAAATCAACCATCGCACACACTCGATTGCTTTCCCTTAACCTGCGAAAATCCTTGATTTTGATTCATAAGGTTCAATTTGAAAATGAGGCAGAGAAGAGAGACTGTAATCAATCAGGATTCTTTTGTGTTTAAACCACTTGACCGACTTGTTTGATCAGCTACAGGGATCAAGCTATTATTCGAAGATCGAATTGAGGTCTGGTTATCATCAACTCAGAGTCCGTGAGGAGGACATCTCCAAAACCACATTCCATACTCGTTATGGTCATTACGAGTTCTTGGTCATGCCTTTTGGGTTGACTAATGCACCTGCGGTGTTCATGGACCTCATGAACTGCGTTTGCAAACCCTATCTCGACCAGTTTGTCATTGTGTTTATCGATAACATACTGATATACTCTAAGACCAAGGAGGACCATGAAGAGCATCTACGATTAATCTTGGATTTATTGAAAAATGAGCAACTGTACGCCAAATTCTCTAAGTGTGACTTTTGGATACGCGAAGTGCAATTCCTAGGTCATATTGTTAATGAGAAGGGTATACATGTTGATCCTGCCAAGATTGTGGCAATAAAGAATTGGGCCATACCTAAAACACCGAGTGAGATAAGGCAATTTCTGGGATTAGCGGGGTATTACCGACGATTCATAGAGGGATTTTCTAAGATTGCACAACCTCTCACTGCTTTGACCTACAAAGGAACGACATACAAATGGGGAGAAAGTCAAGAGGCGGCTTTTCAGCTATTGAAACAGAAACTCTGTAGTGCACCGATATTGGCACTGCCAGAGGGGACGGATGATTTCGTGGTGTATTGTGACGCATCCATCCAAGGATTGGGTTGTGTTCTGATGCAGCGCGATAAGGTGATAGCTTACGCCTCGAGACAACTAAAGGTTCACGAGAAGAATTATACTACCCATGATCTGGAGTTGGGTGCAGTGGTTTTTGCCTTAAAGATTTGGAGACATTACTTGTACGGTACCAAATGTACTATCTATACCGATCACAAGAGTCTTCAACATATCTTTGAGCAAAAAGAGTTGAATATGAGGCAGCGGCGTTGGGTGGAACTTTTGAATGATTATGATTGCGCTATCAAGTACCATCCTGGAAAGGCGAACGTAGTTGCTGATGTCTTAAGCCGAAAAGAAACAGTTAAACCCAGGCGAGTGCGAGCCTTGCAACTCACGATCAGTACCCAATTGCCTGAACAAGTTAAGGAAGCACAAATAGAAGCCATGAAAGAGGAAAACATTGGTCCTGAGTCATTACGGGGAATGGATAAACAATTGGTAGTGAAGGAGGATGGAATTCGGTACTTCATGGATAGACTTTGGGTGCCTGTTTATGGAAATCTGAGGGATTTGGTTATGAGCGAGGCTCACAAGTCTAAATACTCTATACATCCTGGATCTGACAAGATGTATCATGATCTAAAGGCGCACTATTGGTGGCCTAACATGAAAGCAGACGTAGCTACATATGTGAGCAAGTGTTTGACCTGTTCGAAGGTAAAGGTGGAATACCAAAAACCATCCGGACTGTTACAGCAACCTGAGATACCGATGTGGAAATGGGAACAAATTTCCATGGATTTTATCACTAAACTACCCCGGACTAATACTGGTTGTGACACAATCTGGGTCATTGTGGATCGGTTGACCAAGTCCGCTCACTTCCTTGCAATTAAGGAAACGGATAAGATGGAGAAGCTAACCCGATTGTATCTCAAGGAAATCGTTTCGAGACATGGCGTACCAATCTCAATCATCTCTGATCGTGATGCTCGTTTCACGTCACACTTCTGGCAGTCACTACAAAAGTCTTTGGGTACACGATTGGATATGAGTACTGCTTATCATCCACAAACTGATGGTCAGAGTGAGCGTACCATACAGACTTTGGAGGATATGCTACGTGCTTGTGTGATTGACTTCGGAAACAACTGGGAAGTTCACCTGCCCCTGGTGGAATTCTCCTATAATAACAGTTATCACACTAGCATACAGGCAGCACCTTTCGAGGCTTTGTATGGGAGAAAGTGTAGATCACCGGTTTGCTGGGCTGAAATTGGTGATAGTCAACTAACGGGTCCCGAACTCATTCATGAAACAACTGAGAAGATTGTGCAGATACGGAACCGTATGGCTGCAGCAAGGGATAGACAGAAAAGTTATGCTGACAAGAGGCGGAAACCTCTCGAATTTCAAATTGGCGATAAAGTGTTATTGAAAGTCTCACCGTGGAAAGGCGTAGTTCGGTTTGGCAAGCGAGGAAAGCTGAATCCGAGATATGTTGGACCATTTGAGATACTGGAAAGAATAGGTCCGGTGGCCTATCGACTAGCTTTGCCTGATTCGCTGAGTGGAGTGCACAACGTGTTTCACGTTTCAAATCTGAAGAAGTGCCTATCTGACGAGACACTCATTGTACCACTAGAAGATGTTCAAGTGGATGAGCAATTGCGCTTTATCGAAGAACCTGTCGAGGTGATGGATCGTGAGGTGAAAACACTTAAGCAGAGCAAAATACCTATCGTCAAAGTTCGTTGGAACTCGCGACGTGGACCGGAATTCACGTGGGAGCGTGAGGATCAAATGAAGCTTAAGTACCCTCAACTGTTCGGGACGATGTCTGCAGACCAAGGTATTGATTTAAATTTCGGGACGAAATTTCTTTCAACATGGGGATGATGTGACAACTCATCCAAAACTCACTCGATTTCGATTTCTGTGTGCCAATGCAGTAGATCAGTGATGGAACACTCTCACCGTATGATGGAACATGCTCACCATGTAACGCAATTTTCGGGACGAAAATTCTTTCAACATGGGGATGATGTGACATCCGGTAATTTTCCGTTACCAAACTCCGTTAGTTCCGTTAAGTTTTGCATACACGTGTCGTAAGCACACACTAGTTGTCGTTTGACGTTGGTGACTTAAAAATAATTAATAATGTTAACTTAATAATAATCTAGTTGAAAAGATGATTATTATGTTATGTTTATGTTTTTACGCGATTTAAAGACTATTTGAGAATTTTATCGCGTAACGCGGAAACGCGCGTGTTAATTCGTATGTTGCGTGTTTTATAAAGATAAAAATATATAATGGTTATTACTAGTTTATATATTTGTTAGATGGTTAAAAATGCTTTTAAAATAAGTTAAAAGCTGATTTTTTATAAAATACAAGTTAAAAGGGGTTAAAGATGTAAATGTGATTAATTAATATAACAAAAAAAATAAACCCTAGCCCCCATTCCCCTCAAATCACGACAGCAGCCCCCTCTCTTCCCCTTCTGCGAATTTCGACCAAGAACAAGGCATAAGGAGTTGATTTGGGTCGATTTCAAGCAATATAACACGTTAGGAACATCAATTGCAAGCCATTACACGTTAAAGGTAAGATTTTTACATGTTTTGAAGCCTTGTTCATTGTGGTCGAACCCTAGGCTGCGAATTGATGTTCTTGGGGGCTGAAATCTTGATGTTTGTTGATATAGTATGTTTGTTGGATTGATTACATGTTTTTTTAACGTTGATTATGCATGAATTACATGTTTTAGTGGATTGATCATGAACTTTGGTGGTTATGAACCCTAATTCGAAATTGATGATTATAACATGGAATTGATGATTGTTTGATGTTTTTAGGTTGTTAATTAGGTTGTATGAATGTTAGTATTATTGTATGATGCTAGATTAGGTATCAATTTCATGTTTGGTTATGGATATGTTTATGGTGGATATCTGGCAGATTGCATACCCTGTTTTTATCATGACATAACTGAATGAAGACGAATCCAAAAACTGGTTTTCTTGAGTCTAACATGTTCCTCATGGAGTCTAGTTTTCAAAACATCCAACCTTGTCCAATTTGGACTTGTAAAACTTGAGTTATGATCGTTTTAGTGAAGTGTGGTCAGAAACAAACTTTCTGACAGATTCTGAGTCTCATTTTGAATGTGGCATAAACAGATCATAACAGGTCCAAATGATGTATTTCTTGTGTCCAAATTGTGTGTTACTGAGTCTAGTTTCCAGAAAGGGTAACCACACTCCAATTGGAGATGGTTAAGTTGGTGTTTTACCTGTTTTAGCTAGAAGGGTCAATTCTGTCCTCTTGGACAGAATGTATGTGTTGACTTGTTTGATGTGCCATTTTCATTTCATAAAACCTGAGACCAAACCCTATGGTAAAACATTTGTCCTAGGAACCCTCTGAACTCCAGAAAAATAATTAACACAATAGCTATTTTTAAATGGGAGTTATGCACAATTTGGCAAACTAACTCCAGCAGCCCTCCGGTTGAGAGCTGCTGTAACATTTTTAGTTTCTCTAATAACTCCAGGCCCTTAAAACCTAAAACAACTTTTCATATACTTAATTGACTCATAGGAGAGCCTACCGGAGTTTGTTCTTGGCCTAAATCCTTGGTTGGTTATGTGTTTGACCGTATCTACCGAACGCCTAGAATCTGCCGGAAAACGCAGATTCTGGAAAACGAATACATATAACCTGTAACATATTTACTTGGCTTTTGCATGTATTGTTAGTGCTACTAGAACTTATGTTGATAGTATAAGTTATTAATTGGACATGTTCTTGATGTTAGGATCATGCTAGAGTATTTATTAAGGATGCTTATTGTGATGAAATGTGTTAATTGGTTTGTATGGAACTTGATGATCATGTATGCTTTGATATGTTGATTAGCAACTAGGACATCATGTTTGGGACTGGAATGGATCATACTAATGTATGTTGCATGTATTAGGCATCTTGTATGTGTTGTGAATAGTATGAATGACTATTTGGTAAATTATCTGTTTTGACCCATATATGCTAAATCATGGCTATAGGTCATGTAAGTAGGTTATGCATGATCTAACCTGTTATATGATACACTAGTTGTGTTTTGAACACACTGAGCATGCTAGTTGCTAAGGATTTATACAACTTGTATGATATGGGCATAGCATGATGATTAGGTAATGTATTGGGAATGTAGCATCAAATGTGAGTCATTGGAATGTTAAACATGTATGCTATATGCTTATGTATGTTTAAATGGTTTACAACGCATAATGTCACCAACGGGTCAAACGGGTCAACTAGGTCACATGTATGTTGTTTTTATAGAACCTTGAGTTCTTTGTTTGTAGAACACTTAAGGTTTCTCTTGGGATTTCTGTGTACATGTACTTATGTACTTGTGTGTTCTAGGTAACCTTTGAAGGTTGTCTTTCCACTCGTCCTTGTCAAGTTAAACCTTACTTGTCTAACACGCGTATCAGGTGAGTTCATGCCCCACTGTTTTATTAAATCTCTTTTAGGGGAGATAGCATACTGGTAAATTTTACAACGCTTTATATATTTAAGATGTGTATGATATTAATATAGTGCTGTTTATTATGATAAAGTCTCACACTTTCGAATTGTTAATATTGGATAGCGGGGAAACTTGGGTAGTACTACTGGGTCTGACGAGCCCCACCTGTGTGACTCGAGGTCAACCGGGTGCAATTTGTCCTATGATTATTCGTCACGATATGGTGAAGTCGTGACGGGAGGCAAACATAACACAGTCAGCTTCAATGTCGAAATCACTATGTATTAATATCGTTTGTTAATGGACTAGCTAGCTATTACAATGCACATGCTTAATTATACGCTATTGATAAACTGTGATGTTTATACACAATCGATAAACTGTTATGTTTATGCGCAAACTCTTGAACTCACCAACCATGTGTTGACTTTTTAGTATGCTATTCTCAGGTCATTAAGCTGGATTGCTGATAGGAGCACTTCACGAGTCAGCATGCGTATTTTTTTAGAGATTTATAACTACCCGTCTTTTACTTATGGTTTAAACTATTTGGTTGGCACTTGTTTTGCCATATGGTACTTTCGTATGTTTTGGGATTGTTTTATTTACTTTACGCTTCCGCAGGTCTTTCAAAGTTTAAACTTTGGTTGATTTACATTAAACGTAGCATATAGAGTCGTTCCGAGTAACTATTGACTGTGATCCTGGTTTGTTCACACGCCTCGCGGTAAAACTCCGCACGTGGATTTTGAGGGTGTGACAGTTTGTGGGTGAAAAGAGTTCGTAAAAGAGATGTGCAACATTTGACCATTTGAATGATAACACTTATTTTGACGCATACAAACACAATACAAAGCATTTATTAAACAATCAAATTCATCAAAGTGAAACTTAATATCATCTCAGTTATATAACCATCAAAATAAACAATCAAAGCTATAACATGAACATAAAAACCATCCGAAAAAGTTTAAAGTGTAAAATCCCAGCTACATCACCATCAAAATAGAACAAAAAATCATGCATTTGATGTTCCTCTTCCTTTGCAACTCCTTTTATTGTGCCTGGACTTGTTGCACCTCAATTTGCTTATTTCTTCTCTTCTTCTTAGGCATTCTAATAGGTTGTGGTCTATTGGTGGTGCCATGGTTTTTAAAAATAAAAAAACTTAAAACTTTATTAAACTAAAATCAAGAAATATAAATAAAGGATGAAACAAACCATAATCCTTTGAAATAGCTCAGTGCTTGATTTTGTAACAAACTAATGCATTATTGATTCCATCTATCAAAACCAACACAAATATGTAGCTGTTCCCACTCTTGAGTTACTGATTCTCGTAACTCTTATCTTCTTCCTCTTGTAAGCCTTATGTCCAAGGAATGATGTTGTGTAATGATGTGTTAAACATGAACAATGTTATGGAAGGAATGGATGATTATTAAGGTTTGGAATTGGAAACGACATGTCAATCTTTTTCTGTTAAAAGTTAACAAGTGTTAACTTCAGGGACTAATCTTGTAATAAGGTAGCAAAACTTTGGACTATATTTGCAATTTTAATAATCTGGGGGACCAAAACCACATTTGATTAAACCACAAGGACTAAATTTGCAATTTTCTCTATTTATATTTAAAACCTCATATATATATATATATATATATATATATATATATATATATATATATATATATAATATATATATATCAAATATAAGTTTATATTTTTAAACAAGGTATCATATGTGTGACACTATAGTATGTATAGATATATAGATTTTGAATAGATATATATATTATGCATAGATACTTTTAAGAAAATAAAAACCAGATGAATATATGATCATATTTAAAAGTAATTTCAAAACAATACATACACATATTAAATCATATGATTATAAGAATATGTCTTTGGAAAATAATAGATATACATATATATATATATATATATATATATAATATATATATACAAAAATACCACTTGTAAGAAAACAATACAAGAAAAGTTGATAGCAAACTCCGTTAGATTCATGATGAACCTTAATCAAAATTGTCAAGAAAAGTTGAAATTGATGATTGTTTGATGATGATATGATGTTAGTTATGTTATATGAATGTTAATCTATGTGGGTTGTGAAAGTAATTCTTGAATTTGATGTGTTGTTCATACCTTGCTATAAGTAGAAACTTTTAGATATGAGATCTGTGAATTATGATGAATTGATGATGTTGGCCATGTCTAGATGATTGTTACGGATGTTGGGTTATGATGTTTACGGAAGAATTTCATGCTTTCATCATATAGTTCATATATTGCCCAAATTAGAACTTTTGATTTTGAGATTTCATGTATTGATGATTATGTAACACCCGGATATTTTTATAGGCGAGAAAGAAGAATAAACGTGAATAAAAGAAGGAAATATAAGTTAACCAAAGTGAAGGGGTTAAAGTGTCAAAACGACAAAATGTATCAAAAGTTTGGTGCATAAAGTAGGCATGGTCGCCCACACCTTTTTGCACCCTTATTTCCAACGGTTTTAGAAAGAAAGAGCAGGAAACTTTCGGGTTTTGAAAGAAGAAGAAGAAAAAGGCTGATACAGGTTAGAAATTTGAAGTTTTAAGTGTTCATGTTGGGTTTTGGTCTCGGTTACATGCTTATGTGTGTTATTGTATATTCGGGTTGTGTGTTTTAGTGGGTTTTAGGTGTTAAAAACATCTGAGAAGTTCAAGACAAGGGTTCCAACTCGAAAGCAGCTAAGGTGAGTTCTAGAACCCTCTTTTCAACATGTTTTTAACAAATTTTAGGGCTGGAAATGCATGTGCTCATGTTTTTATAAAAATAGGTTTTACCCATATGTGTGTGTATGAATGTGTATATGTGAGGGTGTTAATTTGGTGTTTATATATGGTTATGTTTATGTTATGATGCTTAGAATCTTGTAAGGCCCCGTTCCTGGGCACCTCATAGCTGGTCATCATCGCATTTAAAACACGTCATTATATAATCTTTACTAAATCATGCAGCGGAAACTGTGAAATACCTTTTCATTTTACTATAAATGCTTTTGCAGTTAATACAACGTTAATCAATTACAAAATATATTTGTTGTATTACATCACAAAGCATTATACAAAAGAATGCCATCCTAAAAGGGCTGAGTAGCCGCCTCGTGCCATCCTCAGCAACCTTACCTGCCAACTGGAAACACATAAAAAGTCAGCGTTGCTGAGTGAGTTCTAGTTTTATAATAAAACATACTTTACTTTCATTAAAACCATTTCTCTACCTTTATGCTATCACACATGCTACGTACACATAGATAATATCATTATTATCTTCATCATTCGTTATCTTTTTTTCTATATAGATCTTGTCACACTTTACCCTCTTCACGGCACGTAGCCATGATTATGGAGGTCGAGTGGCAAGGATCCCAGTTCGTACTTTATCATTATACTCTTCTGTTCATTACTTTCATTCGTTCATTCTTTAACTTTCATTCATTCTTTGTACCGCTTTAACTTTCTTACTCTTTCATCTTTACTTCTTTCCTTTACTTCACCTAACTTTACCTTTATGTATCGTGGTGCTGGACCTAGGCCTATCATAGGCCTTCTATAACAGTGCATCACATCTCCTGGCCACAGCACCTAAGATAAAGTTTAGGTGTACCATTGCCACATGCAATATCCTTCTGTATCATGGTACTGGACCTAGGTCTATATCATAGACCTTCTATATCGGCGCACCGCACCCTCCTGGCCACAGTACCTAGGATATGCAACAATGGTTCTATACAATGGTTAATCCCAGTGTTAGGATTTTACCCTCTTTTAGCACACAACCACGATTACTGAGGTCACAAGACAAGGATTCCATTTCGAGTCTGTTGTAACAACAAGGTCACTCACCTCCTGTATTTGCTTGCAAGCCTTTATTACTCTCATTCATTATTAGTGCAAGCATTTATTCATCATGTTCTTCTTTCATTATCTTTCACTTTACGTTACGTAATACTTTCATTTCATTCATTAACATAACATGTAAAGTCACAGGAAAGATAAACATACACTATAATAGGGAACATCAACATACACTATAGCATTACTATACAGGGCATCATCATACATACATAACATACATCATGCATAAACATGCAACATCATCATGCCCAACATGCCCTCTAAGACCCTAACTGTCATCTTACGTGTACTTACGGGAACTTTCTCATCAAAACTTACGTCTGCACCTTCCCCCGAAAGTCAGTACAATAACTATGTTTGTCCTCGGGTACAACAACCCTGTTTGGGTGAATGGGCACCCTTCAGTCGCATGGCCTCCATGCGACTGAACACCATGCGATTGGACCTATGCGGATGAACAGCTATGCGAATGAACACCCAATCGTGTGAATGGACTCTCAATCGTGCGAATGGACACTATGCGAATGGACCTCATGCAATTGGACCTCATGCGAATGAGCACCTATGCGACTGGACCCTTAGTCGCATGACTCCCCATGCGACTGGACCCCCAGTCATGTGACTGAATCGCAATCATGTGACTGAACCCCAATCACCCTCCAGTCGGCCGTATGGCCTCCAGTCGGTCGCCCAGCCCTAACTGGTGTAGAATGCAGTCCTCTCGAACCCAATCTACCATTTTCGACCCCTAAGCTCATCCAAACTCATTCTAAGCCCAAATCAACCATCCTAAACCTTAGGAATGCATACTATGACGCCATTCAAGCACAGACAAGTCCAAGAACATACTCCAAACGCACCACACACAATCACACCCAAATGGGTCAAACACACACACATACAAAAACGGGCTTACTATGTGTTCCAGCCCTAAATCAGTTGAAAACCATTTAAAGAGGGGTCCTAGAACTCACACAAACAAGAAGAAGAAGAAGAGCTTCGTGTTGACTCGCTACTCGATGATTCTCGTGCTCGGATCCACCCGAATAACCCTTTTTTCTCTATTTTCTCTCTTCTTTCTCTCTTCTTCTCTTTTGGCTGGGTTTTCTCAAGAGTGGGGAGGATGTGGCTGCCCTCCCCCTCTTAAGGCTGGGTTTTCCCCCGTTTTGGCAAGTTTGGTCCCCTGACTTTAGACTTTGTTTCTTTTTCTTCTTTTGTCGGCTTCAAGGAAAATATCTGGGTGTTACAAGTCCACCCCCTTATATATGTTTCGTCCCCGAAACCTGTTATTCCTCGAACAAGCATGGGTAATGTTGTCTCATTTCCTCTTCAGTCTCCCACGTTGACTCGGATCCCTTCCTGTGCCGCCACTGTACATGCATAAGAGGAACCACTTTATTTCTCAGCTTCTTCTCCTTTCGATCGATGATCGCCACTGGTTGCTGCACATAATTGAGCCGTTCGTCTACTTCGATATCCTCTAGTGGAACAATCATATCCTCATCTGCCAAACACTTCCTTAGATGAGATACGTGGAACGTTGGGTGGATTCCACTCAACTCATCTGGTAACTCTAATCTATAGGCCACCTCCCCTACTCGAGCAATGATTCAGAAAGGGCCTATGTACCTCGGGCTCAACTTGCCCCACTTTCTAAAATGAATAATACCCTTCCAAGGTAAGACCTTCAACATAACCCGGTCACCCACCTGGAACTCAGTTGGCCTGCGTCGTTTATCAGCATACAACATCTGTCTATCTTTGGCTGCTTTCATGAAGGCCTTGATGTTTTCAAGCTTTTCAGTCGTAGCCTCGATCACCTTGACGCTCCATAACTCTTTATGACCAATATCACCCCCAACATACGGGTGTTCTGCATCTCCTACCGTATAGCATCTCATAAGGCGGCATGCCAATGCTGGCATGATAGCTGTTATTGTATGAGAATTCAGCTAACGGTAAGTGGTCATCCCAACTTCCCACAAAATCAATCACACATGCCCGAAGCATGTCCTCCAATGTCTGAATGGTCCGTTCTTACTGACCATCAGTCTGGGGATGATAAGTCGTGCTAATGTGTAACCTCGTCCCCATCGTATCATGGAATTTCTTCTAGAATTTGGATGTAAACCGGGTGTCACGATCAGACACAATAGACACCGGCACACCGTGACGAGTTACAATTTCCTTGATGAACAGGTCGGCCAACCTCTCAGATGAATATGCCTCGCAGATTAGTAGAAAGTGAGCACTCTTCGTCAAGCGGTCAACAATCACCCATATAACATCATACCCTTTCGGAGTACGCGGCAGCTTCGTAATGAAATCCATGGTGATGTGCTCTCACTTCCATTCCGGTATATCCAAAGGTTGGATCTTCCCATACGGCTTTTGATGCTCAGCCTTCACTTGCAAACAAGTAAGGCACTTACTCACATACTCCACCATGTCACACTTCATGCCCGGTCACCAATAATCTTTCTTCATGTCTTGGTACATCTTTGTGGTACCAGGATGAATCGATTATCGAGTCTTGTGAGCTTCATCCATAATCTTCACCCTTAGATCCCCAAAATGTGGAATCCATATTCGTCCAAACTGGGTTCTAACACCGAATGTGTTTTCACCCAACTCTGCGACCAGACCTCTCATTCTTTCGGAGTTAAGATGATCTTCCTTCAATGCCTCATCTTGCAACTCCTTGACTTTCTTCATCACATCAGAGGTCATAATCAACTGGTACGCTTTCACCCGAATCGGCTCGGGTCTTTCCTTTCGGCTAAGGGCATCCACCACCACGTTGGCCTTGCCCGGATGATAACGGATCTCACAATCATAATCCTTTATGAGATCCAACCATCTTCTCTGCCTCATGTTCAAGTCATTCTGCTCGAAGAAATACTTCAAGCTCTTGCGGTCAGTGAATATGGTGCACTTCGTCCCATACAGGTAGTGCCTCCAAATCATTAACGCAAAGACCACTGCTGCTAGCTCCAAGTCATGAGTAGGATAGTTAACCTCATGAACCTTCAACTATCAGGATGCGTAGGCTATAACCTGTCCCCTCTACATTAACATGCACCCCAATCCCGAGTAGGAAGCATCAGAATAAACCACCAGATCTTCACTTCCATCGGGTAATGACAATACAGGAGCTTGGGTCAATCTCGTTCTCAATTCTTCAAACGCCTTCTCTTTGAAAGGATCTCAGCCTCTAGTTTGATCAATTAGGTTGTATTCGTAGCGGATTTAGCACTAGAATTAAACAAATAAGCAAGAACACAAATGATTTTGCATGTAACAGTAAAATTATAGAGAGAGAGAGAACAATTCTGCAAAAAGGTGTTTTCTATTGAATCACATATTTCGGCAAGGATTACAATTAGGTCATCTACCTTTTATAGGCAGAATGACGTCAGCTGATGTCAATTGATAGTGACATCAAACCGTTATTAACAAACTACTGATAACGAACTAAACTACTGAAGATGTCACAACAGCTGACATCTTTTTACAAAATGCGAGGTGTCAAACTATTACAAGAACTGAAAAGAAACTACTGATAACTACAACTACTGAAGAACCAGCTCTTTAGTAGTTTACAATCTACTGAAACAAAATTACAAACTACTGAAAAGTAAAACCATCACAACAACTGAAGACAACTTCTTCAGCTGTTATGACAAACTCTGAAGCTTCAGCACTTGGTCTTCAGACTTTGATCTTCAGATGTTTCATTAGTTGATGACTTTAGTAGTTGTCATCAGTTGATGTCTTCAGTCTTTGTCTTCAGACTTTGTGCATCAGTTGTTGATCTTCAGTTCTTCAGTTCTTCAGCTGTTGATCTTTAGCACTTGAGTCTTTAGTACTTGAAGTCTTCAGTACTTGTATTCTTTAGTACTTCAGACTTCAGTACTTGTCTTCAGTACTTGGCATCTTCAGCTGTTGTTCTTCAGATCTTTGATCTTCAGCTGTTGAGTCTTTAGTCTTTGTCAAACTGCTGATGAAGCCTTCAGTAGTTGTTGTGATGTCATGTGGGACTTAGAGGTTTTTCTGATCTGGCTCATTGGTTCTTTTGGTCCAACAATCTCCCCCTGAACCAATGCAGCCAAAACCTCTAAGCAATTTATTGTCTCACTTATTGGTGGCAGAAAGATTGGTCTTTTTCCTTCTTGATCAGCTTAGAAGATGACCCAATTAAGCACTGGCCTGGGAAGAGGTCTTAAGAATTTGTTTGGCATAGTATGGATGGGAACTCTGTTTTGGGGATCTGGCACAGAGTTGTTGTCCCATCCATAAGACCTACTTCCCAACTATGAGCCTGTAGGATTCTCTGGTGTAAGCCTCTAAAAACATCACTTGTTCCACCATGGTAAGTACTTCTGCCTCACCTTCAAAGAATCCTTCAGGCCCATAGAGCTCTGAGATGCATTTGGCCTGTTTACCACTTTTAAGCTCCACAGTTATTATGGCCCTATAGGCGAATTCATCTGGGTGATTACCCTCTAAGAACAACTGGAGCTCATTTCTTTGAAGTTTCTCAAACCTCTTATAGACTAACCCCTTTTTAACAACTCTGTTCTCCAACATCTTTTGTGGTGGGAGGTTAGCCTGATAGGTTTTCTTGAAATCTTCTATGATCTCCCAGGGTGATATTACAATGGCCAAGGAGATCTCTTCTCCTATGATCCTTTTCACTAGGCCATTGTATCTCTTTGGTATATCTTTCTTCATAATTCTATGAGACACCCTGGGATCAGGCTAAATACTCACTTTGTCCTTTTGAAATTGGAATGTATGCCTTAAAGTGAATAATCTCAGAGCTTGTTTCCTAATATTCATAATTGATGAGGAAGCAGCATAGGCGTTATCTACTCTTTTCAGCAGCTCATCATCATGTAGCATATGCTGCTGTTCTTCTTCAAGTTTAACCATCACAACTTCCATCTGTGATGTGGGAGTGATGGGCATAGGTTTGGCTTTGGGTAAAGAGATGACTGCAGAGAGAGGCAGCCTATCTTCCTCATCCTCTTCTTCTTCTTCTTCTTGCAGCCTAACATCCTACTCTTCTTCTGCAAGGGTGTATCATCGGCAATGGGTTTTGATGGTGATGGGGTTGGTTTTGTGGGTTGTGGTTGGGTAGGTGTTGGTGTGGGAGATTTGGCAGGCTTTGCTAGTAATCTAGAGATGAGGGAAGGTTTAGTCTGTTTGACTAGCAAAGTCCTGTCCCCAGCACCGGCTACTAACAGGGCTTCTGCGACCAGTCCCTTGGTAAATTCACCAGCCGAACAGATCTTGGTGGCTATAGCCAAGATTCTGTCCCTGGTCCAAGCTCTCACATCTAGGACTGGTCTCCCCAGATACTTCGAAATAAACCTAGTCATAGCATCGAGTCTCTTTCTCTCCTCTTGGCTATGACTGGTCCATCGGTATTCTATCTCCTTTATCTCCAACTTCCTAATTTCCTGATCTAGCATGGCAGTGTCCTTGTCAAAGCCTTGCCTGAACAGCTGATCAATGATAGAGTCCATTGATCGGCTATGCTCAGCATCAGCCTCCTTGACCAGGACTGCTAGATCAGTCTCCTTCACCACCTTCTCTCCCTCCTTCTCTCCTTTCTTCTTTTTGAAAGTGACACTAAAATCTTTTGGATTTCAGCCACTTCTATCTGTTCAGCTCTCTCCTCCCTCACCTTCTCCTTCCCCTTCACCTTCTCAGTCTCCTTAGTCCTCTCCCTCTCGTTTTCCTCCTCTCTCCCTACTTCTTTCTCCTCCTCTACCCTCTTCCTCTTAGCTTGCACTGATGTCTCCCCCTTTTTAGGTGCATTGGTTAGGGTTTGACTATCAGCAAGCGTTTTAGCCCAGCAACCTCCACCAAGGATTGTATTTGTGAGGGAGCCTCTCATCAAGGGTTTTCATCACAATGTTGTGATTATTGGTGTGATGAGAGGCAGGGATTGTTGGAAGATAGCAACTAGTTGCTCAGAGGGTTCTGTTCCTGAGAACTAGTGCCAGAAGCAGGGGCAGGTGGCTGAGTTTGTGGGAGTGGTTGAGTATATGTGAACCTTCAGATGAAGGTGCCATCTGTGGGTGTATGGTGGCAGATGGTCTTGCATCCTAAGACATTTTGGCAAGCAGCTCTTTGAGTCTGCTTACCTCATCCTCTAGGATGGTGTTTTGAGCAACTACGTCGTAGAAGAAGCTCAGGTCATCATCAGTTTGCACTGAATCACCTGACCTCCTGACTTGGTCAGGATGTACATGCACTGAGTGTGGCTCAGTAGTTGCATGTGCCCCTTTGTCTTGGTACTGGGGACTTCCAGCCTCCGGATTGGATCCATCATCGGCAGTTGCCTCTGGTGAGGTCTTGTTGATGGTACCAGCTTCTTCCTGCTCAAATGATGATGCAGGGGATGTGGCAGCCTCACCAGATTGCCTTATCTCCCTAGCCACACTGGGAGATGAGACATGTGATTCTCGGTGTTGTGGGCTCCCACTAACACTTGTTTCCACCCTCTCTTCGGTTGGAGATACCCCAGTTGTGATTGGTTTCTGGGGAGAGGGTGGAGTGTTCAGATGGATCAACACTTTTGCAATTATTAAAGTAGGGCTTTTAGGGGCGGTTGCAGTGGGAGATGGGGTAAAAGCAGATTGCACATGGGGAGGAATGTGCTTTTCAATGGCAACCTCCTCAATTGAGAAAGGTTCCAGATGTGTGGCAGCCCCTGAAATGGTTGCATCAGGCTCCTGTAAAGAAGAAACCTGTGCGGTTGTGGTAGGTGGAGTCGTGGTGACTGCTGGGAGAATCTGGCTAGCAGTCACTTCCTGCGTTTGTTGTGCAGGGGCATCCTTAGGGGACTCATCTCCCAGAGTAGCATTTTTGGTTTTTCTTTTGGGTTTGGGTTTGGTGGGGACTTTGGATTGTGAGGTGGAGGCTGTGGGTTCCAGCTGCGTGGGTTTTCGCAGCTTGGCAGCCTTTTTAAGGGTTTGGTCGGTGTTGTGCCTGGAGTATACCTCAGCTAAAACAGCCATGGCAGGGACCCCAGTGCCAACAAGTCCCTCAGCATTAAGCTGGCTCTCTATCATGGCATAATGAACCGTGGATATAAAATCCAACGGTTGGCAAATGGTTTTGTGGCCATGTCCTTGAGTTCTGAAAAGATTATTTCAGTTAAGTTTAAAGGTTGTTTATCAAGGATAGAATACAATACCTGCTGCCACCTTGAGGACATGTGGTCCCATGAGGATATCTTTGGTGCTAGGCAAACATTTACCATATGGAATATGAGTCATACTGCATCATGGAAATGTTTCTTTAGAGGGTTGAGGCTGATAGGTCACCCTGATAATCATAGTGAGCAAAAGAAAGGTCAAGGGTGCCTTTGGGGTAGTCGGTTGGGTAGGTGGCATCATCCAGCTTTAGGGTTTTTCGGATTATAGCTGAGTAATGACCACCGGGTGGTTGTTCACGGACGACCGGAGAGAGACCTCGCCATCGTTCTCTCCAGTTTGGATGGTGATATTCATCCAGAACTGTGATAATGAATTGGCGTAGATGATGGGATTTAGTAGGAAGGCCGTTTGGTAGGGTGAGTCGACCATCAAATCTATGGCATGATGAAATTTGGTCCAGAAAGGCGATTTTGTGAGGTATGCGACATAGTTGTGTCGTGGCTTTAGTTGCATGGTCGCCATTAATGGTGTATGGGAGGTTTCAGAGTTTTTGAAATTTTAGGTCAAGTGAGAATGAAAAGCTCTGAAGGTTTGGTATTTATAGGGTATGGCAAAGGCTGAAAGAAAACTACTGAAGGTTTTGGTGTTAGTCATCAGTTGTTTGAAACTACTGATGACGTGGTTTGAACCTTTAGTGGTTGTAACATCTGAGGACTTGGTGTTAGTCTTCAGTAGTTGAAACTACTGAGACCTTGGCGTTGTCCTTCAGATGTTGTAAACAGCTGAAGACTTGTTGTTAGTCATCAGTAGTTATAAACTATTGAAGACATGGTTTTCATCTTCAGACGTTGTAACAACTAAGACTTGGTGTTAGCCTTCAGTAGTTGTAAACTACTGACATCGGTAGTTATAAACTACTGAAGACATGGTTTTGCTTCAGTTGTTAGAAACAACTAAGGACTTGGTGTTAATCATCAGTAGTTGTGAAACTACTGAAGACATGGTTTTGTCCTTCAGTTGTTTGGGTATGAAACAGCAGATCTAGGTATCATCTGAAGAGTAAAGTTACTCATCTGCTGTTTCTGTCAATTCAGTTGTTTCATTTGACCTCCACATTTACTCAGCAGCTCTTTGGCTGACTTTCAGATGTTTCATTGGCCCTTCAGCTCTTGTGAATATTTTATTCCTCAGCTCTTGTGATCAGATGTTCATAAGTGCTGATAAATTATTCTTCAGAGCTGGTGAACAAATTTTGTCTTTCAGTACTTGTGTAAGATTACACATCAGTACTTGTGAACAAAATTTGTTCTTCAGTACTTATTTGTTTGAAAATTGTTCATCAGTAGTTATAACCACATCAGTAGTTATAACTACATCAGTTGTTTTCAACAAATAGTGTACTTCAGTACTTTGAAGCATGTTAGTCTTCAGTAGTTGTGAAAATGCTGAAGACTAAATTACTCATCAGTACTTATATTTGACCTTTGCATACTAATGCTCATCAGTACATGTGAACTGAGAACATCAGTATTAGTCAAATTATTCTAGCTGCAGCATACCAAGCCTTAGTACCAGATTTTGAAATGTGGCACTAACTAAAGGCTTAGTAAAGATGTCTGCAAGCTCATCAGCACTAGGCACAAACTTTGGATCAATCAGACCTTTTCATAGCAATCACTAATAAAATGATGTCTGGTCTCAATATGTTTGGTCCTAGAGTGCTGGACTGGATTTTTAACAATGCAAAGAGCTGAAGCACTATCCATTAATAATGGAGTCTTAGTCTCTGTAATGCCATAATCCAAAAGTTGGTTCTGAAGCCAAAGTACCTCAGATGTACAACTTGCAGCAGCAATGTACTCAGCTTCAGCAGTGGATGTAGCAATTGATGTTTGTTTCTTACTCTGCCAAGAAACTAAACAATTGCCTAGGAATTGGCAACCACCAGAAGTGGATTTTCTGGTGACTTTGCATCCTGCACAGTCACTATCAGAGAAAGCAACTAATTTGCAAGAATGCCCAGTTGAATACCAAAGACCTAGTGATTGGGTACCTTGCAGATATCTAAAGATCCTTTTGACTACAATCAAATGGGATTCTTTAGGTGCAGCCTGAAATCTAGCACAGGCACATGTTGCAAACATGATATCTATTCTAGAAGCTGTAAGGTACATCAAGGACCCAATCATACCTCTGTAAAGGGTTTCATCAACCACTTTACCTTTCTGATCTACATCCAGTTGTGTGATGCTGCTCATGGGAGTAGAACAGGGCTTACAGTTTTGTAAATCAAACTTATGCAACAACTCTTTGGTGTATTTGGACTGATGAATAAAGATTCCATCAGCCCTTTGTTTGATTTGCAAACCTAGAAAGAACTGTAATTCTCCCATAGCACTCATTTCAAACTTTTGCTTCATGAGCTTTGTGAATTCATCACACAACTGTGGATCAGAGGATGCAAAATGATGTCATCAACATATATTTGAACAAGGAGCTTATGCTGTCCTACAGTCTTTATGAATAAGGTTTTATCAATGGTGCCTCTAATGAACTTATTCCCCAGAAGAAAAGTTGATAGTGTCTCATACCAGGCTCTAGGAGCTTGTTTCAGCCCATAAAGAGCCTTATCAAGCTTATATACCCAATCAGGATGTTTATTGTCCTCAAAGCCTGGTGGTTGACACACATACACTTCCTCCTTTATTTTTCCATATAAGAAGGCACTTTGACATCCATTTGATAAACCTTAAGACTATGAAAGGTAGCATAAGCTAAGAACAATCTAATTGCCTCCAGTCTGGCTACAGGGGCAAAGGTTTCATCATAATCGATGCCCTCCTCTTGTGCAAACCCCTGGACAACCAGCCTGGCCTTGTTCTTAACTATTTGGCGCTTTTCATCTATTTTTTTCCTAAATACCCATTTAGTGCCTATTGCACACTTACCTTGGGGTAAAGGAACAAGCTCCTACACTTGTTGTTTTCTGAACTGAAGAAGCTCAAGCTGCATTGCTTCAACCCATCCATTGTCTCTTAAGGCAATATGATAATTCTTTGGCTCTTGCTGACTGATGAAGGGAGCATAGAAGCAGAAGTTGGACAATTGACTCCTGGTTGAAACTCCAGCATTGATATCACCCATGATCTGAGACATTGGGATTCTTCAGCTCTTAATAGACTATAATATCAGTGCAAGTGTTTGTAGGACCTTCAGCAGTAACAGGTGGTGATGAAGATTCTTGAAACCATGTAGGAGATGGCAGCTCAAATGAAGTAGAGCATGTAGAAATCTCATCAGCATTTGTTGTGGATGGAACTACTGAACCCACAGGAGCATCAGGTTTAGTTGACTCAGGTAGATTGTCACTAAGCCTGAAAAGGTGAGTACTGGCATCTTCATCATCAGTACCACCAGGTGGAGAACTGTGGACAGGAACAATAGCTGGAGGTTGATAAGGAACATATTGCAGTATGTCCAGATCAAACAACTCCACAGGGTTTTGTGGAATCTTGTCCTTTGGAGATTCATTGAACTTGACATGCAGAGTTTCTTCAACCATCTTTGTCCTACAGTTGAAAACTCTGTATGCCTTGCAAGTTGATGAATAACCAATAAAATACCTTGCATCCACCTTACTAGCAAACTTCTAGAGTGGATTGCTAGTGTTGAGAATGAAACATGGACACCCAAAGGCTCTAAAGAAGAAATCAGTGGGGCCAAATGATGAAGTACTTCATAAGGAGTCTTCATCAACCTCTGATTCACTAATGCTTATTCTACACATAGCAAGCTGTGTTGACAGCTTCAGCCCAAAAGGTCAGTGGCAATCCTGAGTCAGCCAGCATTGACCTTGCAGCTTCAATGAGAGTCCTATTCTTTCTCTCAACCACTCCATTCTGTTCAGGAGTTCTCGAAATACTAAACTGCCTTTTAATTCCCTTAGACAGGTAGAAGTCATCATGTGTGTGGTTTCTAAACTCTGTTCCATTGTCACTCCTCACACACTTGACCTGCAGGGAATACCGCTTCTCCACAAATAACACAAAGTTCATAATAGCCTTGGCAGCTTCATCTTTGGAGTGCAAGAAGAAAGTCCATACAAACCTGGAGTAATCATCCACAATTACCAGGCAGTATTTCTTCTTTTCCATGCTCATCACCCTGACAGGACCAAAAAGATCCATATGCAGGAGTTGCAAGCAGGCAGTGGACTTTGGTTCTTCTATTGGAGGGAATGAAACTCTATGTTGTTTTCCCTTTAAGCAAGCAGTGCAGTTGTCTTCACACTTGAACTCCTTCAAAGGCTACCCTCTTACTAATCCATGGCTTATCAGCAGATTCATGTTTTTAAGATTAACATGCCCCAGTCTTCTATGTCATAGAGTAGATTCTTGAGGAGAGGCCATGGAGAATAGGCAAGGATGGCCTTTTAGATCAATTTTCTTGGAAAGATCTAAGGCATATACTCTTCCTGTCCTGTTGGCCTTCAGGAGAGTATATTCATCCAACACCTTGTCAATCAAACTCAAAACTTTGGATGACAGAATCCGACAGTTCTGGCTTGTGAAAAGGGCAACATGGCCTTTATCACACATTTGACTGACACTCAAGAGATTGTACTTGAGATTCTCCACATGGTTGACATCATCAAACCTTATTTCCCCATTGGAAACAAAGCCTTTTCCGATGATGTAACCCTTTGCATCATTGCCAAAGGAAACAAATCCCTTATTTCCTTGAGAGTAGTCATTAAGAAGAGAGCTGCTCCCTGTCATGTGCATGGATCCTCCACTGTCTACATACCAGATGCTTCTATGGCATGTTGAAGAACCCTGCAATCATCATAACAGATTAGTTAGTTTTGGAGACCCAAGCCTTTTTGGTTTTGGGTCTATTCTCATCAACAGATGTAACACTAACAGGTTTGTTATGTGTGACAGTCTGAGGTGAAGGAGATGGTGTAGAAGAGGAACCCTTTGGCTTGGATTTCCTTTTCTGTGGTTTCAACACAGGAGCATCTAATTGGTTGACTCTTCCCATTAGATGTTGAACCATCATCACAAGTTGTGTCTGACTTTGTGATAAAGCTTTCAGCTCCTCAGACACACAAGTGCTTGCTGGTGATGGATTCCTGTGTTGCACCATCTTCTTTTGAGCAACCTCAGCTGTTGCCTGATTAACCCCATCCTTCTTTTTAGATTTCTTCTTTGACTTTGGGGTTTCAGAGTTGCTGATACAAACTTGGACTCAAACTCATTTTTCATTTCAGTCATTTTCTCTTAATTTTCTCTTTTTGTTTGAGTTTGGATCCCCTTTTGTACCAGCAATCATCCGTAAGATGATTGAACAAGCAACATATTTCACATGGCTTCTTCTTCATCTTATGTTGATCATCTACTAAAGAAGATGAAATTGCTGAAGACTTGTTCTTCACCTGTTTGCTGTCAGTACTTGCAGTTTTCTTCTTTGCAGTACTTGCTTTCCTGACATCCTATTTAGTAGTCTTCAAACCCTTTCTACTGACAGTTTTCTTCTCTTCAGTACTGATAGTAGTTGGGGTTTGAACTTCAGGTGTTATCACTTGCTCTCCAGTACTTTTAGTACTTCTGGAGACAACACCTGAGTTGATCAACTTTTTGATCATGTGACATTCAACATTTGAAACATCAGCTGTTTTAGCATCAACTGATTGGTTCTGTGAGAAATGAATGCTGACTTCTACTTCTGATGATGCTGTATCAGATAGTAGGTCACATGATGAGAAGGATTGGTTATTGCTCTCTCCATCAGATTCAACTTCTGCTCTGGAAGTATAATCTGTTAGAGGGGCAGTGTGATTATAACCAATTCCAAACTTCACATTGGAAGCTGATTGCTTACTCAAAAGCATTTCAAAACCCTTGCAGGATTGTACCCATCGATCACACTCTACCTGGGTAGCTGTAAATGTTTCCTTGAGGTCTCTGTACTTCTCTAGAAGTACCTCTTCCCTAGCCTCATCCTCTTTGATTTGGCATTTAAGCTTATAAATCTCATCATTTTTATCATTAATCACAGCCGCAAATTCAGCTTTTCTTTTGGAAATGGTTAGCTCTAGCTCAAAGTTTTTATCAATTAAAGCCACATTTGCCTCTCTAATAGAAGCAAATGCTGCTATGCATGAACCATAACAAAGCTTGGCTTTAGCCTCAGAAGATATCTGTGATGAAGCATTGGATGATGACCCATCAGCAGACTCAAAGGCCATTAGAGCAAGATTCCCAAATGGATGATCACCACCATGTTGACCAGCACCTTGGAATAGTTGCTCCTGACCAGATAAATCATCTGGCAAACTACTCCAGTCAACAACTCCTGGGGTGAAGAAGCTGTGTTGTTGAGGTTGGGGTTGATGATGAGATTGGGAAGGTTGAGGCTCAGGGAGAGCATGTGGTGGCTGAGTAGAAGGTCCTTGAGCTTGACTGGGCTGAGGCACATAGTAGCAGCGGTATGGGTATTGCATATGACCCTGAGGCATAAAGTAAGCAGGTGATGGCTGTGCTGATGATGGATAACCCTGAGAACTGGAATGCTGCCCTTTGTTCTGTGAGCTATTACTAGGAAAAGTCACAAAGGGTGCAGAGGTGTTAGATCCAGATGATCTACACTCTCTAGCAAAGTGTCCAAGCCTGTGGCACTTGTGACACCTCAGCTTGCTCTTGTCAAAACCAACCTTGGTTTTGCCTGAGAGACCAGGAATTTCCTGCCAGTTCTCTTGTAGAACTTTTGAGATCGAATATTTATCATATCCATCTGACTCAAAATATCCATCTCTTCCAGATCATCATCTGGAATGCCCTTCAAGTCCTCCATCAGGAAACACAGGTTATCACTGCTACCCCCTGAGCCACTATTAACACCAACAAAAGCATGTTTAGAGTTGGTAGAGAAATCAATATGCTCATCATAGGCCCTCTCTGATGCAACATATTCCGACTCCTGACCTATCAAGGCAGCATTGCCAGTGACAAAGTCATTAGTGAGCTTGCCAGAGATGGACAACTTCCTCTTTTACTCTATCTCTCTCTCAAATGTGAGCAGTTTCCCATGAAGTTGGGTGAGAGATAGAGTATCCAGATTTGCACTGGAGCGTAGGACAATGGTATAAGTGTCCCATCTATCAGGCAGTGATCTGAGGAATCTGTTGTTCATCTGGCTATTAGAGTACTCTTGTTTGACCATCTTCAACTCAAAGATCAAACATGAGAACCGCTCATACTGTTGAGTCAGAGTCTCACCCTTCCTATGAGAGAATGTCTTATATTGTTGGGCGAGGATTTCCCTTGTGTTTGCTAAAACCTCATTGGTTCCTCCGAATTGTTCCTTCAGAGCAACCCAGAGATCATGAGCAGTTTCATGATGCAAAAGCCCTGAATAGATCTCATTTGGAATTGCCATAGCCAAAATTCCATGGGCTTTAGCATCAATCTCAAACAGCTTATGATCTTCGTCCGAATATTGTTCAGGTTTCTTCGGAACCTTCTCATTTGATTCAGGAACGCTCACCATAGGCATGTGTGGTCCATGTACCACTGACTTCCAACAACCAGAACTGTTGACAGACAAGTGATGGAGCATACGACGTTGCCATATGTTATACTCGTTCCTCACAAGCATCGGAGGCTTGGTAGAGGAACCAGTATTGTGAGGATCGTTCGTTGGTGTCACCATCTCAGATTTCAGTCAAAATCAAGTTAAACAAAACAAATGTAGCTCAAAACCACAAGAACCTCAAGTTTAACGGCCAGAAACAACAGAGTCTCAATCTCTATAACTAATTCTTGCAAATTGCTAATTCGATCAAACGTAGAGATCAAAAGAGCAGTTTCAATGATCAATAGTGAAATCGATCAATGATTAACCTGCTCTGATACCATTTGAAAGGATCTTAGCCTCTAGTTTGATCAATTAGGTTGTATTCGCAGCGGATTTAGCACTAGAATTAAACAAATAAGCAAGAACACAAATGATTTTACATGTAATAGTAAAATTATAGAGAGAGAGAACAATTCTGCAAAAAGGTGTTTTCTATTGAATCACACGTTTCGGCAAGGATTACAATTAATCTACCTTTATAGGCAGAATGACGTCAGCTGATGTCACTTGATAGTGACATCAAACCGTTATTAACAAATTACTGATAACGAACTAAACTACTGAAGATGTCACAACAGCTGACATCTTCTTACAAAATGCTAAGTGTCAAACTATTACAAGAACTGAAAAGAAACTACTGATAACTACAACTACTGAAGAACAAGCTCTTCAGTAGTTTACAATCTACTGAAACAAAATTACAAACTACTGAAAAGTAAAACAATCACAACAACTGAAGACAACTTCTTCAGCTGTTGTGACAAACTCTGAAGCTTCAGCACTTGGTCTTCAGACTTTGATCTTCAGATGTTTCATCAGCTGATGACTTCAGTAGTTGTCATCAGCTGATGTCTTCAGTCTTTGTCTTTAGACTTTGTGCATCAGTTGTTGATCTTCAGTTCTTCAGTTCTTCAGCTGTTGATCTTCAGCACTTGAGTCTTCAGTACTTGAAGTGTTCAGTACTTGTATTCTTCAGTACTTCAGACTTCAGTACTTGTCTTCAGTACTTGGGATCTTCAGCTGTTGTTCTTCAGATCTTTGATCTTCAGCTGTTGAGTGTTCAGTCTTTGTCAAACTGCTGATGAAGCCTTCAGCAGTTGTCGTGATGTCATGTGGGACTTAGAGGTTTTTCTGATCTGGCTCATTGGTTCTTTTGGTCCAACACTCTTGAGCTTGACCCATACAAACTTTACATCCTTACGAGTCAACTTGGTTAGTGGAGAAGCGATCTTGGAAAAGTCATGGATGAATCTTCTGTAGTAGCCAGCCAAACCCAAGAAACTACGAATCTCGGATGGTGTCTTTGGAGACTTCCATTGCATCATCGCTTCCACTTTTGCCGAATCCACCATAATCCCCTCCGGGTTCACCACGTGACCCAAAAATTGAACCTCTCGCAACCAGAATGCGCACTTGGAGAAATTGGCATACAACTTCTCCCTCCTCAACGTCTCCAACACCTCTCGAATGTGACCGGCATACTCTATCTCGCTCTTAAATAAATCAGGATATCATCAACAAACACAATCACTGATTTATCCAACATCGGCCGACACACTCGGTTCATCAGATCCATAAAAGCAGCTGGCGCATTGGTCAAACCAAAGGACATGACAAGAAACTTGTAGTGGCCGTAGCGTGTGCGAAAAGCTGTTTTAGGAATATCCTGCTCTTTCACGTTGACCTGATGGTAGCCAGATCGAAGATCTATCCTTGAAAACCAACTGGCACCTTGAAGATGATCAAACAAATCATCAATCCTCAGTAACGGGTACCGATTCTTCATTGTCAACTTGTTCAGCTCACGGTAGTCTATACACATCCTCATGCTATCATCTTTCTTCTTTACAAATAAGACCTGAGCACCCCAAGGAGAGATACTCGGTCTAATAAACCCCTTGTCAAGCAGCTCTTGCAACTGCTCCATCAACTCTTTCATCTCCATCGGAGCCAACCGATATGGTGCTTTGGCAACGGGTTGGGCACCCGGTATCAGATCAATCTGAAACTCGATCTCTTGGTCAGGTGGTACTCCTGATAAGTCTTCAGGAAACACATCTGGAAAGTCACACACAGCGGAACATCGGATAGTTGTGGTGTAGGCGTTTCCACATCCTTTACATAACACATGTAGGCGCTACATCCATGCCTCGTACACTTTCCCGCCACCGCCATTGAGATCACTTTCGGGATCGTCGTGACCCGATACCCACAAACAGTTACCGAACTCCCGTCAGGCGCTATCTAATGAATCATCTTCTTTTGACAAACTATATTCGTCTTGAAGTCCGCCAGCCAATCCATCCCAAGTACCAAGTCGAAACCACCTAAGGTCATCACAAATGGTCTAATCGGAAATTTATGACCCTCTAATTCCACATCACAACCCTCTATCATCTCTGAAATCCTGGTAGAATTACCTATGGCAGTTTCCACATTGAATGGCGCATCAACACATTTACTATTAACAGGCAGTTTAGCACAGAAAGCAGCATAAATAAAACGTCTACTGGCACCCGAATCAAACAACACGGAAGCTAAAGTTTGGTTCACCACAAACGTACCGGACACAACATCGGGGTCCGTCCTAGCCTCCTCGTGTCATAGTGAATGCCCTGGCGCTCACCCTCGGTCCTTCACCTCCCTTCTTCTTTACTCCAGAACCCTCAGCCCTAGGCTTCTTACAATCCTTAATTACGTGACCCTCCACGCCACAGTTATAGCATCGGATCGCACGACAGTCCATGGCTATATGCCTGGCTTCCCACATCTGAAGCACACGTTCAACCCCAGTCTACATTCCCCACCATGCTCTCTCCCACACTTACCGCACTTCTTCGTACCCAGACCCGATGTGACCACACGGCGGTCATTCACCCGTGCCTTCTTATTACTCGTCGAGGCATTACCCCGACCAAACCTCTTCCCATTCCAGTTCCGATCACCACCACCCTTCCTATTACCTTCAGTCACCACCACGACAGCCCTTTCATCATACAGTCTTCCCGCCAAGTCCACCGCCGACCTAAACGTGCTCGGTCGGGCAGCGATCATATGCCTGCGAGTATCCGCCGGCAAACCTTGGATATACCTCTTGTTCTTTCGCGACAGAGGCGTCACCTGATCCGGAACCAGTCGTGCCATTTCGTTGAATTTGGTGGTGTACTGCTAATGCGTCATCGTCCCCGCCTCCAACTACAAGGAACTCCCTTTCAACTTTATCCATTTCTCGGTGAGGGCAGAACTCTTTAATAACCAACTTCTTCCGTTCAGGCCATCTCATCCTCCCGATAGCCCTGCTACCCTCGGCTTGGACTATGTTGTCCCACCAGCATAAAGCCGAGTCCACAAAAGAATGGGCAGAAGACTTTACTTTCTAATCCTCCCGGCACTCGCTGATGTTCAAACAACCTCCATTTCTCTCACCCATCGGTGAGCAGCAGCAGCCATGCCGTTACCATCAAAAGTAGCGGGCTTGCATCGTTGAAAAGCCCCGTAGTTACAGCCTCGTGCTGACTCCTACACAGGCTCCTCCTCCTCCTCCTCATTATCGGAGGGAATCGTCCCAGTCTCTGGTTGTTCCCGTCCTCCCGAGGACCGGTTCCTGTCTTGCCTTTCTCCATCTCTCACAGCCTTAATAATTTCGGTCACCACAGACGGTAGGATTGTCTGCATGACCTGATGCACTTCTTCAATCACCGCCTCTTTCACTAAGGCTCTCAAGTTGGCACTCTCATCACCACCCTCCGGATAGGGGGTCTCGGGTCCCTCAGGAACCACCTTCTCTACTCTCGGTCTGCCTCTTTTTAGCCGTGATGCAGCACCAAGTCCACCACACGAGGCTTTGCATGATCTACCACTGGCCATCCTCTATCACTCACTGAAATATTCAAACACCAACACGGTCATTCAAGGGAATAGCTCAGTTTATGTCAAGTATAGTTAGTCCCTAATTACAGTGGCCAATTGTGATTAGCCACTTACTTTACTCTTCGTACCCCGAGCATTACCTGTCCTGACTACATCAGTATCTAAATCTACCAGCAAAACATAAACCACATAACATGCGCACATAATTCCGGTTAACATTAAGAAAATACCTCATGGCACGCAGCTACTCAGATTGGCATCCCTTCCCTTTCCGTCCCATTCCTAGTTTAAGTTAAGGTTTATTTTGAAAAATTTACATGTTTCACTTAAACTTTGGCTCTGATACCAACTTGTAAGGCCCCATTCCCGGGCACCTTACATTTGGTCATCATCGCATTTAAAACACGTCATTATATAATCTTTACTAAAATCATGCAGCGGAAACTGTGAAATAACTTTTCATTTTAGTATAAATGCTTTTGCCAGTTAATACAACGTTAATCAATTACAAAATATATATTATTATATTACATCACAAAAGCATTATACAAAGGAATGCCATCCCAAAAGAGCTGAGTAGCCGCCTCATGCCATCCTCAGCAACCTTACCTGCCAACTGGAAATATACAAAAAGTCAGCGTTGCTGAGTGAGTTCTAGTTTTATAGTAAAACATACTTTACTTTCATTAAACCGTTTCGTTACCTTTATGCTACCACACATGATACGTACACATAGATAATATCATTATTATCTTTATCATTCGTTATCTTTGTTTCTATATACATCTTGTCACACTTTACCCTCTTCACGGCACGCAGCCATGATTACGGAGGTCGAGTGGCAAGGATCCCATTTCATACTTTATCATTATACTCTTCTGTTCATTACTTTCATTCGTTCGTTCTTAACTGTCATTCATTCCTTTTACCTCTTTAACTTTCTTACTCTTTCATCTTTACTTCTTTCCTTTACTTCACCCATAAACTTTACATTTCTGTATCGTGGTGCTGGACCTAGGACTATCATAGTCCTTCTACAACAGTGCATCGCACCTCCTGGCCTCAGCACCTCAGGTAAAGTTTAGGTGTATCATTGCCACATGCAATATTCTTCTGTCGTGGTATTGGACCTAGGTCTATATCATAGACCTTCTATATCGGCGCACCGCACCCTCCTGGCCACAGTACCTAGGATATGCAACAATGGTTCTATACAATGGTTAATCCCAGTGTCAAGATTTTACCCTCTTCGTAGCACACAGCCATGATTACTGAGGTCATAAGACAGGGATTCCATTTCAAGTTTGTTGCAACAACAAGGTCGCTCACCTCCTGTATTTGCTTGCAAGCCTTTATTACTCTCATTCATTATTAATGCATGCATTTATTCATCAAGTTCCTCTTTCATTATCTTTCACTTTAGTTACGTAATACTTTCATTTCGTTCATTAACATAACACGTAAAGTCATAGGAAATATAAACATACACTATAATAGGGAACATCAACATACACTATAGCATTACTATACAGGGCATCATCATACATACATAACATACATCATGCATAAACATGCAACATCATCATGCCCAACATGCCCTCTAAGACCCCAACTGTCATCTTACATGTACTTACGGGAACTTTCTCATAAAACTTACATCTGCACTTTCCCCCAAAAGTCAGTACTATAACTATTTTTGTCCTCGGGTACAACAACCCTGTTTGGTTGAATGGGCACCCTTCAGTCGCATGGCCTCCATACGACTGAACACCATACGATTGGACCTATGCGGATGAACCCCTATGTAAATGAACGCCCAATCGTGTGAATGGACTCTCAATCGTGCGAATGGACACTATGCGAATGGACCTCATGCGATTGGACCTTATGCGAATGAGCACCTATGCGACTGTACCCTTAGTCGCATGACTCCCCATGCGACTGGACCCCCAGTCATGCGACTGAATCGCAATCGTGCGACTGAATCTCAATCATGTGATTGAACCCCAATCGCCCTCCAGTCGGCTGTATGGCCTCCAGTCGGTAGCCCAGCCCTAACTGGTGCAGAATGCAGTCCTCTCGAACCCAATCTGCCATTTTTGACCTCTAATCTCATCCAAAGTCATTCTAAGCCCAAATCAACCATCCTAAACCTTAGGAATGCATACTATGATGCCATTCAAGCACACATAAGTCCAAGAACATACTCCAAACGCACCACAAGCAATCACACCCAAATGGGTCAAACACACACACATACAAAAACAGGTTTACTATGTGTTCCAGCCCCAAATCAGTTGAAAACCATTAAAAGAGGGGTCCTAGAACTCATACAAACAAGAAGAAGAAGAGCTTCGTGTTCACTCGCTACTCGATGATTCTCGTGCTCGGATCCACCCGAACAACCCCTTTTTCTCTCTTTCTATCTTCTTTCTCTCTTCTTCTCTTTTGGCTGGGTTTTCTTAAGAGTGGAGAGGATGTCGCTGCCCTCCCCCTTTTAATCTCCCATATTTACAACTTTTCCCTCGTTTTGGAAAGTTTGGTCCCCTGACTTTAGACTTTATTTCTTTTTCTTCTTTTGTCGGCTTCAATGAAACTATCCGGGTGTTAAAAATGTTAATACTAAGATTAGAACATGATATATGTTGGATTGGGACTGATTTATGTTATTTTAGTGAAAATTAGTTGCCCATGTGCCTAAACCGTGGCCCATGCGTCCAACAGTCTGATTTAATAAGTGTTCCCAACCGCCTAGAACCCCAACCGCCTAAACAGTACCCAACCACCTAGATGCCCATGCGCCTAAGTCAGGCCCATGCGCCTGAATAGTACCCAAACGCCTGGAAGGTTGCCCAGAATGAATAAGTGTTAGGCCCAAGTGCCTGAATAGTGTCCATGCGCCTAATTAGGCCCATACGTCTAAGTGAAAAACAACTAAGTGTAAGTCCAGACACCTGCATAGTAGCAAATGCCTGAACAGGGCAGAAACGCCCAAATAGTGCCCATGCACCCAGACACTTAGAATATGGGCAATGATTACCCATTTTAAAGATGATTATGGTATGTTTTAGGGTAATAAAGTGTATGAATGATATACGGTATGTATAATGTGTTATCTTTTAATGGTATTTATACGTATTTAATTTATGTTATAAAATACGTTACGTATTATGTTATTACTTTACGTAGTATGACAAATGAATGAAAGAACGTAAAGAATAACATAACGAATGAAACATAACAATGATGAAAAGTAAAATGTAATGAACGAAAGAATGGCTTGCAAGCAAATGAAAGGAGGTGCACGACCATGTTGTCGTTAGCTCAATTGTGATGCGGGTTAGCTACCCCAAAGGATGCACACAGGGTCAATCACTGAGATTGACAAGGCCCTTTGGTATGCCCTAGGTGACTGGATCAGCTTCAGGCACAATGTTCATGGTTTAATTACCACAGGTCCAGTATCAGCTTCGTGCACAATGTTTGGGGTATTACCAAATGGTTTGAATGAATGGGAGAGGTGACTTGCCCTAGGTGACTGGATCAGCTTCAGCACAATGTTCGTGGTTTAATTACCACAGGTCCAGCATCAGCTTCGTGTAAAATGTTCTGGGTATTGTTCAGCAATCCATATGAACATAAAAGAATGAAGTAACGTACGAAAGAAAGAAAGAAAGTAAACAAGTACGAATGTAAAAGAACGATAGTAAGTACGTTATGAAAGAATGAGAACGAAAGTAAGACAATGTTAACAAAAAGCATGAAATGAAAGCATGCTATGACTATGATAGTGATGGGAAAATGAATTATAATGAAAGCTAATAATAATATTCTCTATCTGTACGTGTGATGCATGATCGCGTATGAAAGTAAAGAAGGTTATATCAAAAGTAAAGTATTTTAATTTTAAAACTAGAACTCACTCAGCAATGCTGACTTTTATGTATTTTCCCTGTTGGCAGGTAAGAGTTGCTGAGGATGGCACGGGCAGCTACTAGGCATTTTTGGAATGGCATCCATTAGTATAATAATGACGTTTTAATGATGTAATGCAATTATATATTTTGTAACTGTTAACCATATTGTATTACTTTGCAAAAGTTGTCATTAATATATATGAAATGGTTTTAAATTTTAATTTCCAGCTACGATGTTTTAAATAAATGTATGTTTTATGTGCGATGAATGACCAACAGTGAGGTGCCCGGGAACGGGGCTTTACAAGTTGGTATCAGAGCCAAAGTTTAAGCGAAATGGGTAAATATTTTCCAAATAAACCTAAACTTAGACTGAGAATGAGACAAAGGGAAGGGATGCCAGTCCAAGTAGCTACATGCCATAAGATTTTTTAAACGTTAACCGGTTTTATGTGTGCATTTTATTTGATACGTTTGCCCTTTGTAAGACCCCGTTCCCGGGCACTTCACAGCTGGTCATTCATCGAACAAAAACATACAATTAATTAAAACATCACAACGGAAATTTATTTAAAACCATTTCATATATATATTAATGACAACTTTTGCAAAGTAATACAATACGGTTTAAAGTTACAAAATATTATAATTGCATTACATCACAAAAATGTCATTGTTAACCGAATGGATGCCATGCCAAAATGCCAAGTAGCTGCCCCGTGCCATCCTCAGCAACTTTTACCTGTCAACTGGAAAACACATAAAAGTCAGCGTTGCTGAGTGAGTTCTAGTTTTATAATAAAATACTTTACTTTCAATATAACCTTTCTTTACTTTCATACGCGGTCATGCGTGATACGTACAGATAGAGAATTCTACTTTTATCTTTAATTAACATTCATCATTCACCATCATATTCATAGCATGTTTTCAATTCATGGTTTTTGTTAACATTCTCTTACTTTCGTTTTCATTCTTTCATAACGTACTCATTATCATTCTTTTACTTTCGTACTTGTTTACTCTCTTTCTTTCTTCCTTTCTTTAGTACGTTACATCATTCTTTTACATCCATATGATCGATGAACAATACCCCTAACATTGTGCACGAAGCTGATGCTGGACCTGTGGTAATTAAACCACAAACATTGTGCATGAAGCTGATCCAGTCACCTAGGGCAAGTCATCTCTCCCATTCATTCAAACCAATTGGTCCTACCCCGAACATTGTGCACGAAGCTAATGCTGGACCTGTGGTAATTAAACCATGAACATTATGCACGACGCTGCACCAGTCACCTAGGCATACCAAAGGCCTTGTCAATCTCAATGATTGACCCTGTGTGCATCCTTTTAGGGTAGCTAACCCGCATCACAGTTGAGCTAACGACAATATGGCCGTGCACCTCCTTTCATATTGCTTGCAAGCCATTCTTTTGTTCATTATGTTTTACTTTTCATCATTGTTATCCTTCATTTCATACATTATTCTTTACGTTCTTTCGTTCGTTCGTCATACTACGTAAGTAATAACATAATATATAACGTATTTTATAATATATATAAATACATTTAATCATCATTAAAGATAACACGTTATACATACCATACATCATTCGTACATCCCATAACCCTAGAACATCCCATAATCATGCTTATAATGGGTATTATTGCCCATAAGTCAACTTCGTCAAATCCTAGACTTTCTGTTTTTCCTGAATATTCAGAAAATATTCTAAGTGTCTAGGCGCATGGGCACTATTTGGGCGTTTATGCCTTGTTCAGACGTTTTCCCACTATGCAGACGTATGGACTTATACTTGGTCACTTTTCACTTAGACGCATGGGCCTATTTAGGCGCATGGGCACTATTCAGACGTTTGGGCCTACACAATCATACTGAGCAATATTCTAGACGGTTGGGCACTATTCAGCCGCATGGGCCTGACTTAGACGCATGGGCACTTAGGCGGTTGGGCACTGTTTAGGCGGTTGGGCACTGTTTAGGTGGTTGGGCACTGTTTAGGTGGTTGAGCTTTTGGGCGGTTGGGAACACTTAGAAAATTAAACCGTTGGACGCATGGGTTACTGTTCAAACGTTTGAGCAACTAACTTTTTCTAAATTAACATAAATCAGTCTCAAATCATCTTATATCATGATCTAAACTTAGTATTAACATTCTAAGCATCATAACATGTACATACACACACATATATCCCAAATTTGCACCCACCTACATACACCTTCACACATACACACATACGGGTGAAAACCCATCTTTCATAAAACAAGTTCACATGAGTTTCCACCACCAAAATTGTTAAAAACATGTTAAAAAGGGGATTCAAGAACTCACCTTAGATGCTTCCGGGTTTGAACTCTTCTCTTGAGCTTTCTCAGTCGTGTTTACACCTAATACCCACACACATACACCACCCGAACATACAATAAACACATTTAAGCATATGACCGACTAGAACTATTTATACATCACAAACCAAGAATTCTTACAAAAACTTCGAATTCTCTCCTGCTTCATCTACAACTTTTGAGAGTTTTTTGCTCTCTCTCTCTAGAACAAACTTTTAAGCCATACCCACTTTTGTACAAACTTTTTGATATTTTGCCATTTGTTGACACTTTTATCCCTCTACTTGGGTTTCATGAAGGCTTTAAATCTTTTCGAGCTTTCATTCGTAGCTTCAATCACTTCAATACTTCGTAATTCTTTCTGACCAATGTCACCTAGCAAACGGGAGTCCTACATCTTCTACCATATAGCATCTCGTATGGTGGCATGCCAATGCTGGCATGATAACTGTTGTTGTATAGAAATTCTGCTAACAGCAGATGGTCATCCCAACTTCCTCCAAATTGATCACGCGCACTCTAGGAGCATGTCCTCGAGTATCTGGATCGTCCTCTCAGACTGACTGTCCGTCTGAGGATGATAAGCCGTGCTGATGTGTAGCCTCGTCCCCATCGCATCATGGATTTCTTCCAAAATTTGGATGTAAATCGAGTGTCACGATCAGATACAATAGACACCGGCACACCATGACGAGCTACAATCTCCTTGATAAATAGATCCGCGAGTCTCTCAGAAGAACGTCTCTCGGACTAGTAGGAAGTGAGCACTCTTCGTCAAACGATCAACTATCACATATATAGCATCATACCCTTTCGGGGTACGCGGTAACTTGTAATAAAGTCCATGGTGATATGCTCCCACTTCACTCGAGTATATCCAACGGCTGGGTTTCCCGTACGGCTTCTGGTGCTCCACCTTCATTTGCAAACAAGTAAGGCATTTACTCACATACTCTGCCACGTCACGCTTCATACGTGGCCACCAATAGTCCTTCTTCATATCGTGATACATCTTGGTAACACCGGTTGAATGGAGTATCGAGTCTTATGAGCCTCGTCCATGATCTTGCCACGTAAATCCCCGTAACGAGGAATCCATATTCGTCTGAATCGGGTTTTAACACCAAGAGTGTTCTCACCCAACTCTGTGACTAGACCTCTCATCCTTTCAGAGTTAAGGTGGTCTTCTTTCAAAGCCTCGTCTTGAAACTCCTTCACCTTCATCATCACGTCAGAGGTCATAATCAACTGATATGCTTTCACCCGAATCGGCTCGGGTCCCTCCTTTTGGCTAAGGGCATCTGCCACCACGTTGGCCTTGCCCAGATGGTAATGGATCTCGCAATCATAATCCTTTATGAGCACCAACCATCGCCTTTGCCTCATATTCAAGTCTTTTTGCTCAAAGAAGTACTTCAAGCTCTTGTAGTCTGTGAAGATTGTGCACTTCGTCCCATATAAGTAGTGCCGCCAATTTTCAACGCGAAAACCACAGCAGCTAGTTCAAGATCATGCGTGGGATAGTTAACATCGTGGGTTTTCAACTATCGGGATGCGTAGGCTATCACCCTCCACGTTGCATCAACACGCAACCTAGCCTAGAATAAGAAGCATCCGAATACACCACTAAGTCTTCACTTCTCTCGGGTAATGTCAAGAAAGGAGCTTGAGTTAATCTTGTCTTCTACTCCTCAAAGGCACACTCCTATTCTCGAACCCATAAGAACTTCACATCCTTGCGAGTCAATTTGGTCAAAGGTGAGGCTATCTTGGAGAAGTCTTGAATGAACCTTCTATAGTAGCCTGCCAAGCCCAAGAAACTACGAATCTCGGATGGCGTCTTTGGAGACTTCCATTGCATCACCGCTTCCACCTTTGTCGGGTCTACCATAATCCCCTCGGGATTTACCACGTGACCCAGAAATTGCACCTCGCATAACCAAAAAGCACACACTTGGAGAATTTGGCGTATAACTTCCCTCTCCTAGTGTCTCCAATACTTCACGTATGTGACCTCCATGTTCTTCCTCGCTCCTTGAATAAATCAGGATATCAACAATAAATACAATCACTTATTTATCTAACATTGGCCGACACACTCGATTCATCAAGTCCATAAAAGCGGCTGGCGCGTTAGTTAAACCGAAAGACATAACGAGAAACTCCTAGTGTCCATAACGCGTGGGAAAAGCTATGTTAGGAATGTCTTGCTCCTTCACCTTCAACTGATGGTAGCCAGATCGAAGATCTATCCTTGAGAACCAACTGGCTCCTTGAAGCTGATCAAACAAGTCATCAATCCATGGTAATGGATACCGATTCCTCACCGTCAACTTGTTCAACTCACGGTAGTCGATGCACATCCTCATACTACCGTCCTTCTTCACGAATAAGACAGGAGCACCCCAAGGAGAGATATTCGGCCTAATAAAACCCTTATCAAGCAACTCCTGCAGTTGCTCTATCAATTCCTTCATCTCAGTTGGAGCCAACGATATGGAACCTTAGCGACAGGCTGAGCACCGGGTATCAGGTCGATCTGAAATTCGATTTCATGATCTTGTGGCACACTTGATAAGTCTTCTGGAAACATATCAGGAAAGTCACACACCATCGGTACATCAGAAAATTGGGGTGTTGACGTGTCCACATCCTTCACATAGGCCAAATAAGCACTACATCCACGCCTCATGCACTTTCCCGCCACCGCCATCGAAATTACTTTCAGAATCGTCGTAACTCGATTATCGTATATTGTTACCGCACTCAAGTCAGGCACTGTCAGTCTAATCATCTTCTTACGACGTATGATGTTTGCTTCATAGGTTGCTAACCAATCCATCCCTAGCACTACATCAAATCCTCCTAGGGGCATCACATGTAACTTAGCAGCAAACCTATGACCTTCTAACTCTATGGAACAGTCCTCTGTCATATCAGCAAATCTAGTGGACTTAACAATAGCAGTTTCTACATCAAAGGGCTCATCAATACATTTACTACTAACAGGCAATTTAGCACAGAAAGTAGCGGAAATAAAACTCCTACTAGCACCAGAATCAAATAACACAGAAGCAAGAGTTTGATTTACTAGAAACTTACCTGACACAACATCGGGGTCCGTCCTAGTCTCCTCTCTGGTCATCGTGAATGCTCTGGCGCTCGCCCTTTGCTCCTCAGTCCCAGTCTTCTTCCATGCTCCGGAACTCTCTACCCTTGGCTTCTTGCACTCCTGCTCATGTGGCCTACTTCACCAAAGTTGAAGCACCTCACTTCTTTGCATTCTCTAGAGATGTGGTCGGGCTTCCCGCACTTGAAACAGACATTAAGCCCCATCCTGTACTCGCCAGCATACTCCTTTCCACACTTCCCGCATCTCTTCACTCCTGAGCCTGCGGTAATCACCCGTTGATCATCCACCTTTGCTTTCTTGTCGTTCGGGGTAAAGCCACCCCGCCTAAACCATTTCTGGTTCCAGTGCAGATCAACACCACCAGTCTTCTTCTTCTCAATCTCCATCACCTCCCTCCATCATACAATCTCCTAGCCAAGCCAACCACCGACCTAAAAGTACTCGGTCGGGTGGTGATCATGTGCCTACGGATATCAGCCGGCAAGCCCTGGATGTATCTTTTGATCTTTCATGACAGGGGCGTCACCTGATCCGGCACCAGCCATGCCATCTCGTTGAACTTGGTGGTGTATTGTTGATGTGTCATGGATCCCGCTTCCAGCTGCAGGAACTCCCTTTCCACCTTGTCCAACTCCTGATGAGGGCAGAACTCCTCGATCACCAACTTCTTTAGTTCACTCCACCTCACCTGCCAATCACCCTACTACCTTTGGCTTGGACAATGTTGTCCTACCAGCATAAATCCGAGTCCACAAACGAATGGGTGGCAAATTTTACCTTCTGGTCCTGTTGGCACATGCTGATTTTCAGAACAGCCTCCATCTCCCTCACCCATCGATGAGCAGTAGCAGCAGTGCCATTACCATCAAAGGTGGGGGCTTGCATCTCTAAAATGCCCCATACTTACAGCCTCGTGCTGCCTTCGGTATAGGCTCCTCCTCCTCCTCTTCCTCGTCAGTAGGGATAACCGTCTTGGTCTTGGGTTCCTCTCTCCCTCCCGAAGACCTGTTCCTGTCCCTCCTCTCTCCTTCTTTAACAACCTTAATCACCTCGGTCACTACAGACAGCAGGATCGTCTTCATGACCTGATGAACCTCCTCCGCCACGACCTCCTACACCGAGGCTCTCAGGTTAGCACTCTCGTCACCACCCTCCAGATGACGGGTCTTAGGCTCCTCATGGGTCACCATTTCAACCCTGGGCCTTCCTCTTGTGGCCCGCGGTTCAGCACCACATCCACCACGTACTCCGCCTCATGAAGCCTTAGAAGATCTACCACCAACCATTCTCTAACACTTTATAAGATTTAAACACTAACATGATCATTCAAGGTAATAGCTCAGTTTATGTCAAGTATAGTAAGTTCCTAATTACAGTGGCCAGTTGTGATTAGCCACTTACTTTACTCTTCACAACCCAAGCATTTCCTATCCTGACTATATCAGTATCTAAATCTACTAAGGGCAAACAGATCAAATAACATGCGCACATGATACCGGTTAACATTAAAGTAAATACTTGATGGACGTAGCTACATGGACTGGCATCCCTTCCTATTGTCCCATTTTCAGTTTAAGTTTAGGTTTCTTTTGAAAATATTTACCCATTTCACTTAAACTTTGGCTCTGATACCAACTTGTAAGGCCCCGTTCCCAGGCACCTCAATGTTGGTCATTCATCGCGCATAAAACATACAATTATTTAAAATATCGCAGCGGAAATTGATTTAAAACCATTTCATATATATATTAATGACAACTTTTTCAAAGTAATACAATACGGTTAAAGTTACAAAATATTATAGTTGCATTACATCACAAAAATGTCATTGTTAAACGAATGGATGCCGCACCAAAAATCCAAATAGCTGCCCCGTGCCATCCTCAACAACTTTTACCTGCCAACTGGAAAACACATAAAAGTCTGCATTGCTGAGTGAGTTCTAGTTTTATAAATAAAATACTTTGCTTTTAATATAACCTTTCTTCACTTTCATACGCGGTCATGCATTATACGTACAGATAGAGAATTCTACTTTTATCTTTCATTAACATTCATCATTCACCATCATATTCATAGCATGTTTTCAATTCATGCTTTTCGTTAACATTCTCTTACTTCCGTTTTCATTCTTTCGTAACGTACTCATTATCATTATTTTTCTTTCGTACTTGTTTACTTTCTTTCTTTCTTTCTTTAGTACGTCACGTTATTCTTTTACATTCATATGCATCGATAAACAATACCCCGAACATTGTGCACGAAGCTGATGCTGGACCTGTGGTAATTAAACCACGAGGATTGTGCACGAAGCTGATCCAGTCACCTAGGGAAAGTCATCTCTCCCATTCATTCAAACCAATTGGTCCTACCCCGAACACTGTGCACGAAGCTGATGCTGGACCTGTGGTAATTAAACCACGAACATTATGCACGAAGCTGATCCAGTCACCTAGGGCATACCAAAGGGCCTTGTCAATCTCAATGATTGACCCTGTGTGCATCCTTTATGGTAGCTAACCGCATCACAGTTGAGCTAACGGCAACATGGCCGTGCACCTCCTTTCATATTGCTTACAAGCCATTCTTTCGTTCATTGCATTTTACTTTTCATCATTGTTATCCTTCATTTCATTACGTTTTTGTTTGCATACTACGTAAAGTAATAACATAATATATAACGTATTTTATAAAATAATATAAATACGTTTAATCATCATTAAAAGATAACACGTTATACATACCATACATCATTTGTACATCCCATAACCCTAAAACATCCCATAATCATGCTTATAATGGGTAATTATTGCCCATAAGTCAACTTCGTCAAAATCCTAGACTTTCTGTTTTTCCTGAAATTTTAGAAAATATTCTAAGTGTCTAGGCGCATGGGCACTATTTGGGTGTTTCTGCCCTGTTCAGACGTTTTTCCACTATGCAGACGTCTGGACTTATACTTGGTCACTTTTCACTTAGACACATGGGCCTATTTAGGCGCATGGGCACTATTCAGACGTTTGGGCCTACAGAGTCATCCTGAGCAATATTCTAGACGGTTGGGCACTATTCAGCCGCATGGGCCTGACTTAGATCAATGGGCACTTAGGCGGTTAGGCACTGTTTAGGTGGTTGAGCTTTTGGGCGGTTGGGAACACTTAGAAAATTAAACCATTGGATGCATGGGTTACTGTTCAGATGTTTGAGCAACTAACTTTTACTAAATTAACATAAATCAGTCCCAAATCATCTTATATCATGATCTAAACTTAGTATTAACATTCTAAGCATCATAACATGTACATACACACATATATATCCTAAATTTGCACCCACCCACATACACCTTCACACACACACATACGGGTGAAAACCCATCTTTTATAAAAAAGTTCACATGCGTTTTCCTGGCCTAAAATTGTTAAAAACATGTTAAAAAGGGGGATTCGAGAACTCACCTTAGCTTCTTCCAGGTTTGAACCCTTCTCTTGAGCTTTCTCAGTCATATTTAACACCTAATCCCGCACACACACACCACCCGAACATACAATAACACTTTTAAGCATATGACCGAGACTAGAACTATTACAACATCACCAAACCAAGAATTCTTACCAAAAACTTCGAATTCTCCTGCTTCTTCTACAACTTCCAAGAGTTTTCTGCTCTCTCTCTAGAACAAAATGGAAGAAGTGTTCAAGCAAGAGTGGGCGGTCATGCCCACTTTTGTACCAACTTTTTGATATTTTGCCATTTTGACACTTTTAACACCTCTACTTGGGTTAACTTACATTTTCTTTCTTTTCCTTTACTATTATTCCTTCTTCATATCATTAAAAATAACTGGGTGTTACACCCTTAGAAGATTTAGATACTGATGTAGTCAGGATAGGAAATGCTTAGGGTATGAAGAGTAAAGTAAGTGGCTAATTAAGTGGCTAATCACTACTGGCCACTGTAATTAGGGACTTACTATACTTGACATAAACTGAGCTATTACGTTGAATGACCGTGTTAGTGTTTGAATCTTATAGTGTGTTAGAGGATGGCTGGAGGTAGATCTTCTAAGGCTTCAGGAGGAGGAGTACGTGGTGGACGTGGTGTTGCACCACGGGCCATAAGAGAAAGGCCCAGGGTTGAGAAGGTGACCCATGAGGATTCATCCAAAAGTTGGTGATGAGAGTGCTAATTTGAGAGCCTCGATGAAGGAGGCCGTGGTGGAGGAGGTTCATCAGGTCATGCAGATGATCTTACCGTCTGTAGTGACCGAAGTGATTAAGGCTGTTAGAGAATGAGAGAAGAGGGATAGGAACAGGTCCTCGGGAGGGAGAGAAAAACCCGAGACCGAGACGATTATCCGTACTGATGAGGAAGAGGAGGAAGAAGAGCCTGTGCTGGAGGCAGCACAAGTCTGTAACTATGGGGCATTTCAAAGATGCAAGCCCCCTACCTTTTATGGCAATGGCACTGCTGCTACTACTCACCGATGGGTGAGGGAGATGGAGGTTGTCCTTGAAATCAGCGAGTGCCGGGAGGACCAGAAGGTGAATTTTGCCACTCATTCGTTTGTGAACTCGGCTCTATGTTGGTGGTACAACATTGTCCAAGCCGAGGGTAGTAGGGCGATCGGTAGAATGAGGTGGCCAGAGTTGAAGAAGTTGGTGATTGAGGAATTCTGTCCTCATTGGGAGTTGGACAATGTGGAGAGAGAGTTCCTGCAGCTGGAGGCGGGAACCATGATGCATCAACAGTACACCACCAAGTTCCACAAGATGGCACGGCTGGTGCCGGATCAGGTGACGCCCCTGTCATAAAAGATCAAGAGTTATATTCAGGGCTTGCCGGCGGATATCCGTAGGCACATGATCGCCGCCGACCAAGTACGTTTAGGTCGTAGGTTATTTGGCTGGGAGGTTGTATGATAAGAGGGAGGTGATGGTGGTCGAGGGGAAGAAGACGGGTGGTGATGACCGGAACCGGAAACGGTTTTGGCGTGGTGGCTTCACCCTGAATAATAAGAAGGCTAGGGTGGATATCCGCCAGAGAATGCAGAGCAGAGGTGCGAAAAGTGTGGAAAGGAGCACACTGGTGAGTGCAGGCTGAGGGTTAATGTTTGTTTCAAGTGTGGGAAGCCCGACCACATCGACAGAGAATGCAGAGCAGAGAGGTGCTTCAACTGTGGCGAAGTGGGCCACCTGAGCAGGGATTGCAGGAAGTCGAGGGCAGAGAGTTCCGGAGCGGGGAAGAAGACCGGGACTGAGGAGCAAAGGGTGAACGCCAGAGCAATCACGATGACCAGAGAGGAGGCTAGGAAGGACCCTGATGTTATGTCAAGTACGTTTCTAGTAAACCAAACTCTTACTTCTGTGTTATTTGATTCTGGTGCTAGTAGGAGTTTTATTTCTACTGCTTTCTGTGCTAAATTGCCTGTTAGTAGTAGACATACTGATGAGCCCTTCGATGTTGAAACTGCTATTGGTAAGTCCACTAGAGTTAGTGATATGATAGATGACTGTGCCATAGAATTAAAGGGTCATAGGTTTGCTGCTAAGTTACATGTGATGCCCCTAGGTGGATTTGATGTCTTACTAGGGATGGATTGGTTAGTAACCTATGAAGCGAACATCATGTGTCATAAGAAGATGATTAGACTGACAGCGCCTGATGGGAGTTCGGTGATATATGATTGAGTTATGATGATTCCGAAAGTAATTTCGATGGCAGTGGTGGGAAAGTGCATGAGGCGTGGATGTAGTGCTTATTTGGCCTACGTGAAGGATGTTGACACCTCAACACCATAATTGGCCGATGTGTCAGTTGTGTGTGACTTTCCCGAAGTGTTTCCAGAGGACTTATCAGGTGTGCCACCGGATCGCGAAATCGAATTTCAAATTGACTTGATGCCCGATGCTCAGCCTGTAGCTAAGGCACCGTATCGGTTGGCTCCGATAGAAATGAAAGAATTGATGGAGCAACTGCAAGAGTTGCTTGATAAGGGTTTTATTCGACCGAGTATCTATCCTTGCGGTGCTCTGGTCTTCTTTGTAAAGAAGAAGGACGGTAGTATGAGGATGTGTATTGGCTACCGTGAATTGAACAAGTTGACGATGAAGAAGATGACTTGTTTGTTCAGCTCTAAGGTGCTAGTTGGTTCTCGAGGATAGCCCTTCAATCTGGCTACCATTAGTTGAAGGTGAAGGAGCAAGATATTCCTAAAACAGCTTTTCGTACGCGTTATGGACACTACGAGTTTCACGTTATGTGATTTGGATTAACCAACATGCCAGCTGCTTTTATGGACTTGATGAATCAAGTGTGTCGGCCAATGTTAGATAAATTAGTGATTGTATTTATCGATGATATCATGATTTATTCAAGGAGCGAAGAAGAGCATTCCGGGCACATTCGGGAAGTGTTGGAGACATTGAGAAAGGAGAAGTTGTATGCTAAGTTCTCCAAGTGTGCTTTTTGGTTGCGCGAGGTGCAATTTCCGGGTCACGTGGTAAATGCTGAGGGAATCATGGTGGACCAGGCAAAGGTTGAGGCCGTGATGCAATGGAAGTCTCCAAAGACGCCATCCGAGATTCGTAGCTTGTTAGGATTGGCGGGCTACTACAGGAGATTTATTCAAGACTTTTCCAAGATAGCCTCACCTTTGACTAAACTGACTCTCAAGGATGTAAAGTTTGCGTGGGGTCGAGACAGGAGGATGCTTTCTAGGAGTTAAAGGCGAGATTAACATAAGTTCCTATCTTGACATTACCCGAAGGTAGTGTAGACTTAATAGTATATTCGGATGCTTCTTATTCTAGGCTAGGTTGCGTATTGATGCAACGTGGAAGGGTGATAGCCTACGCATCCCGACAGCTGAAAACCCACAAAGTTAACTACCCCACGCACGATCTAGAACTAGCTGCTGTGGTTTTTGCCTTGAAGATTTGGCGGCACTACCTATACGGGACGAAGTGCACCATCTTCACAGATCATAAAAGCTTGAAGTATTTCTGTGAGCAGAAAGATTTGAACATGAGGCATAGGCGATGGATGAAGCTCATAAAGGATTACGATTGCGAGATCTATTACCATCCAGGAAAGGCCAACATGGTAGCAGATGCCCTTAGCCGAAAGGAGAGACCCGAGCTGATTCAGGTGAAGGCATATCAGTTGATTATGACCTCTGATGTGATGACACATGCCAAGGAGTTTCAAGATGAGGCTTTGAAAGAAGATCGCCTTAACTCTGAAAGGATGAAAGGTCTAGTCACGAAATTGGGTGAGAACACTTTTGGTGTTAGAATCCGATTCTGACGAATATGGATTCCTCGTTACGGGGATCTACGCCGAAAGATCATGGACGAGGCTCATAAGACTCGATACTCCATTCATCCTGGTGCTACCAAGATGTACCACGATATGAAGAAAGATTATTGGTGGCCGTGTATGAAACGTGACATAGTAGAGTATGTGAGCAAATGCCTTACTTGTTAGCAAGTGAAGGCGGAACACCAGAAGCCGTAAGGAAAAATCCAATTGTTGGATATACCCGAGTCGAAGTGGGAGCATGTCACCATGGACTTTATTACGAAGTTACCGCACACCCCGAGAGAATATGACGCTATATATGTGATAGTTGATCGTTTGACGAAGAGTGCTCACTTCCTACCGATCCGAGAGACGTATTTCTCTGAGAGACTCGTGGATATATTTCTCAAAGATATTGTAGCTTGTCATGGTGTGTCGGTGTCTATTGTGTCTAATCGTGACACTCGGTTTACATCTATGTTTTGGAAAAAATTCCACGATGCGATAGGAAAAAGGCTACACATCAACACGCCTTATCATCCTCAGACGGACGGTCAGTCTGAGAGGACGATCCAGACACTCGAGGGCATGCTTGAGCATGCATGATTGATTTTGGAGGAAGTTGGGATGACCATTTTCCGTTAGCAGAATTCTCGTACAACAACAGTTATCATGCCAGCATTGGCATGCCACTATACAAGATGCTATATGGTAGGAGATGTAGGACACCCGTTTGTTGGGGTGACATTGGTCAGAAAGAATTAGGAAGTATTAAGGTGATTGAAGCTACGACTGAAAAGCTAGAAAAGATCAAAGCCTTTATGAAGGCAGCTAAGGATAGACAGAAGGCGTATCCTGATAAGAGACGTAGACCCGATTGAGTTCCAGGTGGGTGATAGGGTTATGTTAAAAGTCTCACCTTGGAAGGGTATCATTCGGTTTAGAAAACGGGGCAAGTTGAGCCCGAGGTACATAGGGCCTTTCCGAATCATTGCTCGAGTAGGAGAGGTGGCCTACAAGTTGGAACTGCCCGATGAGTTAAGTGGAATTCACTCGACATCCATGTATCTCATCTGCGGAAGTGCTTGGCAGACAAGGATATAGTTGTACCACTGGAAGATATCAAAGTAGATGAACGGCCCAACTATGTGGAGCAACCAGTGGCGATCATTGATCGTAAGGAGAAAAGGTTAAGGAATAAAGTGGTTCCTCTTGTGCGTGTACAGTGGAAGTACAGGAAGGGATCCGAGTCTATGTGGGAGACTAAAGGAGAGATGAGGCAGCATTACCCTCATCTATTGGGGAATGAAAGGTTTCGGGGATGAAATCTATATAAGGGGGTGGACTTGTAACACCCGGATATTTTTATAGACGAGAAAGAAAGAATAAACGTGAATAAAAGAAGGAAATGTAATTTAACCAAAGTGGAGGGGTTAAAAGTGTCAAAGAACAAAAAGTATCAAAAGTTGGTGCATAAAGTAGGCATGGTTGCCCATACCTTTTTACACCCTCATTTCCAACCGGTTTTAGAAAGAAAGAGCAGGAAACTTTCGGGTTTTGAAAGAAGAAGAAGAAAAAGGCTGATACAGGTTAGAAATTTGAAGTTTTAGGTGTTCATGTTGGGTTTTGGTCTCGGTTACATGCTTATGTGTGTTATTGTATGTTCGGGTTGTGTGTTTTAGTGGGTTTTAGGTGTTAAAAACGTCTGAGAAGTTCAAGAGAAGGGTTCAAACTCGAAAGCAGCTAAGGTGAGTTCTAGAACCCCCTTTTAACATGTTTTAACAAATTTTAGGGCTAGAAATGCATGTGCTCATGTTTTTATAAAAATGGGTTTACCCGTATGTGTGTGTATGAATATGTAGTGTGAGGGTGTTAATTTGGGGTTTATATGTGTTTATGTTTATGTTATGATGCTTAGAGTGTTAATACTAAGCTTAGAACATGATATTGTTGGATTGGGACTGATTTATGTTAATTTAGTGAAAGTTAGTTGCCTATACGCCTAAACAGTGGCCCATGCGTCCAACGGTCTGATTTACTAAGTGTTCCCAACCACCCAGAACCCCAACCGCCTAAACAGTACCCAACCGCCTAGATGCCCATGCGCCTAAGTCAGGCCCATATGCCTTAATAGTACCCAAACGCCTAGAAGGTTCCTAGAATGACTAAGTGTTAGGCCCAAGTGCCTGAATAGTGTCCATGCTCCTAAATAGGCCCATGCGTCTAAGTGAGAAACAACTAAGTGTAATTCCAGACGCCTGTATAGTAGCAAAACGCCTGAATAGGGCAGAAACACCTAAATAGTGCCCATGCGCCCAGACACTTAGAATAATTTATGAAATTTCAGGAAAAACAAAATGTTTAGGGTTTGACCTGATTTGACTTATGGGCAATGATTACCCATTTAAACATGATTATGGTATGTTTTAGGGTTATAGAGTGTATGAATGATATATTGTACGTATAATGTGTTATCTTTTAATTGTATTTATACGTATTTAATTTATGTTATAAAATACGTTACATATTATGTTATTACTTTACGTAGTATGACAAATGAATGAAAGAACGTAAAGAATAACATAACGAAATGAAAGATAACAATGATGAAAAGTAAAAGGTAATGAACGAAAGAATGGCTTGCAAGCAAATGAAAGGAGGTGCACGACCATGTTGTCGTTACCTCAACTGTGATACGGGTTAGCTACCCTAAAGGATGCACACAGGGTCAATCATTGAGATTGACAAGGCCCTTTGGTATGCCCTAGGTGACTGGATCAGCTTCAGGCACAATGTTCATGGTTTAATTACCACAGGTCCAGCATCAGCTTCGTGCACAATGTTTGGGGTATTACCAAATGGTTTGAATGAATGGGAGAGCTGACTTGCCCTAAGTGACTGGATCATCTTCGGGCACAATGTTCATGGTTTAATTACCACAGGTCCAGCATCAGCTTCGTGCACAATGTTCGGGGTATTGTTCAGCAATCCATAAGAACGTAAAAGAATGGCGTAACGTATGAAAGAAAGAAAGAATGTAAACAAGTACGAATGTAAAAGAATGATTATTAATACGCTACGAAAGAATGAGAACGAAAGTAAGAGAATGTTAACGAAAAGCATGAAATGAAAGCATGCTATGACTATGATGGTGATGGGAAAATGAATGATAATGAAAGCTAATAATAATATTCTCTATTTGTACGTATAACGCATGATCACGTATGAAAGTAAAGAAAAGTTATATCGAAAGTAAAGTATTATAATTATAAAACTAGAACCCACTCAGCCACGCTGACTTTTATGTTTTTTCCAGTTGGCAGGTAAGAGTTGCTGAGGATGGCACGGGGCAGCTACTTGACATTTTAATTTTCCCCTGCGATGTTTTAAATAAATATGTTTTATGTGCGATGAATGACCAACTGTGAGGTGCCCGGAAACGGGGATTTACAATTTATGGATGTTAAATGGCCTGTAATGATTGCAATGAACTAGATTAGGGATGTTATTGATGAATTTGGGATTGAAATTGATGGAAACATAGATTTGGGTGTTACTTTCCTGAAAGGGAAACTTTATTTATGTAGATCATTGGATATTGTAAATTAGGCATGTTCATCATGTTAGGAGCATGCTAGGATGTTCATGAATGATGTATAATGTTTTAGATATGTTAATTAAGGCATTTGGTTAGTTGATGAACTTATGGGAAAATTTAGGTTTTCCTAGAATATGTGCAAGTGTACAAGTCAGGTGTCATAGTGATTTGTGTTTGTTGATGAATTGTGACTAACCTAATGTATAAACGGTAGTTAGGATTTAATGGTATTCATGTTGGGTGTGATGATTGTTTGAGATTTGTATATGTTGTATGATAGACTATGGTGTATTACAAGCTTTATAGCACTAAGGGTTTGTAATATGGCATACGTGAATAGCTTGTGTGATAGTCATGTGTAATGAGTTATCATACTTGATTAAACAAGAATTCCATTAACTTGTCACCAACGAGTCAAACAGGTCAACTAGGTCTAATGAGTCTTGTTTTCCAAAAGCTTGGGTCAACATGTTTATTGAGCACTTAGGGTTGTTAAACTTTCTGTGTACACGTACTTATGTACTTGCGTGATCTAGGTAACCTTTGCAGGTTGTCTTTCCACTCATCATTAGCTTTTACTATAATTCATTTGTGCATCAGGTGAGTTCCATGCCCCACTTTTACTTACTTCTCTTTGTGGGGGAGAAAGCATAATTTGTTTTAAAATGCTTTACTATTATAACATGTGCTTAGTAAGACATAGTGTGTTATACCATAGAAAACTCTCACACTTTCGGATCATTAATTAAGCAATCTAGCAGGAAATCTTGGGTAGTATTACTAGGTCTGACAAGCCCCACCCGTATGACCGGAAGTCAAGGGGGTGCAATATTGTCCTAAACGACTAACAGCATCACGACCTGGTATGTCGTGGCGGGAGGCAAACAGACAAACATCAATAGCTTCAATCATGAAATCACTATTGTTCTTTACTAATGAATTATACTAGCTATCTATTTCAATGCACTTGTTTATATTTTACTAATGCTACTGTTTATGATGATTACAAACACTTGAAATCACCAACCGTCATGTTGACGCTTTTAGTATGCTTTTCTCAAGTTGTTACTAGCAGCTATCGTAGGATAATGCACAAGTCATGCATACCTTGAATAAACATTTATCTATTTTTGACGTACCACATACTTAAATAATTTTGTTTGAATGTATGCTTTACGCGGTTTACTTTTAGTACTTTATGTTTCAAATATTTACAATATGATTCTGTAAATGTTTTACTGTTCAAACTCGGAATTGTTTTAAATGTTGCATATAGTGTCATTCTGATTAACTAATGACTGGGATCCTGGTTTGTTCACACGCCTTGCGATAAAACCCCGCACGTGGAATTTGAGGGTGTGACAGATTGGTATCAGTGTCATTGGACATAGTGCACTATGTTGCATACACACTAGTCTATAATTGCACAGTTTGTTAGTTACTCATCATTTGTCCTTTACTTTATGCTCAGTGGCATACACCTCACGCACACTGCAGTATGGCATCTTCTTCACGGGCTTTAGGTAAGAAGCATGCATGTTCTAATTCCCCTCCTCCTTCTCCTGTACCTGATAAAGGACCTGATTGGCCTCGACTTCCTTATCCTTCTAAGGAGATGGACTAGGATCAGCCTTTTGCAATACCTGAGCGCGATGCTCCATGGGACTGGAGTTACTACCTTATTTACATACACCGCATGGTCTATAAGGAACGTGTTCTAGCTTTAGCTACTACTAGACCTAGAACTAGATCGGTGACTACCTCTACGACACCTGTTCTTCCTTCTTTGAGTATTTCTCTCGAGCAGACGGTTGCAGCTTTGGTTGCTACGCTGGACACTAAGCGACGACGCATCAGAGGAATTACAGATGAGAACTCCATTTTACGACAAGAGATGCGTCAGCTACATTTGCTGGTAGAGACATGTCAAGAGCGACTCTCGATGTCTATTAATAGGCATCATACCTTGGCTGTTAACGTGGCAGCACTTACTGAGTGCTTTTCCGCGCAAGAGCTTCACAGTGTAGGGACAGATGGAAATTGACTGTACTGGAGACACAACTAGCTGCATTTCAGATTGTGGACTACCCAGTACCTGGGGAAGACCCTAATAAGGAACCTGAAGAGGAACCTAAAGAAGAGCCAGAAGAAGCCCCAGAAGAAGAACCTCTAGAGATGGAATGAGATAGTGATGGGTCTAATGTGCTAGATTGATCTTCACATTCATATTGCTTGGACAACATAGTGTTTTTCTTTTAACCTATGTGGGAAGGGTTGTTTCCCACCCAACTAAAAAACGAAAATTTTGACACTAATTGGATATTTTGTGAGATTCTTTACAATTTCTTTATTATGAGTTATTATTTTAGTTATAAATGTTATGGTTTTGGCAAATTCATTATTTCTTATTATTTACCATACTTCAATGAAATTAATATGTTAGATGTTACTCATTATTGTATTTGTGAATGTAAAGTGAAATATGGACGGTCATGGTAGAGGATGTGGATGTGGCGGTCGACGTGGCACCGGTGTTGTAAACATGACTCCGACCGAATTAGCCGCCTTAATCAATCAACATGTGCAGGCAGCGGTGAACGCTCAAGCTCCCTAATTTGGAGGTGAACGATGACCCTGGTCATCAACTACACAAAAATTCCATTAGATGGTTAATCTATTTGGTTTGACTAAACAATCCAAAACATTGAATACAGGACCACCAACATGCACGTATAAGGCGTTCATAGACTGTAAGCCCCACACTTACAGTGGAGCTGAAGGAGTCGTAGGGCTTGTGCGGTGGTTTGAGAACATCGAGTCGGTCTTCACCAAGTGCAACTGTCAGTTGCGGACCAGGTGAAATACGCCCCGGGATGCTTGAGGGTCCGACGCTTTCGTGGTGGAATGCACAGGTGCAGATGCTTGGCCAGGCGAGGGTAAATGCTTTACCGTGGGATGAGTTAAAAGCAATGATGATGGAGGAATATTCTCCTCGTAATAAATTCTAGAAGCTGGAAGCTGAGTTCTGGCAGTTAAAGATGGAAGGACTTGAGATTAAGGCTTACACTACGAGGTCTCATGAGTTGGCGACACTTTGCCTTGACATGATCGACCCGCTGATCAAGCGATTTTAGCTCTATCTATGAGGCTTGGTGCCAGAGTTACAAAGTATGGTGACTGCTGCAAACCTCATTATGATTCAGCAAGTTATCCGACTAGCTCACAAGCATACTGACCAAGCGGTGGAACAAGGCAAGCTGCCCAAACGGGGTGTTGTGGCAAGCATGCCCAACAACAAGCGCAAATGGGATAACTCAGGCAATAAGATCTCATCATCAAACAACCAGCCCCAGCAACAATAGCAACAATAGCAGCAAAGGAGGTTCGACAACAACCGTAGCTTTAATCAGTCATCCTCCTCATCTCAAGGACATAGTAGATATGCGGTAAAGTATCCTAAATATAACCGATGCAACTACCATCATGCCAATATGTGTGATAACTTCAAGGTTCAGAGATGTGTGAAGCTAGGAAACATGGCCAAAGACTGTCATGGCAAGCTGATGAAGAAGCCACAACAACCACAAGAAACACCTAAAGGTTGTTTTGAATACGGGAAATAGGGACACTACAAAAGGAACTGCCCTCAGTTGAAGAAGAATGGCAATGGTGCTAGGAACAATGGAAACAACAAAAACAACACTGGTAATGGTGAAAACAGTAGTGGTAACAAAGGTGGAGCTAAGGGGAGAGCCTTTGTTACGGGTTTAGGTGAGGCTCTAAATGACCCTACTACTGTTACTAGTAAATTTCCTATTAATGGTCATTTTGCTACTGTGCTGCTTGATACTGGAGCTGATAGAAGTTTTATCTCTACTAAGTTTAGTAGTCGCTTAAGCGATATGCCTTCTACGTTGGAGTGTAAGTATATCGTATAATTAGCTTATGGTAAGCAAATCTTCATTACACACATCCTTAATGGTTGTTTGCGCATCAGCTGAGTACCCCCACTTTTACTTACTTCTCTTTTTGGGGGAGAATCATACTTTGTTTTAAAACACTTTACTAATATAACATGTGCTTAGTAAGACATAGTGTGTTATACCATAGAAAGCCCTCACACTTTTGGATAGTTAATTAAGGAATCTAGCGGGAAATCTTGGGTAGTACTACTGGGTCTGACAAGTCCAACCCGTATGACCGGAAGTCAAGTGGGTGCAATATTGTCCTAAACGACTAACAGCGTCATGACCTAGTATGTCGTGGCGGGAGGCAAACAGACAAACGTAGTCAACTTCGATTGCAAAATCACTACTGTTCTTTACTAATGAAATTAGATTAGCTATCTATTTCAATGCACTTGTTTATATTTTACTAAGGCTACTATTTATGATGATTACAAACTCTTGAACGCACCAACCATCGTGTTGACACCTTTAGTATGCTTTTCTCAGGTCGTTACTAGCAGCTACTGTAGGAGCACACACAATCATGCATACTTTGAATAAACATTTATCTGTTTTTGACTTACCACATACTTATATACTTTTGTTTGAGTGCGTGTTTTGCGCAGTTCACTTTTAGTACTTTATGTTTGAAATATTTACAAAACACTTCCATAAATGTTTTACTATTTCAAACCCTGAATTATTTTAAATGTTGTATATAGTTTCATTCTGAGTAACTAATGACGGGGATCCTGGTTTGTTCACATGCCTCACGGTAAAACTCCGCACGTGAAATTTGAGGGTGTGACATTTATCATGAGGCGTGTGAACATACCAAGATCAAGTCATTAGTTACTCAGAATGGCACTCTTGAAACATTTTAAAAAAAACAAACCAAAGTTTAAAACTTTAAAACTGTACAGAAGCGTTTATAAATAAGTTAAACCCAAGGTACTGAAAGTGTAATATTGGCATAACATGCGCCAAACCATGCTTAAAATCTGAATGTAAAGTAAACCCAAAATGTAACAGTTCATAGTTTCAATGCATGCTCGACTCTGAGTGCTCCTAAGGCAGCTGCTAACCTCGACATGAGAATAGCATACTAAAAGAGTCAACATGATGGTTGGTGAGTTCAAGAGTTGAGTTTATCATAAACAATAATAGTTGCAAGATATAATATGTGCATTGAAATAGATAGCTAGTCTAATTTCACAAGTAATAATCATAGTTATTTCACAATCGAAGCTGACATGTGTTCCGTTTGTTTGCCTCCCATCACAACATACCAAGTCATGATGACGTTTGTGTTTAGAAAAATATTAGACCCGTTTGACCTTGAATCGCACGGGTGGGGCTCGTCAAACCCAGTAGTACTACCCAAGATTTCCCTGCTAGTTACCAATATTAACCATCCAAAGGTGTGAGGTATTTCAATGTAAACAACACTACGTTATACTATACACAACTTATCAAAGTAAAGCATTTGTAAAGAGTATGCTATCTCCCCCAAAAGACTGAGTGTTAAAAAGGTGGGGCATGAACTCACCTAGTACTTTTATACAGAATAATGCAAGCTACGAAGGAACGGAAAGACAACTCGTCAAAGGTTACCTAGAACACGTGAGTTTGTAACTACGCAAGACCAGAATAACTTAACATACCTTAAGTGCTCAATACACAGGTTGGCCTAAGTGATATAGTTAACAATAAGACATTTTGACCTAGTTATCCTATTTGAACCATTGGTGACATGTCCAGTTAGATTCTTTTTTATCAAGTATAGTATTTTACAAAATCATCATACCATCACAGCCTACTACACGAGTTATTCACATAAGCCACATTGTAACTCTTAAGTCTCATCACAATCTTCATGCTAACTTAGGTTATAATACAACTATACACAAATATAAACCATACAAGCCAGTAATCAAGTTTATAATATTCAATTACTATATTGTATCACAGCCTCATAACTTGTACAAAATGCCATACTTGCACATTTTCCAAGAACACCTAGATTTTCCCATAGGTTGATCAACTACCCAAATAACCCAACTAATACAATCTAACACATTAGACATCATCCATGAACATCCTAGCATACACCTAACATCCAATTCATGACCAAATCAAAAAATCATACAATTTACATCAACAAAGTTTCCCTTTCGGGAAAGTAACAGAAAAAATATATCCTTTCATCAATTTCAACCCAAATTTCATCAATGAAATACCTAATGTAGTTCGTAGTAATTATAATTACCCATTTAACATCAACAATTCATCAAAACATGAATTCTCTTGAAGAAAAGTTTCCACTTTTGGCAATATATGAACTAGATGACAAAACCATGGATTTCTTGCATAATCTACATAGATTACCATTCATATACCATAACTAACATGATATCATCATCAAAACATCATTAAATTTGACTTCTCTACATGATTTTCGAACTAGGGTTCTTTAAGAATCAAAAACAATGAGATCAATCAAAATATAACCTTTACTCGCATAGAAATCAAGAATTGGACGTGCTAACACCTTGCAATGTTCAATTAGTGCCAAAATTGGCTTAGTAGTTTTGTTTCATGATCAATTTCGCAAGGGGGTGGGGATGGGGGAGGGGTTACGGCCGCAAGGAGGGGAGAGGACTAGGGTTGGGTTCTTTGTTAAACTTATGCAGGACCGGGTGAAGGGTTGTGCACTTTACAACACAACAACATAAAGAGGAGAGTGTGGAACAACACTTAACAATTCAAATGGGGAACTGGTAAACTCCGTTTTGAGAACTAAGAAACACAAGTGTAAATGAAACAGAAACTAGAACAACACACAAGTAGTTGGTTTTAAAGGTTGATGTATATTGATCTCTAGTTTTTTACAAGTGGTTTACAAAAGTTCTACTTATAAGTTACAAGGACCAGAAATACTTATACTACAACCTACAGCCGGCGATACTTTGAAGGCCAGCTGGATACATGATCTAGACAACAAAATCAATGTAGAGTCAAAAGGCAAATTTCCTTTTGACTAGTGACTATGACATGCCATAGCTCACATCCTAATATTTTACATAAAGGATAAAGTACATAAAATGGAAAGTTATAGACTTAAGACCTCAATGTACAGTTTACCAAAAGCATAGACCTTTCATCAGCTCATGTAAAGTTGGTGACTTATTAGAGTGGTAGCGGAAAGTGGTTCAGCTTTAGGTAAAAAGTACATCAGATAAAACATGTAATATAAAAGTCTTTGTAAGAAATCTGTCTTTAATAGTTGGCTTTGGAAGACTTTGTCCTTAAAGCTTCGGAAGACTTCATCTTTTGGCTTTGGAAGATATTGGTCTTGGCTTCGGAAGATTTCACACTTAGAATAACTTCTAAGGTAGTGTGAAACTTCTAAGCCTTCCACTTTAGTACACTTGTGTATGCATGTAGTAGAGACTTTGGGTGTTTGGGTTGCATCAGCCTTTCAGATAACCTTACAAACTACCCCTAGGCTGATGCTACCAAAACAATTGAAGACTTCAGATGTTGATAGTCCTCATTATGATGATGACCATCCCTTTCTTCATGAGATGATCAGGATCACTCAGACTCTCATAGTATCTTCTCATGTCAAAGAGATCATGTAGAGGTGGATTGAACATATCCTGCCATGTATAGACATGTTCAACACCTTGATCTCTTATGACATGACATCTTTCTAGATTTGTGGTGTATTTCCAAGATAAGATGGGTCTTCCTGATGCCAGAGGAGCTGCTTGAATTGGAGTTGGTGGAGCATCCTCTTGTTGCACATCCTCAGGATGTTCTAACTCATCCTGAGATTTGGAGTTGGATGTTTCCTTCTTCTTCTTCTTTGACTTTGGTTTGGAAACCATCTCTTTTCTCCTCTTTGAACTTTTTAACTGAGAAGACTGACCTGCAGCACCTGATTGATCTTCTTTGTTTTTCTCAGTTGGGTCTTTCTCTCTTATAGGTTCAGATTAAGAGGGGAATTACCCTACTGTGGATCAGAAGTGGAAGCTTACTGAGGTTCAGCAGGAGATTTAGGTTGTGTTATCTTAAGTGTTTCAACCTTAATCTCCACTTCCTGAGGGACCTAACTTGGTGGGGAGTGTAAGTCAACAAGTTCACCTATTTGGATCTTCTGCTTAATTACCCTGATGTGCTTATCCATGGTGGATAGAGACATGGGACCAAGTCTCCTTCTGGAGAATCCATAAGCTTCAAGAAGCTTATCATCTTTTGTCTGTCAATAGACTTTTTCAAATTTTATGGATGATGGCTCTTGACTTTACATCTTCTTCCCTTAACTTCCTATTGGTGATCTTTCTTTCTTTGGCTACATCAAGTTCAAGTTGTTTGAGGTATTCAAACTCAATGTAGTCAAAGGGTAAGGGAAGAAATGTATCAGCTTGATAGAGGCCTGTGGCACTAAGGTAGTTGATCATGTTGAGTCTATCCTTCTTTTTGTTTACCTGAGGTTCTTGTGGAGCCACATCCTCGTGTTCATGAGTTTCTTGAACTGGTGAGAGAGTAGGTATATGCTTGTAGAGTCTCTTCTGTCTTCTTTCTTCTTTGATTTTCAGAAGTAGCTCTGCATCCTCTTCTTCTTTTCTCTCTTTTAATAGTTCCATGTCAGCCAGTTCATTTAACTCATCTAAGGGGAGAGAAATAATATTATCAATATCATAGTTCCTGGTCTGCAAGTAGTTGATCATGACTGCCCTTAACTCATCATCCAGAGTATTTGGTCTGGGGGCAGCCCTGATAGCACTTTCCATGAGTCTTGCAGACCTAGTAGAGGAACTTTCTCCCCTTGGATTCCTTTTCCTCTCTCTCTCCTCCTCCTCAATCTCCTCAGAAGTTAATTTTCTTTTCCCTTTGTCATTCACAGACCTTTGTGACTCAGGGTGGAGAGAGCTTTGGCCTTCATTACCTGGTGTAGCTTCCAAGCTCTGGCCAGAGAGAGGTTGAGATGCACCTTCCCCAGCAGGTGTCTCATCAAGAGTTTGAACCTCTGCAACAGTTGGTGGTGAGACAGGGCTCTCGGGTTCTACCACTGGGCCTTCAGTCAAGGTTTTCCTTTGAAGCTGATCTCAAGGTCTGCCTCAACATCCAGTTAATCAATGGTATTGCCTGATTGCCTTTGTCTTCTTCTAAGGCTAAACTCTACAGTGTTCCTATCTTGAACTCTTTGAAGAATAAGAGTTCTTCTATCAGTATCATACCTCCACCAAAAATGTGACTTTAATTGGTGGGGATGATATAGCTCTTGGGATGCCTTTATCAAATAGACTCCTAATGACTAGTCTATACTGTCCACATCAATGTGAACTTGAGAAAGTTGTTGAGTATGCACAACTACAAGTGAGGATGGTGAGTCCTCAGTGTCCATACTCCTTGAGGAACTCCCTGGTTCTGTGATTGTAATGACTTCATCCCCCTTTTTGGTAGCATCACCCTCTTACACAGGTGAGCTAGGAGTTAGGTCAATTACATCCACTAGTTTTTGTGTTCCTGGTTGAGTTCCTCTTAAGGGTCTCCCAGCTAGTTTTTCCTTAAGATGAGATATCTCAAGTTACTGATCATTGACCCTGTGTTGCAAGGTAGTCACTTGAGATTCAAGGTGACTAACCTTGGAAACTAGATAGGTGCATCTTTTTGACAGTTTTTGAACCTTTAGTCTTAGGTTCCCCTCATCTTCATCAGAAGAATCACTAGGGGATAAGAGAATTGGACCAAGGTCCTCTTCCTCATCACCAGCATAGTGGTCTTGGCTGCTGGATTTCCTCTGCTCAGTGACAGCTTTAGTTGAAGTGTCAATGGGCTGAGTTGCCATGGTTGAGGTCTGAATGATGTAATCACTTGCTGAAGTGAGAGCCTCTTCCATATGGATATCCTGGACAGGTGCAGAAGTATCCACCTCAGTGATAGGTGACTGATGTGGGCTAGACCCAGGTGACTCAGGAGCACTCATTTCCCTTTGAGGAGTGGTGCAGTAGGGAGACTCATGGTACTCACTGACATCTAAGTCCTTATCAGTATAGAAGTCAAGGTTGGGAATTGGTTGGTTTAAATCTAAAGGCTGGGATGGTAGCTATCCCCTGAAGATTGTTCACTTGGGTTTTGAGACTCAGAGTGAAGGCTTAAGGCTGTTGGGCTTGTGAGCTCATCAGGCTGAGCATGAGGAACCTCAGCACTGATCCTTGAAGTAATGGGAGTGGTTTGCTCCTCAGGGGAAGTGGGAGCTCCAGTGTCCACTTCCTCCTGTATAGGTGAGTATATGGGGGCCTGCACAGACTCAATAGCTTGTGCAGGGGTTCGTTTGTGTTTTCTTTGGTAGGTGAGGGTGATTTGTGGTTGTTTTGGTGGTTGGGATGTAGAAGGTGTGGGTTCAACACTAGCTTGTGTTGCTAGGTTGTCACCTTGAGCAATGAGAGCTAACATTTTTGGGATGAGGGCTGTTTCTACATCTGAGAAGCAAACAGTTGGCTTCTTCAAGACTTTAAAGATGTCAGGCTTCATCTATCCCAATTTAAGAATATTACATGTTTCCCTCAATTGTGAGCCCAGTTCACAGTTGAGAATGTATTGAACATATCTAGGAAACATGTAATACTCTAAGGAATCTAAGTTTGCTATCAGATTTGTATAAAAAAATTGAGAGTACCTGAACTGGACCCCCTGAACCATTCCATGCACTATGAAGGAGAGATATTCAGGAATCTGGTCCCACCCTCCATGCTTATTGGATAAGCTGTGGATGACATAGATGAGACTTTCCTTTTCGTGAAGGTCTTTACAGAGAAATCTCCTTCATAGCTCATCTGCTCAAAGGAATGATTTACAGCTTCTTTTGGGAAGAACACCTCACCTTCTTCATCACCTAGCTGAAGATGAGTGTTGATGATGGCCGGAGTGATGAAGACTGTTCTCCCCTGCACTGTGGCAGACAGTGCCTTCTCCCCATCCATAATGACCTCTTGGCAGGTCTTTCAGAACTCAAGCAAATGATCCTCATAGAGAGGAGGATCAATGGTAAGGGAGGTGAAGTAGTTAGACAAAGCCAAGAATTGACATACCTCTGAGAAATGTGGATCTTTCTCAGAGTTTAATAGTGCAACCTGATTGTGTTGCCTATGTAACTGCATAGAAAAATCAGGGTCATTTCGTCTGTCAGGGTTGGCCATTTTTGAGTAAGCTTAAAGGTAAAGGAAGGATGAACGAAGGCGGTTTCAGAAAGAAATATAGAATTTAGGTTTGGAGAGAAGATGAAGATAATAAAAAGAGGGGGGAACCGACAGGGTTTATGTGTTAAAAGGATTTGAGACAAAGTTAATGAAAGAGGATAAACTTTGAAATCTGGAAGGCGGTCCCACCTCTGAAAAAGTAGTTTGCTTTTTGCTCAAAAATTGGTTTTCTGGGAATCGAAAATCTTCCGAAGGTAAATTGTCTTTGGAAGTTATAATGAAAAAGCTTCCGAAGCCAAAATGACTTCAGAAGAATTTCTCAAAGAGTTTTGATAAATTTGCTTTGGAAGAGAATTTTAAACTTGGATGCTTTGTTCAACAAAACAAAGCTTCCGAGAGTTAATTTCCTTCGGAAGAAAAATGGTCCTTAAAAACATATAAGTGCCTAAGAGAGTTTTAAGCTTCCGAAGATATTTCAGAAATTTCTTCCAAGGCACATTTTACTAGGACAGTTATTTGTCTTGAAGGTATATTTTCTTCCGAAGAAAAAATAATATTTTCCGAAGGATCAAGATTTGTCAAAAATCAAAGAAAAACTCTTCAAAAAGTTTTTATCCATAGAAAACATGAGCTTATGAAGGTGATAGACTAGACAACTTAGGACACACAGTTTTTAAGAAATAAAATGAATTAGTTTTAAGAAAAAACTACTTAATGTTAATCATCCCAATAGCTGATATAAGATACTTAAATCTCTGTTCATCAAAGGCTTTTGTGAACAGATCAGTATATTGTTCATTTGTGTTAACTTTAACTAGTTTAATTAATCCCTTTTCAAAATTATCTCTAATTAAATGATACCTGATATTTATATGTTTTGTCCTTGAGTGTTGCATAGGATTCTCTGTGATAGAGATTGCACTATTGTTGTCTATATGAATGGGAGTCTCCTTGAAGTTTAAACCATAGTCAAGCATCTAATTTTGAATCCAAACCACTTGTGCACAGCAGCTTGCAGCAGTAATGTATTCAGCTTCAGCAGTTGATGCAAAGTCACAGGATTGTTTCTTGCATTGCCATGAGACAACCCTCCACCAAGGAACTGACATCCCCCAGATGTAGACTTTGCAGTCATATTGCAACCACCATAATAACTATCTGTATATGTATATAGATTGAAGTTAAAATTCTTCGGATACCAAAGACCAAGTGTTGAGGCACCTTTGAGGTATCTTAGAATTCTCTTGATAGTGACGAGGTGAGACATCTTGGGTTGGCTTGATATCTTGCACAAATACATGTGGCAAACATGATATCCGGCCTGCTAGCTATAAGATACATAAGAGACCCAATTATAGCCCTATAAAGGTGTTCATCCACACACTCCCCCTCAAGATTAGACCCAAGGGAGTGGTTTCTTGCTATGGGTGTCTTAGCAATCTTACAATCAATCATGTTAAATCTTTTGAGTATGTCCTGAACATACTTTGACTGACTTATGAAGATTCCATCTTCAACTTGCTTCTCTTGAATTCCTAGAAAGAAATTGAGTTCCCCCATGGCACTCATTTCAAATCTGTCCTTCATTATCTTCTCAAAGTCTTTGCAGAGCCTTGGATTAGTTAAACCAAAGATGATGTAGTCTACATACACTTGAACTAGTAGTAAGTTATTTCCCTATCCTTTGATATAGAGAGTTCCATCTATAGTACCCCTTCTGTGTCCATGCTTGCAGAGATACTGAGATAGAGTCTCATACCACTTTCTTGGTGCTTGGTGTAGCCTATAGAGAGCCTTATCAAGCTTGCAGACATAATCAGGATGATCAGGATCTGCAAAAGTAGGTGGTTGTTTGACATACACCTCTTCATCAATCACCCCATACAGAAAAGCACACTTGACATCAAGTTGATAGACCTTGAAGTTCTTGGACGCAGCAAATGCGAAGAATATCCTAACAGCTTCTAGTCTTGCTACAGGAGCAAAGACATTAGTGTAGTCAATTCCTTCTTCTTGTATGTATCCTTGAACAACTAGTCTAGCTTTGTTTTTTATGACAATACCTCTATCATCTTTCTTATTCCTAAATACCCATTTGGTTCCTGTAGTAGTCTTCCCATGAGGAAGAGGACATAGGTTCCAAACCTTCTGGTCTTTTGAATTGAGTAGCTCCTCTTGCATGGCTTTAATCTAACTTCTATCCTTTAGAGCCTCATTAACTTTCTTAGGCTCTATCTGGGACAAGAAACAAGAGTGAAGACAAACATTTGATTCATGGGTTTGTCCACCTGTTCTTACCCCAGTGTTAACATCTCCAATGATGTTTATGGTAGGATGAGACTTATGGATCCTTAGATGAGAGATCACAGCAAGTTGCTGATAGAGATCTAAATTAGAGAAATTTAGATCTGGCATAGATGCTTCTTCCACCACTTCATCACACTTATCAAGAGAAACTTGATCCAATGAGTGTGTGACATCATTGATATGTTCATCTATGGAGTGGTTATGAGCATCAAGAAATTCTTTATCACTATCACCACCACCATCACTTTCTTCTGCATTTAAAGTTTCTTTGTTTGTTTGTTAAGCCTCTAAGCTGGAACTTGAAGGCATCTCAGATGTATCAGCTGAATTTGTCATTATTTTGCTGATAGAAACTTCATTTGTTGAAGTAGTTACAACTGGAGCTGAAGATGTGTAACTTGAAGGTCTTCTTAGCTCAAATCTTGGATCAGGATCACCAGGAGGTAAAATGTCTATAGATCCTGAAGCATTCTCATAAGATTTGTTAAAACAGTTGGTAACTAAATCAAGATCAAACTGCCAATCTGGACCAGAACCTTTCACACTAGGAGTGTGCTCATTGAAAGTCACATTGGCTGACACTTCAACTAATCTAGTTCTGAGATTGTATACTCTATAAGCTTTAGCTTGAGAAGAGTATCCAATAAAGTGTCCATGATCTGATTTCTCAACAAACTTGGCAATTTGATCTTTGGTATTCAAGATGCTGCATGGACATCCAAATGACCTAAAAAAACTAATGAAAGGTTTTCTCTTGTGCCAAAGTTCATAAGGAGTCTTACCATGAGTCTTAACAACTAAAACTCTATTTTGCACATAGCAGGCAGTGTTGACTGCCTCTGCCCAGAAGCTGATGGGCAGTTTAGAATCAGACAACATGGTTCTTGCAGCTTCAATCGGTGTTTTGGTTCTCCTCTCAGCAACACCATTTTGCTGAGGAGTCCTGGGAGCACTGTATTGTCTTGTAATACCCTTTCATCATAAAATGTGTCAAGGATTTGATTCTTAAATTTAGTTCCTTGATCATATCTTATGGTTTTGACCTTGTGATCACATTGATTCTCAATCCTTAAGATGAAATTCTTCAGAATCTCAGGGGTCTCATCCTTAGTACAAAGAAAGAAGACCCAAGTGAATCTTGTAAATTCATCTGTGATCACCAGACAGTAAGAGGTTCTTCCTAGACTCATTACACTGGTGGGGCCAAAGAGATCCATATGTAATAAGTGTAGGGGTGCAGTGATGGAGTTTCTTTCCTTAGGCTTGTGAGATACCTTGTGCTGCTTCCCTTTCTTGCATGCAACATAATGGTCATCACTTGTAAACTCTATCTTTGGCATTCCAGTTACCAAATCATTCTTAATTAGCTTATTCATATTTTAAAGTTTACATGGCATATTCTTTTATGCCAGAGAAAAGACTCATCACTATTTGCTTTAGACAGAAAGTATGAAACTTCTCCTAAGGGAGATGTTTCTTGCAAGTCCATCTTGTACATGTTCCCTCTCCTGAGGGCTCTGAGCAGGATAAACTCATAAGGAATAATCACCACGGGCTTGAGAACAATAGACTCATGCTCAGTAAAGAGCATGTTATGACTCTGATCACAAAATTAGGATACACTCAGAAGATTGTACCCAAGCTCCTTGAAAAAGTTTGCCTTCTCAATACCGAGCTTACCATTTGTGACCTTGCCCCTTCCATAAATATAACCTCCTTCATCTCCTCCAAAAGCAACTGGTCCTCCATCAATTCTTTCAAAGTTTTGGAGTAGTGACCTATTGCCTATCATATGCCTGGAACAGCCACTATAAATGATCCAGACATTTTTATTTGTGTTGAGCTGTTCCTGCACAAAGAAAATGATTAGTTACATTTGGAAATCCAATCCTTATTGGTCTTGGGCTCTTCAAAGGAAGTAGAAGGTAATGAAACAATAATAGATCCTATAGTTGTGCTTTGAGGATCTCTTGCTGTTGTTGATTGAGAATTTTTCAGTCACTTGGTCTTTCCTTGACTTCCACACCACCTTTGGAAGTTTAGACTTGACCTTCAATACTTCGAAAGATTTTAAGACTTTGGAAGTTTTGATGACTGGACCTTCAGAAGATCCTGCTAACACTGCAGCAGACCTCAGTGCTTTGAAAGTATTCCTTTCTTCCGAGACCAATTTTCTTCCGAAGACAATTTTCCACTTGCCTTCTTCTTTCCTTTGGAGCTTCCGAAGGAAACAGATTTTCCTTCCGAAGTTGAACTCTTCTTAGATCTCTTAGGAGTCTCTTTCTTGGTCACATGAAGAGTACCTCTTGGATTGTATGGACAATCCTTAGCAAGATGAGAGGTACTTTCACACATAACACATTTCATTTTTTCTTCCCAAGAGTTTTCTTCTGAGAACAAAGCTTACTTTGATCACATCCCTTCTCCACCTTCATCTTTGCAGATGCTGAGATAGTTCCTTTGGGCTAAGGACTATTCTTGGAGTTGGATGGTTCAGGCTGTGTAGTAGTGGTACATAATGGATCAGCCTTCTTCTTGATGCTGAAATGATTTGAGCATGAACTAGAGCTCTTGGTAGAAGAGTTGAGGTTGATGTCTTTAGTCTTAACCATGTCAACCCCTGCAGAAATAAAGACTTATTTCAGATTAGAGTTAAAAGTGGCCTTGATCTCTTGAGCCCTCCTAGCATTTCTCTTGCTCTTTCTAATCAAGTTCTTCCTCATAGACTTGGTCATCCCAGGCTTTCTGCTCTCCTTAGAAGGATAATGACCCCTCTTAGAATCTTCCTCTTCACTCTTCTCAGAGGAATTCTTCACTACCACTTCTTTATCCTCTTCACTCAAGGGGTCTATATGAGGAAGCTCATCTTTACAAGTTTCACACCTAGGTGATCTTACAGACAAGATTGTGTGTGGAGGAGATATCTCAGTAGATCCCAGTCCCTGCTTATTTGATAACAAACTTTTGCATGCAAGGATGATGATATGATGTTCTTGAAGGTATCTTCTTCAAGAACACATTTCGCTGCCCTGGCTTTACTGATCACAAGCTCAGCCTGGCATTCAGTTAACTTAGTTATGAGATCCTTGATTTGAGTCCTATAATTTGTATGCTCATGTTCTATAAGCGAAATAGTTTTCTCTAAGTCCTTTATCTTTAACTTGTAATCATTATTAGTCTTTCTAAAATTACATTTCAAGATGTTTAAGGACTCAAGATCAGATCTCATCTAAGTTATAGGACCTGTATCTATTGACTTTAGCAATACATTCAGGAGTACAAAGATGTTCCAATACCTTGGTTTCATCATGGTTAGCCATCAATGCTTGGTTTGGAGATGCATCTTCCACCTGAAAGCTCCAGTCGAAGCCTCCTTCTTCAACAGCAACTGCAGCTTGCTACTTTGGCTTCTTATTTTGGGTAGCTTTATCAGTGTAGTTTCGTCTGGATTGTGCTTATACACCATTTGTTCTTGGTGCCTTGCACTCCCTAGCAAAGTGACCCATCAAGTTACAGTTGTAACACTTAACTTTGCTTTTATCCAGTCCAAACTTTCTACTGACTGTATTGCTAGGAAACTTCCTTCATGTCCTCTTGTAAAACCTCTTGGCTCTGTGAGTGAGAAGAGCCATTTGCTGGACTATCTCCATGTACTCCAGATCATCTGGATGGATACAGTCCAGGTCTTCAAGGTTGAATAGGAAGCAGCCACAACTTTCATCAGAAGACACAAAGACTTGAGAGGAACTTGTCTCTTGGAATGGGTTTCCTTGAGTATAGTTCTCCCTTGGTGTCTCTGGGAAGGTGATGAAAGGACCCTTTTATGAGATGTCCGGGTAGCATATGAGATGATGTTGGGGTTCTATGCTATCCCTTTCAGTCACATGAAGGGCTGAACCCATTTGATTGCTGGAGTTACCAGATGAACCTTGCATCTTCATCTCTATCTGGTATCCATTGAGAATGCCATACAACTCTGTCAAACTGAGAGTCTTAAGGTTCTCATTTCTCTTGATTATAACACAATAATGTGTCCATTGCCTTGGAAGAGAGGACATAAACTTCCTTACAATGTCCCTGTTCTCAAGAGTTACTCCAACATCCACTAGGGTATCTACAATCTCAACATACCTAAAGTATTGTTGAGTCATGATCTCACTTGTTTTGAAGGTGAAAATTTTAAACTGCTGCTTCAGGAGATCCTTCTTGTTCTCCTTGGCTTTAGTAGAACCCTCTATATTAGTTTCAATGCATCCCACAGCTGCTTAGCTGTTTTGCATTTCTTGAAACCTCTATATACAGAGTTTGGAAGAGCAGTCTGAAGGGCTGTCATGGATTTTTGATCAATTTCTACTCTTTTTCGATCTTCTTCTGAGTAGTCAGCCACATCCATGGGGATCATACCACCTCCAGCAGTAGCTGAAGGAGTGCTTGGTATGTAAGGTCCAGAGACAACAGATTCCCACATTTGTTGAGTCTTGACACTTGAAAACCTTCCATTATTTGGCACCAAGTGTCAAAGTCATCAAGAGTGATCAGTGGGGACTTTGTCATGGTTCCAGTTTTCATATCAGCTTTAGAGATAGCTGCCATTTGAAGGGTTAAGTATTTTTTTGTGTGTGAGGGATCTTAAGATGATGAGATCTTATATCAAGAACCTGAAAAGCTCTGATACCAATTGCAGGACCGGGTGAAGGGTTATGCACTTTACAACACAACAACACAAAGAGGAGAGTGTGGAACAACACTTAACAATTCAAATGGGGAACTAGTAAACTCAGTTTTGAGAACTAAGAAATACAAGTGTAAATGAGACAGAACTAGAACAACACACAAGTAGTTGGTTTTCAAGTTTTATGTATATTGATCTCTAGTCTTTTACAAGTGGTTTACAAAAGTTCTACTTATAAGTTATAAGGACCAAAAATACTTATACTACAACCTACAGCCTGCCATACATTGAAGGCCAGCTGGATACATGATCTAGACAACAAAATCAATGTAAAGTCAAAAGGCATATTGCCTTTTGACTAGTGACTATGACATGCCATAGCTCACATCCTAGTATTTTACAAAAAGGATAAAGTACATAAAGGGGAAAGTTACAGACCCAAGACCTCAATGTACAGTTTACCAAAAGCATGGACATTTTCACCAACTCATGTAATGTTGGTGACTTATCAGAGTGGCAGCGGAAAGTGGTTCAGCTTTAGGTAAAAAGTACATCAGATAAAGCATGTAATATAAAAGTCTTCGGAAGAAATCTGTCTTCAATAGTTGGCTTTGGAAGACTTTGTCCTTTAAGCTTCGGAAGACTTCATCTCTTGCCTTCGGAAGATATTGGTCTTGGCTTCGGAAGATTTCACACTTAGAATTACTTCTAAGGCAGTGTGAAACTTCTGAAGCACTCCACTTCAGTACGCTTGTGCATGCATACAGTAGAGACTTTGGGTGCTTGGGTTGCATCAGCCTTTCAGATAACCTTACAACTTAACTTAACTAAAATTTATCATTTGAACCCTCTTTTATTATATTTTCTAACAGTTAATCTTTTTAGCACTTTTTAACCATTTTATCTACAAAATACAAGCATTAATAATCAACAATAATAATCATATATGTATTTTCAATTAACTACAAAACACATGAAATAAGTATTACACGTTATCACGTTATCAAGTAAAATTCAGAAATAATATTTAAAAGTCATGAATCACATAACCACAAACTAATAATCAATATTATTAATTAAATTATTATATGGTAATCATTATTAATTATTATTACGTCACCAACACTCAACGACAACTAGTGTGTGCTCACGACACGTTTATGCAAGACATAGCAGAACTAACGGAGTTTGGTAATGGAAAATTACCGGATGTCACAATATACAATGTCTAGAATATTATAAATATGTAAAATGTATATTGAACTAAATTTTGAATTTTTAAGCACTAACATAAAAATAAAGATTGATCTTTTAATATTTCAAAAGAGCAATTTTGATGTTTTTAGTTGTCAAAAGGATGATTAATGCATTCGGTTTTTATATCTGAAATACCATTTGTATGACCTTTTTATGATTTATTTTCTTGTTTTGTTACCTTTTTTGTTTAAAAAGTATTCTACAACCACCTTGACTTAATACATAATGATATATTTCAATATCAATATAAGTACTTGACTTAATACATAATGATATATTTCAATATCAATATAAGTACTCATTTAAGAGCTGTGAAAAACAGTTTTGAAGGACGTAAATAATAAATGAAAAAAAGATGCATCATAACTAATACCAATCCTTGACATGAACCCAAACTGTTATTGCATGAGGGTATGCATTCACTCTGTTCACCTTCCCGGTATATAGAGATCTTTTTTTATGATTTTTTTGTCTTTGATTTTCTCTCTACCTGTGCTAGGAGAACTAGCAGCAATAGCACGTGTAACTAGGAAAGAAGATTCGGGGTATTGTCTTTCCTCAGCTCATTAAAAAGTTTGTTTCTTAAAACTCTTTACTCCTTCATGCGTAGCAAGTAATATTGTGACAACCGGAAACATGAACACAAAATGTCTTCTTGGCCTACATGCTATTTTAGTATAACCAAATTTACTGTACTTTAAAAGGAATGCATGCACAAATTACAAGTATTTAATGCAAAATGTTTGTGTACAGGGAATTCTGCACACACCGCGTTTTCCTGGGGAAAACCGATTCAAACGGTCACGGTTAGGCCTCCCCGTGACCGTTTGATCGGGTGTGAGACCTAACTGTCACGGTGCGGCCTAACCGTGACAGTTAGATCTGGGATCCGATGCCCAATGATTGGGTATGTATTTAATGGGGAATTGATTAGGGTTAAGAGGCTATATGTCACGGTTTGGCCAAACCGTGACATATTGCCCATATTTTCTATATTTTTTTAATCATATCACTTTGTTTTTATTTTTATTTATCACTCGTTAACCTAATCATAACTCACAAGTTTGTGTTTTGTGTTTGTTAATAATTTATCTTATTACAAGTATTTATTTATTATTAATGTGACGGTTTTGTGTTTAATTTGTTTACGAGCTTGTAAAAATCGGTTGTCATTATACAGACATATTGTATATATTTCTAATTTGAGTAATCATACTAGTTTGTTTTTATTTTTATTTTATCACACGGTTAACCTAATCGTAACATACGTGTTTGTGTTTTGTGTTTATTATTAATTTATCATATTACAATTAATTTTTGTGTTTAATTATTTATTAAACAAGTTGGTTGTTATTATTTTATCACATGGTTAACCTAATCGTAAAAATCAGTTGTTATCAAATATATACAATTAACATTATCAACATTACAAATATAAAACAAGCAAACAAAGAAACACAACCAAACGAACACAACCAAATATACAAGTCATAATAACTGAAACTGCATACATATATATATACAACGAGTTTTTACATACAAAAATAAATAAAATACAAACAAAATACCTATCTAATCCATCATCCCCGGATCGCTGCCGTGACCAGACCCGCCCGCGCCAGATGGGCCAGCACCGTCATGGTCTAACCGCCTCGGTGGCTGTGACAACAACGGCGTACCTGAGGCGGCATAGTCCGCGACCATATGCTGGATGACCCAGTCCATCATATCCTGCAGTCTCGTGGTCATATCCTCCAGCCTCGTGACCCTGTCTCGTGTGTCCTGAAGCATATCAAGAACCTGAGCAGGCAATCGCACGGCATGGTACACGCGCTGAGGATGCTGGGGCGGGTCCTGGTCATGCGGTGGGGGAATGGGCTGATCCTCTCTACCGCCAAGGGGCTCGTGGGCATCCTTAAGGTGGACCTCACCCCCGCTAGCTTGGGGGGGGTCCACCAACGTCTCGGGCACCCATGGCACGAGCTCATGGTATCTACTGAGCAGGTGCCAAGTGCCGTCGGGGAACCTCCGAACGATCCTCATCCCAGTGGCGGTGGTCCGGCCGGCCACGCGCACAGGAGTCGGAGGTAGCGGGAGCTGGGACATGGCATGCGCGTACCCCAAGCCCCGAGCGATCCGGGAAAACGATGTTCCCGCGCACCAACGCCCCTCGCGACTGCCGGTGATAATAACTAGCAAAATAATCAGCAAGGGCATGCGCGAGGTGGCAGTGTCGGTGTGTGAGTACACACCGAAGAAAGAAAAGGTCGGCGGCGTTGACCCTGTCGGTCCCCGCCCCACGACCAGCGACGGACGTGGCGATGAGTCGGTGAATGTATCTATACAGAGGGTCTCGTATATGAGAGGACCTCGTATCACCACCGTATGGTCCGTCGCCAATGGCAGGCTACCAGACTTGATCGGAGTCGTCGGCCCCGCGGATGAAGGTCGTGGTGTACATCGGCTGTCGGACCTCCACCTCCGTGTAGAGGCCGCCGACGACAGCGAACCGCGTAAATGACATGCGGTGGATGGACCCGAACAACCGGAAAGCAACCTCCGCGGGCGCACGACCGTCCGCTATGTCATCCTCGTCCAGCTCCGCAAGTCCCTGCTCACGTGGACGGAATGTGAAGGTGTAGTAGAACTCCACGGTCAGCTCTCGATGGGCAGGATGGCCCATCCGGAACAGCTGCTCCCACGGGCCGTCCTCGCCGATAATCTCAAAAAAACGGTCGCGCTCTCCAACGAGCTGTAAGAAGTCCACTGACAGGACGGCCCCCGGTGCCGGCAATCGTGCTCTCAGGGTCCTGAACCGCTCGTACGGTGTAGTCCCCTGCTCGAACTACAGCGTCGGGCAGTAATCAATGCCAGGGATAAAGCATCTTCGGCATCCATATCTGCGAAAAAAAACGTATTTATCATTATTTACAATGTGTATAAAATTAATGGTTGACGGTTAATTATTATATATTGGTATTATTACTATACTATAGTATATTACTATTATTATTATTCCTATATTATTATATTATTATTATATATTATATTACTATTATTATTAGTATTTTATTATTATTATTATATTATTATTATATTACTATTATTATTACTATATTTATTATTACTATTATTATTATATTATTATTATTATTATTACTATTACTATTAAACTATTATATTATTATTATATATATTATTATTATTATTACTATTCTATTATTATTATTACTATTATTACTATTAGTATTATTATTATTACTATAACTATTATTATTATTATTACATTATATTATTACTATTATATTATTTACTATTATTATTTTATTATTATATTACTATTACTATTAAACTATTATTATTATATTATTATTAATTATTATTATTACTATTATAACTATATTATATTATTATTACTATTATTATTATTATTATTATTATTATTATTATTATTATTTATTACTATTAGTATTATTATTACTATTACTATTATTATAACTATATTATTATTAATATTTATTATTATTTCTAATAATAATAATAAACCGTTGACAAACTACGCTACACATACGAGAAAACCTATCAAATCTATAAGGGAAAACCTATCAAATCTATTTGTGAAAACCAATCAAATCTATTTGCGAAAATCTATCAAATCTATGTTTACCTCTATGATTTAAAGCTGTAAATTACGTACCGAAATGATAATGTAGCAGCGGTGGTGGTGCGACGGCGGTGTTGCAGCGGCGGTGGTGCAGCGGCGGTGGTGCAGCGGCGGTGGTGGTGCGCAGATAGTGGTGCAGCGGCGGTAGTGGTGCGTAGGTGGTGGTGAGCGGCGGTGGTGGTGAGCGGCGGTGGTGGTGAGCGGCAGTGGTGGTGGAAGATGGTGGATGAGCGGCGGTGGTGGTGGAAATGGTGAGCGGCGGTGTGGTGGTGGTGGGAAGGTGGTGTCACGGGGAGGGCTCGCGGTGACGTTTGTAGGCGGTGGTGGTGTGAAACGTTTGTGATTGTGGTGGTGAAATGGTTGTGGTTATGGTGAATGTGTGGTGAAATGGGGGTGTGCGAACGGTTGAAGATGAAACCAGTAACCACGAGGTCACGGTTTGGCCTCCACGTGACCTCTTAACACACGAGGTCACGGTTTGGCCTCCACGTGACTCTTACACACACCGTGCTCGAGGGGCAGGTGCACTAATCGAGGGGAAATCAGATTCAAAAAATATCTCAAGAGGTCACGGTTTGGCCTCCACGTGACCTCTTGCTTTTTTTTGTAGTATATTATTATTATTGTTATTATTATTATTATTATTATTATATATTTATTATTATTATTATTATTATTATTATTATTATTATTATTATTAACCGTAACCTTTTATTTTCTGGATACACAAAATAATACTATATTATTATTATTATTAACTTTAAAATTATTACTATTAAACTTTTTATTTATATTAGAGTATATTATTATTATTATTGTTATTATTGTTATTTATCATTATTGTTATTATTATTAGAGTGTATTTTGTAGTTTCTGTATCTACAAAATAATACTATTATTATTATTATCAACTTTAAAATTATTACTATTAAACTTTTTAATTATATTAGAGTATTTATTATTATTATTGTCAAGTTTGAAGGTAACCATCCTGGTGTGACTGTCAAGTTTGAAGGAAGAAGGAACTGAAAACGTGTCCCGACCCTTAAGTGCGAATGAGTGACATCTAACCACATCGCTCTTATGTTTTGTGATTCATGTGTGACTATCAACCTTTGATTGTTGGATCATTATGGGTAATCTGTAGTTAATCATCTACCAAGATCAATAAGTTCTATGGGTAATGTTTGGAATTGAATTTTTGCTTTGTTTTCATTTCAAGTTTTCTCAAAACTAGACTACTAGCTCCCGATTTAGCATGATATAATCTTGAAATGTTTATGAGCAAAATAATTTAAATTAGATGCACCAATTGCAATATTCAATTGTCTTGTAATTCCATCAAAAGCAACAAAAGTTGTCACCCCTCGTTTATGAGTCGTTCACTTGAATGAGAGGGATCGAGGGCTAAGAGGTCTATGAATTTGCTTTTCAAGTAGTACCTTTGAGACAATTGCTTCATTGTGAATACCGTCAGCGAAGTTGATTATCCACATTGTCATGAAAATCCAGATTTCATAACAATTTAAGTTCTCAATACACCATAGGTGGTTTTGTGTGTTTCTTATCTAACAAGCAACTAAACCTTGGGAAATATATACTATTTGATCATAGATCTATTACATGTCCTTTGACTTGTGTTGCCTGAAACCTAAAGTGAAAACTAGAGTCTAGCAACAACGCTTAGTATTATTCAAGCTACTGAAAACCGCTAAATTACTGAGTTCTAGCAAAAACCAATTTACCCAATCAGAATATACCCAATACTTGAATAATCGAAAGCCTAGAGAGTTGTTTACTGAGTACCTCATGAGTAAGTACACAATACTTGCTCGAAAAGAGAAATACGTACTCTACTCATTTCCAAATAAAAGTACAAAAGAGCAGTATTAATCCTGGGACGATGTAGACTTTTAGTTAATTACAAAGAAAAATGAAACATGATTTCTTATATGTTAGAAGTTAATAATCGCATACAGGTTATACAAAAGCATATATATCATTTATCATAATAAAGAACCTAGTCAAATTTCAACTTATGCACACATGTCATCTCTTCCACAAGAAATTAACTTAAACAACAAACCATCTTCGTTGCTAATCTAACGCGAATGATCTACACATCTACCACACCGTTATAAGATAAAGGTTAATGATCCTCACCCATCCTTAGCTTCATGCCATACCCATCCCACAAACTCTCATTCTCAACCACAACAAACCTGTGGCTACCATCATCCTGCTCGTTATTTGGTGCAACCAGTCGTTGATCCGTGGCTTGACGATAACTTCCAGCCTGATGATGAAAGATATGAGGAAATGATTCATTGCTCCGGTTGGTATAGGAATCGCAGCTTCTTGTATTCTCTTTTCGCTTCTTGGTTCTCAATAGGAACTCATTTATGCTATCCCACTTGGTCTTGCATGTTGCGCCGTTCCTGTTGTACCCCAAACACGCCATTTTCGAAGCAATTTCCTCCCATAGAAGGTCTTCCGTATGCCCACTAGCATGCTCGAACCTTGTTTCCATGGTCGTTCGTATCTGAATCAATCGTGTGAGCTCATTCTCACCCCATGCTGTGAGATTGACAGCGGTGTCAATAATATTCCCATTATTAATGTTATGGTTATGTTTATCATCATGATCAGGAGAAGACTGCGGCTTATGATATGCGATTGATCTTTCCCGTTTAGTTTCTTCAAAGCTTCCATCAAAGCGGAATCTCGAGCCTCCATCCATGCTCGTTCGTTGGCCCAAAACTTGTGCTCTTTCTCAAACCTTGCAGTATCTTCTCTCCTCCACTGTTGTTCTCTTAAAACTCTCTCTGCTCCTTTGCTCAATAGACCTCATCATGCTCTCCATCCACTCCTCCTGCTTCTCCATAACTTTCTTCATTTGCGCATCGACGAACTCCTTGATCTTTGTCTTCCAACCCCGTATCCCCAGCCGCCTCTTGTTATCGCGATTGCTGTAGCCGGATGAACATGTGTCCGATGAATTGTTGGAGAGGCTGGGACTGTCACACGCCCTAGAAGGGGCGGCTGCTTTAAACAGCTCATGGAAATTACTATTACTATTATTATTATTATTATTATTCGAGTGTTGATGAGCTTGAAAAGCACGAGGAGGATCCGAAAATGAGGAGGTTGGGTTATTGGGATTAATGGTAGTAGCACCGTAGAGAGCTTCTAGTTGTCGGAAAAACCTGTAATGTTTCCCATCCTGTCGTCCAGCTTTCCCTTCTTTCGTCTTCTTGTAATACTTGTACAGGTTTTCAAACTTCTCCCTGCATTTCTTCCCACTCCTTTGATATCCATGTTCTTCACACATTATCCTGGAAAAAGAAATTCAAAAAAAAAAAAAACAATAATAATAAAGAAACAGAAAGCACCACTTTAATTAGTTGATCAGAACACTCAATGACAAGGAAAAGATAAAAAGACTGAAGTGATAGTGATCTTTGCTAAGGAGTACAAGTTTCATGTTGTTTCTTGGTCTGAGCATACTGTTACCCTAAATTGGAGTACGTATTAATGAAAGGTGAGTTCTTGTACGCCATTTTAAGGCTGAAACGATCATATAACTAGTAAGCCTGTAGCCACAGACCTAGCTATGAATTCCTAAACGCAACTCCTTGAAAAACTAGAAGAATATAATTAGCAAAACAAAACAAACAAAATTTGTATATGAAACATTTCTTGACGTGATAGCAGCTTTCTTGCATTGGAGTTAGCTAGGATGTTAAATAATTTAGTTTTAATAATTAAAATCCCTAGCTAGCTAAATTCAACTTATTTAATGTGAAAATTCTCTTCTTTAAACAATGAAAACCCCAAGATCGATTTGGTAAGGGTATGAAGGAGAGTGAGATGAGATCGATGATGATGATGATGATGATGATGATGATGATGATGATGATGATGATGATGAACATTAATAATGGGTTACAGTAAGAAATCATGAGAAGAAGAGAGAGAGAGAGAGAGAGGGAAAAAAAGAAAGAAAGAAAGAAAGAAAGAGAAACCTAGAAACTTCATCCCACAAGGGGCCTTTGTGATTAGCTTCTTTGAACTTGTTATCAAGGCTTGATCTGACCTCCAAAAGAGTTAAAGTTTCTTGCCTTGGCCACCTACAGTTTCCACCACCACCGATTTCCATATCTAACCCACCACCACCACCGCCAGCGCTAAGACTCGCAGCGGTCGAAGCCGTAGCCGTGGTCGAATCGGATGGAAACATCATCCCACCACCACCACCACCACCACCACCACCAGCCAACATGGTCATGTCATAGCGAAGGTCATGAGGCTGAGGTGGTGGCTGTGTGAACATGGGTCTACTGTTGATATAGTGACTCAGATCCGTCATCCCGTACGGTTCATCCATTTCTTTCAGCTAGCTTTCTTCTCTATCAACGAACCATCAAACCCATAAGCTAGCTATTCTCACTCACACTTGAAAGAATTGGAGAGAGAGAGAAATTAAGAAAGTGAGAATGGAGAAGGTGCGGCAGATCCGGATCGTGTCTTCACATCAAAAAGCTCCAACTCTATATATGTATCATGTCGTACTACAAAAATGTGAATTGGAGTCCAATACATACAAGTGTTTTTTTGAGTAATGCACTAGTAGATACCAGACACATATGAGTTACTACTCTATCACGTACATATATGTATATGTATATGTATAGTATATATATACTTCAATCTTTCAACCTATATTTCTCTCTCATGTCCTGGTGGAATATTAACACCGACAGACATACTTATGACTAATGCTTAATTAGTCAAATATGTTCTTTTGAACTTTTTAAATACAGTAACCCATATAATGATATAAACCTTCATTTCATCCACAAGAATAAAGGTTAATTTAACACAAAGTGAACCGACATTATGAATATTCAAAGTTACTTTGGGCATTATTAAACTTAATTGAGTATATTGTTGAATTTTTTCACTCTACTACCTTTCCCTCTTCAAGAAGTAATTTTTGGTTTCGTATGCTCGTACTTCTTTGTTTTTATATTTGCATGTCAGGGATAAGGTAATTTTGATATTGTTAAGTCATTGTAAGTCTTTATTTTTCCTAACTTAAAACATATCCAACTAAAAGTTAAATGATGAAATTTAAGCCGAATGAGATATTCCATTCAAGCACTCAACATTATTTCTTCCAAGTCTCATGTTGTATCAACTGATTTATCAACTGATGACACAGTCATATTTCAATATCCAAAGTTCTTTTTTATATTTTTATTTGAGCTAAGATTTCTTCAAAGATGCAACACTTCAATCTAATTTTCAGTATAAAAATCTTAGGTCATGAGTTGGTATCCATACTTTAGTAATTAAAGCGTTATCATGTCTATTGGATCTATATGTCAAAGACAAAAACATTAGACAATTCTACTAATGATACGTGTTAGTAAAGAATCACACATTAACAATTTTATCAACCACGCATTTAAAAACCATTTAATATCAAGCCTCGTCAAATATAAAAGTATCATTTGCTGATGGCATGATAAATACGAAGTTACTAAATCTCACAGGATGGTTATCATCATTAACTGAAATAATACTAATTATACGTGTAAAACGTTGATTGGAAATATAGATTTATAAACTATCATTAAAATGCAGATAAATTTATGTCACTTGTATGTATTTGTATGAAACTTGTTTTATAATCATGAGATTTGATATAATGGTTAAAAAACCGGCTACTTGACTCAACTAAAACCAAACCTTAAAAAAATGCATCCGTAGAAAACATTATATTACATAAAATAATAGGCGGTTAGAAACCGGTTTTGGCATTTTCAAACTTGAACCGGTTAGTAGTGTTTTTCTAGAAACAAGTTATTAAAAACCCAGTTAAATCCTGATTAACCAAATATGGCTTTGACCTACAAAAGTGCCATTTATAACGACTATATAGCCATTTACATTGTCACACCCCCACTTTCAGCACACAGCGGAAACAACGAGAGTGCGAGTATATCAAGAAAAACATAGTTTACAAGAGAATAATGTAACGCCCGGAAACTTGAGAAAAAGAAAGGCACAAGAAGTTTTCACGTGAAACAGGAGTTCTCGCGCGACAAGGGTGTTCTCGCGCGAAAGTATGTTCTTGTGCGAGAAGTCTGGGAAAAGTTGACCTATGGTATTAATAGATGCAAACAACCATGTATAGCACTCACTTATGCGAAAAGTGTTGCTGCTAGAGAGAGAAAGCGACGGTTTAGAGAGAGAAAGTGAAGAAACGAGGTGTTAAGGTATGTAACTCGTGTAGAAACTCGTTTTATGTACTAAGGATTGAATATTAACGTATATAACGTATGGTTATGTAGTTTTCGTTCGTTAAAGGCTTCAGGAAGATCGTGTTTGACCTAAGACTTCACTAGGTGAGTTACTAGTCCCCTTTTTACGTAAGTTTCCATGTTTTGAGGCTATTATGCATACTATAACGTTTGAAAATGCTTGTTTATGCCTAGAATGATGATGTTTATGACGTTAGGTGTGACAAACCGAAACTTCAGGTTAGCCTATAATCAAGTTATCACTCAAATATATATATATTATAGTGCCTTACATATATAATCAAAGTTATCACTCAAATATATATATTATAGTGCCTTACATATATATATGAGCAAATTATATGAATGAATGTTATGCATGTATATATTATTTACGTGTGCATGCATGTATATATTTATATATATAAACCATTACCAAATATATATATATATATATATATATATATATATATATATATATATATAAGTTTAAGTATGGTGCATGCATGCATTTTACGTAAGCATGTATGTATGTATCCATAAATCATGATATATATATATCCAACATTAACAAAAACAATATCTAACAAAACCATTATGTAACCCGTTTAACAAACCTCAAACCATTAATTAATCTTAGTTTATAAACTAAACCTATCATTAACTACAACTTGGACACCAAACCACCCCTCCCTATTTCTCTCGGCTTACTAGCATGCACCATCACCACCTCATGACACCAATCTTGTTCTCCACATCGCCACCTTGCATCCCTAGCACCCTAGTACCCAAGTCATCAAGGCCCATCATTACTTTACACTAAGCATACATCTAGCTTGGACACCTCACCTAATAGCCATCATCACCAATAGATTAGGTGTCCACCTCTTAAAACCGCCACTACCACACCCACATATCCAAAGGTCTCGACTATATGAAGCTTCCAAAACATTGGGACAATTCTTCTTATAACATCACACAACCCTCACCTTTCACTTTCTCTCCCTCGGTTTTATAATCACAACCATCAACAACCGCGACCACCACAATCTCACAACAACCTCATTTCCCTCGGTTTGTCATCTACAACCGTGAACCATCACCCTAGCACCACCTTCTCCCTCTTATCTCTCACCACCACCATCACCATCCGTAATCACCGCCACCTTCACAACTCTTTCTCTCGGTTTTACTTCATCACCACACATCATCATCTTCCAAACCAAATTGCAAGGAATCAAGATTTCAAGGCTCAAGATAACCATCCTAACTGATTCACCAAGAAGTTAGAGGCTATTATCAACTTCTTTTCATCCTCTCCTTCTGTTAAAAATCAAGGTTCCAACTTCTAATCATTACTAACTAAGTTTACAAGTTATATATGTTTAAACAACATATATAATCAACCCTTGTGATTAAAATATGAAAAGTTCTTCATCAAACACTACAAATATTTCATCTTGATTAAAAACCAGTAAGAAAAGTTTGAGAATCTGAAAAATATGATAAGTTATGAAATCAAACAAAAAGATTATAAATAAAGGGTTGAAATTATGTGTATACTTGATAAATTTGGTTTATTATTTAAATGACTATGATTGTGGGGAAAAATATTGAAAAATTGTTAGAAACTATTTATTTATCATTATATAAATTTTGGTAAAAATACAATAAGTAAAATAATTTATATAAATTATTTTAATAAAATAAAAGGAAATTATCAATTGGAAGAACCAAACTTAGTAAAATTCTACAAAAATTATATAATGATTTTCATATGTTGTAAGAGCTCCAGAATTAATTTTGGAATTTAATTCCTTTTTATGACTAAGATATGTATTTTTGTATGATCTGTAAAGGAAAAATCAAAAGAAATAATCAAACAGCATGATTAATATCTAAAATTTTCACCCAATTTATAATGATTGGAACCCAACAGAATTTATAAGTTCATAATTTTTAGAGCTGCATAGCTATTTTTAATAAATTTTGAGATTATTGTAAAAATTATAGAAAAATACCTACTTTAAGTTAGATATCATAAAATTTATGAAGTGATATAAATAATTGGGATATTATTCTGGAAAAAATTAGGAATTTATGGATGGCAGTAGCTATTTTTAATGATTTATGTTATGTTTATATTAAATTTTAACAAATTATCTAAAAATAAAATGGAAGTTGGAATTTTCATAGTAATATTATTTGATGATGTTACTATTAAACTTTTGAAATTTTAGATAAATTACTTCCATCTGAGTTCTAAAAATATTAAAGAAAAATTATGTATCTAACTTATAAATTGATTTTTATAAGTTATCTATTAGAGTAAGAGGTGAGACTCATAGCCTTATTTTGGTGTCTATAAAATTTTTGGGGGAAAACACGTTGTTTATGATTGATGCATTATTATGAGATTTTTGAGATATACTGTCATTTGTGATACAACCATTAATTCGGATGTGGTACCGTTGGATAATATAGGTAGCGCTACTTTGGAAAATATTTTCTGCACCAACAGGATGAGTGTTGTGATGCTTATTATCTGATTATATGAATTATGTTATGACAGTTATGAATTATCAGATTATTAAGTAAGGTTTGGTTGTATTTAATGCATCAAAAATATTTGTTTGGAATTAAACCTATGATCTCACCAACTTTATATTGATCACTTTGAGTATACTTTTTCAGGTAACCATGACTAACAATATAGAATTCTCTTTTGATGTTTACAATGGCTGGGGAGAAGTTGTGGGAAGAGTTTGTGTGAACTTGACTGTTAACATCTATGATTTCAGTGTCATGGTGGACGCTCATTTCCATCGACTCTGAAGATGTAGTAGCTAAATAATATGTTTGTAATAGAATTATGTCAAATTTTGATTACTTATATATGATGTAATCCTAAGTTAAATTAATGTATTATGTTATGTTATGATATGTGTTGATGTATGTCACACCCTCAAAATCCACTTGCGGAGTTTTACCGCGAAACATGCGCCATCCAAATGTTTGAAACCCAAAATTAGAAGACAAGAAAATGTGTCTATAACACAAAGTCTTAGAATGCATGTTGGACTCGAGGTGTGCTCCTACTAGCAAGCTGAGTTATCGACCTGAGAATAGCATACTAAAATGTCAACACAATGGTTGGTGAGTTCAAGAGTTAGCGTTCAAATATAAACAGTTTAACAGTTGTGATATATATAAGCAGTGTATTGTAACAAATAGCTAGTCTATTAACAATAAATATTAATTCATAGTGATTTCACAATTGAAGCTGACTGTGACAGTTTTTGCCTCCTGTCACGACTTACCAGGTCGTGACAAATGTTCATAGGAAAAATTGCACCCGTTTGACCTCGAGTTATGCAGGTGGGGCTCGTCAGACCCAGTAGTACTACCCAAGTTTCCCCGCTATTCAATATTAACAATTCGAAAGTGTGAGGACTTTTCCATGGTAAACAGCACTATATTAATATTATACACAACTTAAATATATAAAGCGTTTGTGAAATTACCAGTATGCTATCTCCCCAAAAGAGATTAAATAAAGAGTAGGGCATGAACTCACCTGATATGCGTATAAATACCTAGGGTTTACTTGGAAGCGAGAGTGGACAGACAACCTTCAGAGGTTACCTAGAACACGTAAGTGCATAAGTACGTGTAAACAGAGAACATGTGGAACCCTAAGTACACTAATACCAAAGACTCAAGGTTTCAGAAAACAAACACGTTTGACCCAGTTGACCCGTTTAACCCGTTAGTGACATTATGAGTTGTAAACCAATTAAACAAACATGAGCATATATCATACATGGTTAACATTCCAATGGATCACATATGGTGCTACATTCCTAATGCATTACTTAGATCATCATACCATGTAAATTTCATACAAGTCATGCAAGTCCCTAACAACTAGCATGCTCAGTGTATCCATAACATAACTAGTGCATCATACAAAGGTCAAATCATGCATAACCTACCCATATGACCCATAACCATGAATTATCATAAACAGGCCAAAACAGATAATTTACCAATTAATCATCCATACTAATCAACAACACATTCAACATGACCATTACATTCAACATACACCAAGATGATCAATTTCTAGTCCCAAACGTGATACCCTAGTTACTAATCCACATTCAACATCATACATGATCATCAAAGTACATAAATCACACATAACCAAATAGGCACTCCATATAACCTATTTAACAGGTTCTATCACCTTAGAAATCATCCATGGACACACTAACATGCTCCTAATGTCCCAAACATGCTCAAACTATCATCCTCTAAATCTTGTGTAAATAAAGTTTCCCTTTTGGGAAAGTACATCCCAAAATCTATCATACACCCAATGTATACATGCATTCATCAATAATATGCCATATCAAGTTCATAATAACATCTAAGCATGATCAATAACATACAAATATCATCATTCATCAATCTTATATCTAAAAAGTTACTACTTTTGGAAATCTATGAACTACAATATTCATTCTTGGTTTTCTAGCATACATATCATCAATCTAACATACATATGCCATCCTAACACTTCAACAACATCAATTCAACATCAAATCATCATATCATGCAAAATAAAGTTATTATTCTTAGTAACCTATGAGCAGCGCCCTCAATTCATCAATTTCTTGAAAGATCAATGTATTCTAGCATTCATTCAACCAAACTAACATCATAACATCATCAAACAACCATCAATTTAATCAATCATGAAGTTTCCCCAAATCAAGTTTCTAGTTTGACCTAATTCGGCTAGAACATCCAAAATCCATAACAAAACATGAAATTGATACCTAATCTAGCATCAATACAACAATACTAACTTGGATTAACCATCAATTTCATATCATCATCAAAAGTTTCGGATTTGGGCTCCTCAAGAACACAAAATTCGCAAAACATCACAATACTAACATTTAGATGAGTAGAAATCAACATTGGACTTGTAAAACACCTTGTAACACTTGGAATCCACCAAAATCGAATTGTTCTTATCCTTTCTTGATCAAAATCGCAATGTGAGAGGGTGGGGAAGGGCGGTTGCGGCCGAAAATGGGTTTGGGGAGGGTTTAGGGTTGTAATTTTGGTAATATTTGGTTAAAAGGTAATTACAAATTAACCCCATGATTTTTATTTTATAAAACCAATCTTTTTAACACTTTATAAGTAATTTCAATTACAATCTATAAGTATTATTAGCCAACAATAATAATCCTAAACATTTACAATAATTCACACAACACACGAAAATATACATACAACACATAGTCACGTGATCGCGTAAAAATTCTACAAAATAAAGATTTAAATTCTATAAAATCATGAATCACATAATCACAAATAATAATCAACATTATTAATTAGATTATCATTGTTTATCATAGATTATTATTATTAAGTCACCAACGTTCAACGACAACTAGTGTGCGCTCACGACACTTGTATGCAAGACTTAACGGAACTAACGGAGTTTTGGTAACGGAAAATTACCGGATGTCACAATGTATTAAAAATTGACTTCTGTAACACCCGAAAGTTTGACCTTTTTACAGGTTGTGCGACTGAGCCTTAGTCGCCTGGGATTTATGCGACTGGAGGTTCAACCGCATGCTATTCGGCCGATTGAAGCTCAACCGTACGATTGGAGTTCAACCGCCCGAATGAAGAACGAACCGCATGGAACACATGCGACTGGGGTCCAATCGCATGGTGTTCATGCGACTGAAGGTCCAGTCGCCCCTGGACCAGACGCGACTGAGCTATGGGTATAAAAGAGGAGCAGCTCCACTCTCCTCCCAACACTTATCATTTTCAGTCGGGGAGAGAGCAGAGAGCGACCGAGAAAAGAGAAAGAAAGAGGGAAAGTGCTGATCGAGCTCCGGATTTGTCAAGAAGCTAGCCAAATCGAAGCTCATCAACTTCTACCTATTAATGTGAGTTCTAGGACCCCTCATTTACATGTTTTCTAACGATTTTGGGGCTGGAATCACATATAAACCCTATTTTTGAAATAGTGAAAGTTTGACCCATTTGGGTAAAATCTTGAGTAATGTGTTTATGGTATGAATTAGGACTAGAATATGCTTGTATGAGGTCCTAGTAGGAATCCCTGAGGCTTGGGAGGGTCGAATTGGGCTGAAAACGGGTTTATGGTGACTGTGGGGACGGGAGTTCGCGACTGCAGTGTATGAAGAACTCCAGTCGCTGCCCAGTTAGGGTTATGCGACTGAAGGGCCATTCGGCCGACTGAGGAATAGTTGATGTCCAATCGCCCGATTGAGGCTCAGACGCACGATTGAACCTCAGTCGCATGATGGACTATGCGATTGGGGGATTCGGTCGCATAGGTCCAATCGCAGGGTAGTTCAATCGTACGGTTAAGAGTTAGTCGCATATAGCCCAGTCGTGTAGTGTCTATTCGTACGGAAGGAAATCCAGTCGCACGATTGTATGCCCATTCGCATGACAGCCCAATCGCACGGTCCAGTCGCATGGAGGACATGCGACTGAGATAGGTTCAGTCGCCCCTGAAGGGTTGATGTGAATGATGATGCTATGTATGATTACGTATGTATGATGCTATGTATGATGACGAACGTATGATGTATGATGCTATGTATGATGATGAATGTATGATGGATGTGTGTTCCTTATAATTGTGTATGTTTATCTTTCCGAAACTTTACGAATAACGAGAATGAACGAATGAAGTATTATGTAACGTAAAGTGAAAAATAATGAAAGAGGAACACGATGATGAATGCATGTATTAACGAATGAACGAAAAGAAGAATGATGATGAATACATGCATTAATGAACGAACGAATTATGTCTTGCAGCATTGAATAACGCGATTGGTCCTTCTCTGTGATCGACCATGGTCATGGTACCTCTACCGCTTACCTCTAGTACCGTGGCATACGTTTTGTTGTTCATATGTTGACTTCGGCCCGGTAGCTAATAACGATCGGGGTATAGCATAAGGTATTGGTACAATTCACCTTTCAATGTGCAAGTAAGTATGTAACGGGATTCTTGTCATTCGACCACAGTAATCATAGCCGAGTGCTATGAAGTGGGTAAAGCCTGACAGAATCCATACGAGAAGTTAAAGATAACGATGTATAACGAATGATGAAGATAATAATGAATATTATCTCTGTGTACGTATGATGTGTGAACGCATGTATGAAAGGATACTTTTAATGAGTAAAAGTATGTTTTATTATAAAACTAGAACTCACTCAGCAACGCTGACTTTTTATGTGTTTCCAGTTGGCAGGTAGTGTTGCTGAGGATGGCACGAGGCGACTACTCAGCTCTTTTGGGATGGCATTCTTTTGTTAATGTTTTTGTATTGTAATGCAAACAAATGATATTTTGTAATGGGTGTTGTATTACTTTGCAAAAGCATTTATAGTAAATTCAAAGTTTCCGCTGCATGGTTTTTATTAAGTTATATTAAATGTATGTTTTATGGGTAATGACGACCAACTTGTAAGGCCCCGGCAACTTGTAAGGCCCCGTTCCCGGGCACCTCACAGTTGGTCGTCATTACCCATAAAACATACATTTAATATAACTTAATAAAAACCATGCAGCGGAAACTTTGAATTTACTATAAATGCTTTTGCAAAGTAATACAACACCCATTACAAAATATCGTTTGTTTGCATTACAATACAAAAACATTAACAAAAGAATGCCATCCCAAAAGAGCTGAGTAGTCGCCTCGTGCCATCCTCAGCAACACTACCTGCCAACTGGAAACACATAAAAAGTCAGCGTTGCTGAGTGAGTTCTAGTTTTATAATAAAACATACTTTTACTCATTAAAAGTATCCTTTCATACATGCGTTCACACATCATACGTACACAGAGATAATATTCATTATTATCTTCATCATTCGTTATACATCGTTATCTTTAACTTCTCGTATGGATTCTGTCAGGCTTTACCCACTTCATAGCACTCGGCTATGATTACTGTGGTCGAATGACAAGAATCCCGTTACATACTTACTTGCACATTGAAAGGTGAATTGTACCAATACCTTATGCTATACCCCGATCGTTATTAGCTACCGGGCCGAAGTCAACATATGAACAACAAAACGTATGCCACGGTACTAGAGGTAAGCGGTAGAGGTACCATGACCATGGTCGATCACAGAGAAGGACCAATCACGTTATTCAATGCTGCAAGACATAATTCGTTCGTTCATTAATGCATGTATTCATCATCATTCTTCTTTTCTTTCATTCGTTAATACATGCATTCATCATCGTGTTCCTCTTTCATTATCTTTCACTTTACGTTACATAATACTTCATTCGTTCATTCTCGTTATTCGTAAAGTTTCGGAAAGATAAACATACACAATTATAAGGAACACACATCCATCATACATTCATCATCATACATAGCATCATACATCATACGTTCGTCATCATACATAGCATCATACATACGTAATCATACATAGCATCATCATTCACATCAGCCCTTCAGGGCCGACTGAACCTATCTCAGTCGCATGTCCTCCATGCGACTGGACCGTGCGATTGGGCTGTCATGCGAATGGGCATACAATCGTGCGACTGGATTTCCTTCCGTACGAATAGACACTACACGACTGGGCTATATGCGACTAACTCTTAACCGTACGATTGAACTACCCTGCGATTGGACCTATGCGACCGAATCCCCCAATCGCATAGTCCATCATGCGACTGAGGTTCAATCGTGCGTCTGAGCCTTAATCGGATTGGACATCAACTATTCCTCAGTCGGCCGAATGGCCCTTCAGTCGCATAACCCTAACTGGGCAGCGACTGGAGTTCTTCATACACTGCAGTCGCGAACTCCCGTCCCCACAGTCACCATAAACCCGTTTTCAGCCCAATTCGACCCTCCCAAGCCTCAGGGATTCCTACTAGGACCTCATACAAGCATATTCTAGTCCTAATTCATACCATAAACACATTACTCAAGATTTTACCCAAATGGGTCAAACTTTCACTATTTCAAAAATAGGGTTTATATGTGATTCCAGCCCCAAAATCGTTAGAAAACATGTAAATGAGGGGTCCTAGAACTCATATTAACAGGTAGAAGTTGATGAGCTTCGATTTGGCTAGCTTCTTGACAAATCCGGAGCTCGGTCAGCACTTTCCCTCTTTCTTTCTCTTCTCTCGGTCGCTCTCTGCTCTCTCCCCGACTGAAAATGATAAGTGTTGGGAGGAGAGTGGAGCTGCTCCTCTTTTATACCCATAGCTCAGTCGCGTCTGGTCCAGGGGAGACTGGACCTTCAGTCGCATGAACACCATGCGATTGGACCCCAGTCGCATGTGTTCCATGCGGTTCGTTCTTCATTCGGGCGGTTGAACTCCAATCGTACGGTTGAGCTTCAATCGGCCGAATAGCATGCGGTTGAACCTCCAGTCGCATAAATCCTAGGCGACTAAGGCTCAGTCGCACAACCTGTAAAAAGGTCAAACTTTTGGGTGTTACAAGTCCACCCCCCTTATTTTAGGTTTCGTCCCCGAAACCTGTTATTCTTCGAACAATCGTGGGTAATGCTGCCTCATTTCTTCTTCAGTTTCCCACGTTGACTCGGATCCCTTCCTGTGCGCCACTGTACACGCACAAGGGGAACCACTTTATTCCTTAACTTCTTCTCTTTGCGATCGATGATCGCCACTGGTTGCTCTATATAGTTGAGCCGTTCGTCTACCTCGATGTCCCCCAGTGGAACGACCATGTCCTCGTCCGCCAAACATTTCCTCAGATAAGACACGTGGAAAGTCGGGTGAATCCCACTTAACTCATCCGGTAAATCCAACCTATAGGCCACCTCTCCTACTCGAGCAACGATTCGGAAAGGGCCTATATAACGCGGACTCAACTTGCCTCGCTTCCGGAACCGAATGATACCCTTCCAGGGTGAGACCTTCAACATAACCCGATCTCCTACCTGGAACTCAATCGGCCTGCGTCGTTTGTCGGCATACGATTTCTGTCGGTCTTTGGCCGCCTTCATATAAGCTTTAATTCTTTCGAGCTTTTCAGTCGTAGCCTCGACCACTTCGACGCTTCCCAATTCTTTCTGACCAATTTCACCCCAACAGACGGGTGTCCTGCATCGCCTACCGTATAGCATCCCATAGGGTGGCATGCCAATACTGGCATGATAACTGTTGTTGTATGAGAATTCGGCTAACGGCAAGTGGTCATCCCAACTTCCACCGAAGTCAATAACACATGCTCGGAGCATGTCCTCCAAGGTCTGAATGGTCCTTTCCGACTGACCATCAGTTTGTGGATGATAAGCCGTGCTAATATGCAACCTCGTCCCCATAGCATCGTGGAATTTCTTCCAAAATTTGGATGTAAACCGGGTGTCGCGATCAGACACAATCGACACCGGTACACCGTGACGAGTCACAATCTCTTTGATGAAAAGATCGGCCAACTTCTCGGACGAATATGTCTCGCGCATCGGTAAGAAGTGGGCACTCTTCGTCAATCGATCCACAATCACCTAGATCGTATCATACCCTTTCGGGGTACGTGGCAGCTTTGTGATAAAATCCATGGTGATGTGCTCCCACTTCCATTCCGGTATGTCCAACGGTTGAATCTTTCCGTACGTCTTCTGGTGCTCTGCCTTTACTTGCAAACACGTGAGGCATTTACTCACATACTCCACCACATCATGTTTCATACCCGGCCACCGGTAATCTTTCTTCATATCTTGGTACATTTTGGTAGCACCGGGATGAATGGAGTATCGAGACTTATGAGCTTCATCCAAAATCTTCATTCGCAGATCCCCAAGACGAGGAATCCACATACGCCCAAACCGAGTTCTAACACCCGTTACGTTCTCACCCAACTCCGCAACCAGACCTCTCATGCGTTCAGAGTTAAGATGTTCGTCTTTCAAAGCCTCATCTTGGAACTCTTTGACCTGTTTCATTACGTCGGAGGTCATGATTAGCTGGTACGCCTTCACCCGAATTGGCTCGGGCCTCTCCTTTCGGCTAAGGGCATCCGCCACCACGTTGGCTTTGCCCGGATGGTAATGGATCTCACAATCATAGTCCTTTATAAGCTCCAACCATTGCCGTTGCCTCATATTCAGATCTTTTTGCTCGAAGAAGTACTTCAAGCTTTTGTGGTCCGTGAAGATGGTGCACTTCGTCCCGTACAAATAGTGCCGCCAAATCTTCAACGCGAAAACCACAGCTGCTATCTCCAAGTCATGAGTAGGGTAATTAACCTCATGAACTTTCAGCTGTCGGGATGCATAGGCTATCACCTTTCCTCTCTGCATTAATACACACCCCAACCCCGAGTAGGAGGCATCAGAATAAACCACCAAATCTTCACTCCCCTTGGGTAACGCCAATACTGGAGCTTGGGTCAATCTCGTCTTCAGTCCTTCAAACGCCTTCTCTTGAGCTTGACCCCATAAAAATTTCACATCCTTCCGGGTCAACTTTGTCAGTGGAGAAGCAATTTTGGAAAAGTCTTGGATGAACCTTCGGTAGTAACCCGCCAAACCCAAGAAACTATGGATCTCGGACGGCGTCTTCGGAGACTTCCATTGCATCACTGCTTCCACTTTCGCCGGATCGACCATAATCCCGTCCGGATTTACCACGTGACCCAAGAATTGAACTTCACGCAACCAGAATGCGCACTTGGAGAATTTAGCATACAACTTCTCCCTTCTTAACGTCTCCAGAACTTCGCGAATGTGACCGGCATGCTCAGTCTCGTTCTTCGAATAAATCAAGATGTCATCGATGAATACAATCACTGATTTATCCAACATCAGCCGGCATACTCTGTTCATCAGGTCCATAAAAGCAGCTGGCGCATTGGTCAACCCAAACGACATGACAAGGAACTCATAGTGACCATAGCGCGTACGAAAAGCTGTTTTAGGGATATCCTGCTCCTTCACCTTCAGTTGATGGTAGCCTGATCGAAGATCTATTCGTGAGAACCAACTCGCACCCTGAAGTTGATCAAACAAGTCGTCGATCCTCGGCAAGGGGTATCTGTTCTTTACTGTCAGCTTATTCAGCTCGCGGTAGTCGATGCACATCCTCATACTACCGTCCTTCTTCTTTACAAACAGGACCGGAGCACCCCAAGGTGAGATACTCGGTCTAATGAACCCCTTATCCAGCAGCTCTTGTAACTGCTCCATCAACTCTTTCATCTCTGTCGGGGCCAATCGGTATGGTGCTTTGGCAACAGGTTGGGCGCCTGGTATCATATCAATCTGGAACTCGATCTCTCTGTCAGGTGGCAATCCTGATAAGTCTTCCGGGAACACGTCTGGGAACTCACACACAACCAGAACATCAGATAGTTGTGGTGTTGGCTTTTCTACATCCTTTACATAGCATAAAAAGGCGTTACATCCACGCCTCATACATTTCCCCGCCACTGCCATTGAGATCACCTTCGGAATCGTAGTAACCCGATCCCCGTAAACTGTCACTGAACTACCGTCGGGCGCTGTCAAACTGATCATCTTCTTGCGACACACAATGCTCGCCTCAAAATCCGCCAACCAATCCATTCCGAGCACCAAATCGAAACCACCCAACGTCATCGCAAATGGTTTAACTGGGAATTTGTGACCCTCCAGTTCTACATCGCAACCCTCAATTACCTTGGAAATCCTGGTGGTTTTTCCTATAGCAGTCTCTACATCAAACGGCACATCCACACGTCTACTACTAACGGGCAATTTGGCACAAAAAGCAGCAGAAATAAAACTCCTACTGGCACCCGAATCAAATAATACAGAGGCTACAGTTTGGTTCACCAGAAACGTACCGGACACTACATCGGGGTCCGTCCTAGCCTCTTCCTGCGTCATTGTGAAAGCCCTGGCGCTTGCTCTCGGACCTTCACTTCCCGTCTTCTTTACCCCTGAAGCCTCAGCCCTCGGCTTCTTACAGTCTCTGCTCATATGACCACTTTCCCCACAGTTAAAACACTTGCCCATCCGGCAATCCTTTGATATGTGCCCTGTCTTCCCACACTTAAAGCAGAGGTTGGATCCCCATTTGCACTCCCCTGAGTGCTCCTTTCCACACTTATCACACTTCTTCACCCCAGCTCCAGACACGACCACACGGTGGTCATCCACCCTCGCCTTCTTGTTGCTCGTCGAAGTATCACCCCGACCAAATCTCTTCCTCTGCCATTCTTCTCCCCACTTCCCTTCTTGCTACCCTCAGCCTTTACCAACGCAGCCCGTTCATCGAATAACCTTCCCGCCAAATCCACTGCCGACCTGAAAGTGCTTGGTCGGGCAGAAATCAAGTGCCAACAATCTCAGCTGGCAGCCCCTGAATATACCGGTTAATCTTTCGAGACACCGGCGTCACCTGCTCTGGCACCAACAGCGCCAATTCGTTAAACTTGGTGGTATATTGTTGGTGGGTCGTCGTCCCCGCCTCCAACTGCAGGAACTCTCTCTCAACTCTGTCCATTTCCCGACGAGGACTGAATTCCTCAATCACCAGCCTTTTCAACTCAGCCCACTTCATCTTCCCTATAGCCCTGCTACCCTCGGCTTGAACTATATTGTTCCACCAGCACAAAGCCGACCCTGTGAAAGAGTGGGTAGCAAACTTCACCTTCTTGTCCTCCTGGCAATCACTAATATCGAGGACAGCCTCCATTTCCATCACCCATTGGTGAGCATCAGTAGCAGTACCAGAACCATCAAAAGTCGGGGGCTTGCACCTCATGAATGCCCCGTAGTTACAACCTCGGGCTGTCTCCCGTAACTGCTCTTCTTCCTCTTCCTCTTCATCATCGGATAGTACTGTTTCTGCTTCTGTCTGTTGCTGTCTACCTGAGGACCGATTCCTCCCTCGTCTCTCATCATTACGTACTGCCTTTATCACTTCGGTCACTACAGACGGTAAGATCGTCTGCATGACCTGGTGCACCTCCTCGACCACTGCCTCTTTCACCGAGGCCCTTAAATTCGCGCTTTCGTCTGCCTCCTCCTGATGAGGAATCTCGTCTTCCTCATGAACTACTTTTTCTGTCCTAGATCTTCCTCGCGTGTTACGCGGTTCAGCACCACGTCCACCACCACGGGAAGCTTTAGATGATCTACCACCGACCATCTTCTATCACACTGAAAGATTCAAACACCAACACGGTCATTCAAGGAAATAGCTTAGTTTATGTTAAGTATAGTAAGTCCCTAATTACAGTGGCCAGTTGTGATTAGCCACTTACTGTACTCTTCGTACCCCGAGCATTACCTGTCCTGACTACATTAGTATCTAAGTCTAACAGTACACATAAACACATATCACGCGCACGTAATCATGATTAACTTTAGTAAAAATACCTGATGGCACGCAACTACTCAGATGGCATTCTCTTCTTTTCTGTCCCATTTTCAGTTTAAGTTTAGGTTTATTTTAAAATTTACCCATTTCACTTAAACCTGGCTCTGATACCAACTTGTAAGGCCCCGTTCCCGGGCACCTCACAGTTGGTCGTCATTACCCATAAAACATACATTTAATATAACTTAATAAAAACCATGCAGCGGAAACTTTGAATTTACTATAAATGCTTTTGCAAAGTAATACAACACCCATTACAAAATATCGTTTGTTTGCATTACAATACAAAAACATTAACAAAAGAATGCCATCCCAAAAGAGCTGAGTAGTCGCCTCGTGCCATCCTCAGCAACACTACCTGCCAACTGGAAACACATAAAAAGTCAGCGTTGCTGAGTGAGTTCTAGTTTTATAATAAAACATACTTTTACTCATTAAAAGTATCCTTTCATACATGCGTTCACACATCATACGTACACAGAGATAATATTCATTATTATCTTCATCATTCGTTATACATCGTTATCTTTAACTTCTCGTATGGATTCTGTCAGGCTTTACCCACTTCATAGCACTCGGCTATGATTACTGTGGTCGAATGACAAGAATCCCGTTACATACTTACTTGCACATTGAAAGGTGAATTGTACCAATACCTTATGCTATACCCCGATCGTTATTAGCTACCGGGCCGAAGTCAACATATGAACAACAAAACGTATGCCACGGTACTAGAGGTAAGCGGTAGAGGTACCATGACCATGGTCGATCACAGAGAAGGACCAATCGCGTTATTCAATGCTGCAAGACATAATTCGTTCGTTCATTAATGCATGTATTCATCATCATTCTTCTTTTCTTTCATTCGTTAATACATGCATTCATCATCGTGTTCCTCTTTCATTATCTTTCACTTTACGTTACATAATACTTCATTCGTTCATTCTCGTTATTCGTAAAGTTTCGGAAAGATAAACATACACAATTATAAGGAACACACATCCATCATACATTCATCATCATACATAGCATCATACATCATACGTTCGTCATCATACATAGCATCATACATACGTAATCATACATAGCATCATCATTCACATCAGCCCTTCAGGGGCGACTGAACCTATCTCAGTCGCATGTCCTCCATGCGACTGGACCGTGCGATTGGGCTGTCATGCGAATGGGCATACAATCGTGCGACTGGATTTCCTTCCGTACGAATAGACACTACACGACTGGGCTATATGCGACTAACTCTTAACCGTACGATTGAACTACCCTGCGATTGGACCTATGCGACCGAATCCCCCAATCGCATAGTCCATCATGCGACTGAGGTTCAATCGTGCGTCTGAGCCTCAATCGAGCGATTGGACATCAACTATTCCTCAGTCGGCCGAATGGCCTTCAGTCGCATAACCCTAACTGGGCAGCGACTGGAGTTCTTCATACACTGCAGTCGCGAACTCCCGTCCCCACAGTCACCATAAACCCGTTTTCAGCCCAATTCGACCCTCCCAAGCCTCAGGGATTCCTACTAGGACCTCATACAAGCATATTCTAGTCCTAATTCATACCATAACACATTACTCAAGATTTTACCCAAATGGGTCAAACTTTCACTATTTCAAAAATAGGGTTTATATGTGATTCCAGCCCTAAAATCGTTAGAAAACATGTAATGAGGGATCCTAGAACTCACATTAACAGGTAGAAGTTGATGAGCTTCGATTTGGCTAGCTTCTTGACAAATCCGGAGCTCGGTCAGCACTTTCCCTCTTTCTTTCTCTTCTCTCGGTCGCTCTCTGCTCTCTCCCCGACTGAAAATGATAAGTGTTGGGAGGAGAGTGGAGCTGCTCCTCTTTTATACCCATAGCTCAGTCGCGTCTGGTCCAGGGGCGACTGGACCTTCAGTCGCATGAACACCATGCGATTGGACCCCAGTCGCATGTGTTCCATGCGGTTCGTTCTTCATTCGGGCGGTTGAACTCCAATTGTACGGTTGAGCTTCAATCGGCCGAATAGCATGCGGTTGAACCTCCAGTCGCATAAATCCCAGGCGACTAAGGCTCAGTGGCACAACCTGTAAAAAGGTCAAACTTTCGGGTGTTACAACTTCTTATAATCGATGCGTTCTGAAAAGGCAAGTCACATCCAAAACGCTTCACGCTTCCGCCAGGATGTGACAGGTTGGTATCACAGCCATTGGTTATAGAGAATTAGGTATTATAAGATGCCTAGACTATAACCATAAGCTCAAGTATAATAAACAATAGATGTGATAAATACACAAATACATGGTATGACTATATGTGAATCCTATGATTATATGCATAGCTTTAATAATTGCAATAAAAATATATGACATATAGGATATCTTTGAAAATATGAGACTAACTGTTTTGTCAAAATTGTAACGAAATTTACAGCTATGAATTCAGATAGTTACCATAATGAGACTGATCCTTCCGAGTGCTCAGACCATAGCAACCATAAGGAAATAACACCTGAACCAGAACCCTATCAAGTTATGAAAATTCCTAAATTGAAGTTGAGAACATATTAAACCAAAATTTTATGTCCGACGTGCACCAGTAAAAATCAGGGGATATACAATTAAGACCCCTAGGAAAAAGATACGACGTGGAGACAGATTTTTGGCTAAGCAAGTTGAAGACATAGAAAGATTAAATTCTGATTCTTTCGGGAACAAAGGTAAAATAATTAAAAGATAAAAGCTGAATGAGGATCAAGTGAAGACAACTCAACGGACCCTTAAAGAAGCTCAAGAAAACACAAGGAATCCGGAGAATCTAGAATGATATTAAGAAATTAAAGACCCCAAGGAAAATATCTTTGCAAAGATATGGGACTGGATTCGTAAAAACTAGAAGTTTTCTAGTCTAACTTGTCAAAATAAATGAATAAAGAACTTAATGATATATGTCTATCTTTCGTGTTTAAATGTCTATCTGTTATGTGTTAGATAAGATTTATGTTAATTTTTTTTACTTATGATACTAATTATAATTAACTATAGTGAATCATGCCGCCAAAAGAAACACTCAGCCTGTACGAAGAACAACACGAGTTGGACGACCTAGAACCCGATTTGGGGAAGAAACACCTGTGAATAATGACACAAATGAGAATGATAGGATTTCTGAACTAGTAGCCTAACAAATAGAAGCTATTATTACCTACTCTGATAGCCTAACTACAACAGAATCTGAACATTGGAACCACATCACACCAAAATAAAAGAGCAGAAAATGTTAATCCAGAGGAACGACAAGATGAAGAAATCTTAAATAGAGCCACAAAGGATGCTCTTACAAGACTTTTATGTCGTGCAAACCCCGAAAATTTGATGGAAGAGGAAGAGCTGTACAAGCCCTACGTTGGTTAGATGAAATTGAAGCAGCCTTAGAAATTAGTAACTGTGCCGACAATTATAAGACTCTGTTTGCTTCGCATTCACTTAAAGGAGAGCCATAATCCTGGTGGAAAATGGAAATGCAAACTAAAGGTCATGAATAAGATAAGTTAGGAAGGATTTAAAATCCTAGTAATAGAAAAATACTATCCTTATAATGAAATGGAGAAATTAGAGACTGAATTCTTGGCATTAGAGATGAAAGGAGCTGCACATCGGGAATATACCGACAAGTATAATGAACTCTCCAGATTAGTGCCACACATGATAACCCTTGAATCTAAAAGGATAGGAAGGTATATTTGGGGATTAGTACCACAAATAAGGGGATTAGTTAAATCCGCAATGCCCAAAACCTTCCAGGAAGCAGCAAGTTTGTCAGGAAGCCTAACAGATGAAATGATAAGAAATGGATCTTTAAGTAATCCAAAAATAGGAGAGAAAAGGAAGTGGAATGACAACCACACAGTAAGGAAATTTGGAGAAAACCCTCAGAAAAGGATAACCCGACCTCCTCAAAGAAATTTCTTAGGAGTAGTACGGGAAAAGAAAACACAAACTGAAGGACAACCATGGTGTAATACCTGTCAAAGATATCACTCTGGAAATTGTATGATAGTGATTTGTTATAATTATAAAAAGAAGGGACAATATCCCGAGACTGCAAGAACCCTACCAACCCTAAACCAGTCTGCTATAAGTGTGGTAATGAAAACCATTTTCGTAATGAATGTCCACAATTGAAAGGCAAAGCTCCAGTTAACCAAAACAACCCCCGTGGAAGAGCTTTCGTAATGCAAGCTGAAGAAGCTCGACATGAACCAGAAGTAGTAACGGGTATGTTCCTTATCAACAATCAGTGCGCAACAGTATTATTTGATACAGGAGCAACTCGTAGTTTCATTTCAAATACTTTAGACCGTCACTTAATCTAACTTCTGAGAATCTAAAGCAAAATATATGATAGAATTAGTTGATGGTAAAATTTGAAGCTGGTGAAATCATTCCTAACTGTACTTTAAACCTAGATGAACATTATTTTGATATAGATCTGATTCCTATTGAATTAGGAGGTTTTGATATTGTAGTAGGTATGGATTGGTTAAGTAAGAATCATGCTGAAATTATATGTGGTAAGAGAATGATAAAAATCCCTCTGATTAAAGAAAATAGAACTCTCTGTATATACGGTGAAAAGCCTAGTGATATTATAAAAATAATTTCTTGTAAGCAAGCACAAAAATGCTTAAGAAAGAAATGCTTAGCTTTTCTGGCTCATATAACTAATACAAAGCTAGATAAGGGTAACATTAATAGTGTTCCAATTATAAAGGAATATCTAGATGTTTTCCCTGATGATTACCCGGATTGCCACTCCTTTGTCAAGTAGATTTTAAAATAGAATTAGTACCAGAAACCGCCCCTATTGCTAAAGCACCATATCGTTTAGCACCAGCGGAAATGAAAGAGTTAATAAATCAAATACAGGAATTGTTGGATAAAGGATTTATACGTCCTAGTGTATCACCTTGGGGAGCACCAGTTCTTTTTGTTAAAAAGAAAGATGGAACTTTTAGAATGTGTATTGATTATAGGGAACTCAATAAAGTTACCATAAAGAATAGGTATCCTCTCCCTAGGATTGAGGATTTATTTTATCAATTGCAAGGATCTATTTATTTGTCCGAAATAGATTTAAGATCTGGATATCATCAGTTAAGAGTACAGGATGAAGATATATCAAAGACTGCATTCAGGACTAGGTATGGACATTATGAATTTCTTGTAATGCCATTTGGGTTAACCAATGCTCCAGCAATATTTATGGATCTAATGAATAGAGTATGCAAACCCTATTTAGATAAATTCATCATAGTCTTCATAGATGACATCCTAATTTATTCTAAAAATAAGGAAGACCATGAACAAAACTTAAGGTTAACTTTGGAATTACTACGAAAGCAAAAGTTATATGCAAAATTCTCAAAATGTGAATTTTGGAAAAGGGAAGTACAATTTCTAGGACACGTAGTTAATCAAGATGGAATTCATGTTGATCCAGCAAAGATTGAAGCAGTCAAGAAGTGAGAAACTCCAAAGACCCCAATTGAAGTACGACAATTCTTAGGTTTAGCAGGATATTATAGGAGATTTATAGAAAATTTCTCAAGAATAGCTCAACCTTTGACAGAATTGACCCAAAAGATAGGAGATATGTATGGGAAGACAAACAAAATGAAGCATTTGAACTCCTCAAGAATAAGTTGTGTAGTGCACCTATTTTAGCATTGCCCGAAGGAATAGATAATTTTGTAGTATATTGTGATGCATCACATCAAGGTTTTGGATGTGTTTTAACGCAAAAAGACAAAGTAATTGCATATGCATCTAGATAGCTTAGAGGTAGTGAAAAGAACTATACTACACATGATCTGGAACTAGGAGCAGTAGTGTTTGCACTAAAAATTTGAAGACATTACTTGTATGGGACTAAGTGTATAATTTATACGGATCATAAAAGTTTACAACATATATTTGATTAAAAAATGTTAAATATGAGACAAAGGAGATGGGTAGAGTTACTAAGTGACTATGATTGTGAAATCAAGTATCACCCAGGAAAAGCAAACATAGTAGCTGATGCTTTAAGCCGAAAAGAAAGAGTTAAGCCATTACGAGTACGTGCCATGAGAATGGAATTACGTTCAGATTTGTCAAATCAAATTCGAAAAGCCCAACGAAATGATATGTTGAAATTAAAAGGACATTTAAAAGATGTGGAAGAGGAAACAGATAGAATCCTAAGATTCAAAGGAAGAATTTGGGTGCCAGACCATAGCATGCTTAGAAAAATTATCCTACAAGAAGCACATAAGTCAAGATATTTTATATATCCAGGAAATAATAAAATGTACAATGACTTGAAAAGCCAATACTGGTGGCCAGGCATGAAAAGGTCAATCGGAGAATTTGTGGAAAAGTGTGATATTTGTTCAAGAGCAAATGCTGAATATCAAAAACCTTCAGGATATTTGCAACAACCAGAAATTCCAGAATGGAAATGGGACCAGATTACTATGGACTTTGTAACCAAACTACCAAGAACTAAAAATGGATATGGCACAATTTGGGTTATAGTGGATAGATTGACTAAGTCAGCTCATTTCTTACCTATAAGAGAAGATTATAAGATAGAAAGACTAGCAAGGATTTACGTAAAAGAAATTGTGTCTAGACATGGAATACCTGTATCAATTATATCAGACAGAGACAGTAGGTTTACATCAAGATTTTGGCAAACATTACAAAAGGCCTTAGAAACTCAAGTAAATATAAGTACAACTTATCATCCACAACTGATGGACAAAGTGAAAGAACAATACAAACTCTAGAAGATATGTTAAGAGCTCGTGTTATAGATTTTGGTGGTAACTGGGATACTCACTTACCATTAATTGAATTTTCATACAATAACAATTATCACTCTAGTATTGGATTAGCTCCATTTGAAGTCTTGTATGGAAGAAAATGTAGATCACCCTTATGTTGGAATGAAATAGGTGACAGACAACTTACAGGCCCAGAATTGATACAAGAAACATCTGACAAGATCATGGAAATTAAAAATAGATTGAAAGCAGCCCGTGATCGACAGAAAAGTTATGCCAACAAACGAAGAAAGCCATTGGAATTTCAAATTGGAGACAGAGTTTATCTAAAGATATCACCCACAAAAGGAATCTTCCGATTTGGAAAGCCAAGTAAGTTAAACCCTAGGTATGTTGGTCCATTTAAAATCATTGATAGAATTGGGGTCTTGTAGCATATAAGTTAGAATTACCTCAAGAGCTAAGTGAAGTACATAACACTTTTCATGTATCCAACTTAAAGAAATGCCTAACAGATGAGACATTAAAAGTGCCAATTCAAGAAGTCAAAATAGATAGGAAACTTCATTTTGTGGAAGAACCGGTAGCCATTATAGATAAGGAAGTGAAGATGTTAAGAAAGAATAGAATTCCCATAGTAAAAGTTAAGTGGAATGCAAAGACAGGACCATAATACACATGGGAAAAAGAATATGAGATCAAAAAGAAATACCCTCACTTGTTTAGAGTTAATAATCAGATAAGTTCTTCTCAACTTTAGAAACCACACTTAAATGAATTATGGGACGAAATTCTTTAAACGGGGGAAGAATGTGATAACCCGAAACTTCATGTTAGACTATAATCAAAGTTATCACTCAAATATATATATTATAGTGCCTTACATATATATATATGAGCAAATTATATGAATGAATGTTATGCATGTATATATTATTTACGTGTGCATGCATGTATATATATATAAAAACTATTACCAAATATATATATATATATATATATATATATATATATATATAAGTTTAAGTATGGTGCATGCATGCATTTTACATAAGCATGTATGTATGTATCCATAAATCATGATACATATATATATATCAAACATTAACAAAAACATATCTCACAAAACCATTATGTAACCCGATTAACAACCTCAAACCATTAATTAATCTTAGTTTAGAAACTAAACCTATCACTAACTAGAACTTGGACACCAACCACCCGTCCCCATTTCTCTCGGTTTACTAGCATGCACGATCACCACCTCATGACACCAATCTTGTTCTCCACATCGCCACCTTGCATCCCTAGCACCCTAGTACCCAAGTCATCAAGGCACTATGATTACTTTACACTAAGCATACATCTAGCTTGGTCACCTCACCTAATAGCCATCATCACCAATAGATTAGGTGTCCACCTCTTAAAACCGCCACCACCACACCCACATATCCAAAGGTATCAGCTATATGAAGCTTCCAAAACATTGTGACAATTCTTCTTACAACATCACACAACCCTCACCTTTAACTTTCTCTCCCTCAGTTTTATAATCACTGTAACCTTTTGTGTTTTTGTTATTAAATGTAACATCGTTATATTCTGTAAGGGTCTTGTTGTCATTTATAAAACATTGAGGGTTTGTTATGCATGTTAGCTAATTTAGAAGTTAATAAATTAATTTATTAAGTAATAATATAATAATATAGTGTTTACAACATTTGTTTATTATTATAAAACTTAACATAAGTTATAATAATAAAAAAAATAAGAATAGTCAAAATAAAATAAGATAATAATAATAATTATTATTATTAATTTATAAAAATTAACAATTAATAATTTATAATTATTCAAAACTTAAAACTTAAATTAAGTCCAGGGGGTATTTATGTAATTTAAAAACTTTAAATGAAACTTTCTAGCATAAAATAATAAAAAAACTAAACTACAGGGACCATTTGTGTAATTAACTAAAACCCAAACTCCCCCTTCTTTTCACCCCCCGTATTTCCGGCCGAGCTCCGGCCACCCCCAATCCATCGAATACAATCGATTTTAATCCAAAAACCGTTCCAAATCATTCTAGAACATGCTTCGAACTTGAATGCCCATTAATCGCGTTTAATCATCGGTTACTAACTAATCGAATACATAACCGAAATACCGTAAATCCCATAGCCGTTCGAGCATTAAACTTCAATAATAATTCAATTAATCACACATAAACAATCGTTTAACGATCACTAATATATTCCCATTTCCAATTCCACCTGAAACACACAAAAATCTCGGATTCAATCACCACATCATCGCGACCTGCAATCTACTCGAACAGCACCATTTCGACACTTTGAACTTCAATTGTTAGAGGGCTTTTAATCATAAAGTCCAGTAGGAGCTATATGTGCAACTAATTGGATATCATCATCAATTGCACGTCGACTGGATTGTGTTTGATCGCGACTGTTCTTCGTCTTGTTCATCTCAGTCCATCTTCATTCGGGTAAATTAAACATATAAACATACTCGAAATTACATGGGAATCAAAGCCCCATGTTTATTTTAAAAGCTACCTATTATTTTTTGTAAATTTATTAATAAAAAAATCTTAACATTTTTTATATAAAACATTATTACAAATGTTATAAATAGTTATTTTTATAAAATGGGCTTGAAATAATAATTTAAAATCATTAATATGAATGGGCACTATATTATGTTTAATTATGGATTAGCCATGAAAATTATAGAAATTATATATATTTTATAATTTCATAAATTATTTACAAATGTTATTTTAGGTTATTTCTTATAAATTATACTTTAACTATGGTTTAGACTAATAAATATTATTGGTCAATACGCTATTTTAATCATTATTAAATTATGTTTATTCCAAAGATTATAAAATTTTATTTATATTTTACATTTAAACCTTATTAATTATTATACCTAATTACTTCTCTATATTAAAAACACTTAAATGGTATAATCTTTTCGTTGAATTAAAATATAAATAACTTGTAACCCCGGAAATTTTCTAATCGAGTCAAGTGATAGTGATGGGCTCGGATGAAAAACCATTTATAATATAAATGGTTGCGGGTATTACACCGAGTTAACCCAACGGTTCACGAGTTTAACGAGTTTGGGGTCCGGGAACCGCCTGGCATATAAATAGATGGATCAGCTGAGCAACTCTCATTTCACACTCAAACGCCATTCTAGAGAGAGAAAGTGTAGAGAGAGAAAGTGCCGGATTGAAGCTCGGGTGGTCAAGAATCGAAGGCTGGTGTTTGTGGACTCCTAAACTACAAGAATCAAGGTAAGAAACGTATCTAAATTGCTGCATTTGTGAAAACCCGAGTTTGGGGTTTTTGGGTTTAAAGTGGCAAAAAATCACCCCAAAACACACGTTTTAGAGTAAGAAAACGTGTAATGAGCTTAGATATAGCTTCCTGGATGATAATCCAAGGGTTTGGGTGGAAAGGATTGGATTTTGGGCTGAAACGAGCTGATTCGTAAATTTCAGCTCGTTCTGCGAATTTAAGGTCTCGACCAGTGAAACTGTGAGTTCGTCCAGCGAAACTGGAAGGATTTACAGCGAAGTTACAGTTTCGCTGTAGTGAAACTACATATTCGCCTGAGCGAAACTATGGTTTCGCTGATGACTATGCCAATGCCCAAGTTGACCTTAGATACTGCGAAACTAGGGAATTCCAACGAAAGTTGGGCGCTCGAGTATAGCTTATCTGTCCAGCGAAACTGGCAGAATGCTGCCCGGCGAAACTAGCATCGAAACTTCTAATTTGCCCAGCGAAACTGCTGGCGAATTTACGGGCGAAACTACCTGCGAACATAGTAGCGAAATTAGGCAGAAATTAACTCTTTTGAGTTTTAACTTATCTGCAGGCAGTGTAGTGTGACCCGCGACTTTAAGGCTTGATTGAGAGCTGCTGTCAAGCACAGGTGAGTTCTAGGACCCCTCATTTACTGCTTTAAATATTTTTGGGGCTGGAACACATATAAACTTGTTTACTGACGTATGTATGTATGACCCATTTGGGTATAATGTTGTGTTATACGTATAAGGTATGGTTGTGGACTCGGCACATTATATAAGGTCCTAGAATGAGTCCCCCACGTTCTTGGAGGGACAGTTAGTGCTACTGCACCAAGATGACGCATAGTAGGTCCCGGATTCGGGAAGGATACGGAGTAAGTGCCTAGTAATGATTGATGATGTAGGTTATGATTGCACGAGGTTAAGTATGATGATGAATGATGATGCATGTAATGTTATGTATGACGATGTACGTATGATGATATGTATGATGATGTATGTATGATGTGTGTGTTCCTTATCATAATGTATGAATGTCTTTCTATGGCTTTACGTATGAACGAACGAACAAAGTATTATGTAACGTAAAGTGAAAGATAACGAAAGAGGAACACGATAACGATGCATGTATTAATGAATGAACGAATGAGTAAAAGATGATGAATACATGTATTAACGAACGAACGAACGAATGATGTCTTGCAAACATTGATAATAATAACGGTCCTTCTAGTGATTGACCATATGTATTGTATCCCTACCGCTTACCTCTAGTACCGTGGCATACGTTTTTGCTGTTCATGATTAATGACTTCGCCCGGTAGCTAATACGTTCGGGGTATAGCCGATGGTAGTGTTACAAAAGATATCCAATGTGCCAAGAAAGATGTAACGAAAGATGATGAATACATGCATTAACGAACGAACTACGAAATATGACTTGCAAACATTGGATAAGTTAACGGTCCTTCTTAGTGATTGGCCATATGTATGGTATCCCTACCGCTTACCTCTAGTACCGTGGCATAACGTTTTGCTGTTCATTAATGACTTCGGCCCGGTAGCTAATAACGTTCGGGTATAGCAGTTGGTAGTGGTACAAAGATATCCAATGTGCAAGCAAATGATGTAACGGGGTCCTTGTCATTCGACCACAGTAATCTGGCTGCGTGCCATGAAGTGGTTAAAGCCTGACAGGACCTAAACGAGAAGTGAAAGATAACGATGTATGATGAACGAACGAATGAACGAACGGATAAACGAACGAAAGAACGAACGGGATAATAAAGATATTATCTATATGTATGTACGATGTATGATCACGTGTAACGAATAACGGTTTTAATATGAACAAAGTATGTTATTATAAAACTAGAACTCACTCAGCAACGCTGACTTTTTATGTGTTCCAGTTGGCAGGTAGCGTTGCTGGGGATGGCACGAGGCGGCTACTCAGCTCTTTTGGGATGGCATTCTCCATTTGATAATGCTGCAACGTCATGCGTTGGGGCCTATAATGCACGCAACTCATCACGTTGCATGCCATTACGAGATTTCTTGAGGATTCCCATAAAAGGGATTACTTAAGAAATCTTCTTAAATTTTGAATATGCTGCCACGCACGGAAGTGCGTGTGCGCAGCACATGCAACGAAATGTGTTGCATGAGAGTGTCAAGAGTGTTCCTTAAGGGTTCCGATGTACGGAATTACTTAAGGAATATTCTTTAGTATAAAAATATAATTTTTATATTGTTGAACTTAATATCCTCTCTAGAGGTCGCTGTATGACCCTATGAGGAGAGACAAAGTAGAGAAAGCTGTAATTTTTGTAATCATGTCAATTATGTAATGACTTTTATGAATGAATGAGAATGTATATTTTTATTAATTCCGCTGCGTTATTTTATGATTATATACATTATGTATGTTTACATGCGATGAACCAACAACCGTAAGGCGCCCGGGAGCGGGGCCTTACAAGTGGTATCAGCAAAAGTTTAAGTAAAATGGTTAAATTTTCAAAATAAACCTAAAACTTAAACTGAGAATGGGACAGAAAAGGGGATGAATGCCATCTGAGTAGCTGCGTGCCATCAGGTATTTTCTTAATGATAATCAAAGTTATGTGCGCGTGTAATGTGGTTATGTGTGCTGTTAGATTTAGATACTGATGTAGTCAGTAAGGGTAATGCTTGGGTGTGCGAAAAGTAGAGTAAGTGACTAATCACAACTGGCCACTGTAATTAGCAACTTACTGTACTTGACATAAACTGAGCTATTTCCTTGAATGCCCGTGTTGGTATTTGAACCTTTCAGTGTGAGATAGAAGATGGTCGGTGGTAGATCATCTAAAGCCCCACTTGGTGGAGGCAGTGGCGGAAGTGGTGCGGAACCACGAGCCACAAGAGGAAGGCCTAGACAAGAGAAGAAGGTTCCTGAAGAACCTAATACTAACCCTCGGGGGGGGAGTGGATGAGAGTGATGATTTGAGGGCCTCGGTGAAAGAGACAGTGATCGAGGAGGTGCACCAAGTCATGCAGACGATCTTACCGTCTGTAGTGACTGAGGTGATAAAAGCTGTACGCGAAGATGAGAGGCGAGGGGGGAATCGAGCCACAGGGAGGCGACAACAGCAACAAGGGCCGGAAACGGTTCTTTCTGATCATGAAGAAGAGGAGGAGGAAGAGGTCGAGCGTGAGACAGCCCGGGGTTGTGACTACGGGAAATTTATGAGGTGCAAGCCCCCGACTTTTGATGGTTCGGGTACGGCTGCGGATGCTCACCAATGGGTGAGGGAAATGGAGGCGGTCCTCGATATCAATGACTGCCAGGAGGATAAAAAGGTGAAGTTTGCTACCCATTCATTTACGGGGACGGCGTTGTGCTGGTGGTGGGACAATATTGTCCAGGCTGAGGGTAGCAGGACTATAGGGAAGATGAAGTGGGCTGAGTGAAAAGGCTGGTGATTGAGGAATTCAGTCCTTGACGGGAAATGGACCGAGTTGAGAGAGAGTTTCTGCAGTTGGAGGCAGGGACGATGACCCACCAACATACACTTGCCAAATTCAACGTATGGCGTGGTTGGTTCCAAGAGCAGGTGACGCCGGTGTCTCAAAAGATCAACCGGTATATTCAGGGGTTGCCAGCCGAAATACGTTGGCATTTGATTCCGCCGACCAAGTATTTCAGGTCGGCGGTGGATTTGGCGGGGAGGTTGTACGATGAGCGAGCTGCATTGGTGAAGGCTGAGGGCAGTAATAAAGGAGGTGGTGAGAAGGGTTGGCAGGGAAAGAGGTTTGGTCGAGGTGATACCTCGACAAGTAACAAGAAGGCAAGGGTAGACGACGCCGAGTGGTCGCGAAGGGAGCAGGGATGAGGAAGTGTGGACAGTGTGGGAAAGAGCACTCGGGGGAGTGTAAGTGGGGATCCAACATCTGTTTCAAGTGTGGGAGGGACTGGGCATATGGCCAAAGGATTGCCGAATGGGGCAAGTGTTTTAACTGTGGGAAAGTGGTCATATGAGCAGAGATTGCAAGAAGCCGAGGGCTGAGGGCTCAGGGGAGAAGAAGACGGGAGGAGAAGCACCGAGGGCAAAGGATAGGGCGTTCACCATGACGCAGGAGGAGGCTAGAAGGACCCTGACGTTGTGCCCGGTACATTCCTAATAGACAAAATTTTAGCCTCTGTGTTATTGATTCGGGTGCAAGTATGAGTTTTATTTCTACTACCTTCTGTGCTAAATTGCCTGTTAGAAGTAAATGCCTCGATAAGTCCTTTGAAGTAAAACCGCTATTGGTAAATCCACTAGGGTTACGGATGTGATAGAAGCTGTGCCATAGAATTAGAGGGCCATAGGTTTGCTTGCGAGTTACATGTGATGCCTCTAGGAGGATTTGATGTAGTGTTAGGGATGGACTGGTTAGCAACCTACGAAGCGAATATCGTGTGCCGAAAGAAGATGTAGACTGACGGCGACCCGATGGAAGTCCGGTGACAATATATGGCGATCGAGTTACGACGATTCCGAAGGTGATCTCGATGGCGGTGGCGGGAAAGTGTATGAGACGCGGTGTAGCGCCTACTTATGTTATGTAAAGAATGTAGAGACGCTAAAACCACAGCTTGCGATGTGCCAGTGGTGTGTGACTTTCCAGACGTGTTTCCCGAAGACTTATCGGGATTGCCACCTGACGAGAGATCGAGTTCCAGATCGACCTGATACCGGGTGCCCAACCTGTCGCAAAAGCACCGTATCGCTTGGCTCGACGGAGATGAAAGAGTTGATGGAACAATGCAGGCGTGCTGGATAAGGGTTTATCCGACCGAGTATCTCACGTTGGGGTGCTCCGGTTCTGTTCGTAAAGAAGAAGGATGGTAGTATGAGGATGTGCATAGACTACCGCGAGCTGAATAAGATGATGGTGAAGAAAAGATACCCCTTACCAAGGATCGATGACTTGTTTGATCAAACTTCAGGGTGCCAGTTGGTTTTCAAGATAGATCTTCGATCGATCGGGGGTACCATCAACTGAAGGTGAAGGAGCAGGATATCCCTAAAAAGCCTTTCGTACTCGCTATGGTCACTACGAGTTCTTGTCATGTCTTTTGGGTTGACCAATGCGCGCGTGCTTTTATGGATTTGATGAACCGAGTGTGCCGACCAATGTTGGATAAATCAGTAATTGTATTCATCGATGATATCCTGATTATTCGAGAGTGAAGAAGAGCACGCTAGGCATATTCGGGAAGTGTTGGAACGTTGAGAAGGGGAGAAATTGTACGCCAAGTTCTCCAAGTGCGCCTTTTGGTACGCGAGGTACCAATTTCTGGGTCACGTAGTGAATGCAGAAGGAATAATGGTGGACCCAGCAAAGGTTGAGGGCCGTGATGCAATGGAAGTACACGAAGACGCCAAACGAGATTCGCAGCTTCTTGGGGCTGGCGGGCTCACTATAGAAGATTTATTCAAGGACTTCTCCAAGATAGCCTCACCTTTGACAAAATTGACTCGCAAGGATGTAAGTTCGTGTGGGGTCGAGAGAGGAGGACGCTTTTGAGGAATTGAAGACGAGATGACACAAGCTCCTGTCTTGACATTGCCCGAGGGAAATGAAGACTTGGTGGTCTATTCGGATGCTCCTATTCTGGGCTGGGTTGCGTATTGATGCACGCGCGGGAAAGGTCATAGCCTAGCATCTCGACAACTGAAGACCCACGAAGTCAATTATCCCACGCACGACCTAGAACTAGCTGCGGTGGTTTTCGCGTTGAAGATTTGGGCGGCACTATCTATACGGGACGAAGTGCACCATCTTCACGGATCACAAGAGCTTGAAGTACTTCTTCGAGCAGAAGGATCTAAACATGAGGCAGAGAGGTGGTTGGAGCTGATAAAAGATTATGATTGTGAGATCCATTACCACCGGGCAAAGCAAATGTGGTGGCTGATGCCCTTAGCGGAAGGAAAGGCCGAGCCGATTCGGGTGAAGGCTTATCAGCCTATTATGACCTCTGACGTGATGACGCAGGTTAAGGAGTTCCAAGACGAGGCTTTGAAGGAAGATCGTCTTAACTCTGAAAGGATGAGAGGTCTAGTTACAGAACTGGGTGAGAACACTCTTGGTGTTAAGACACGATTTGGGCGAGCGTGGATTCCTCGGTACGGGGATCTACGTGGGAAAGATCATGGATGAGGCCCATAGACTCGATATTCCCATTCACCCGGCGCTACCAAGATGTACACACAAGACAAAAAAAAAAACTATTGGTGGCCGGGCATGAAGCGTGATGTGGGGAAGTGGGAGCACATCACCATGGATTTCATCACGAAACTACCACGTACCCCGAAGGGTATGATGCTATATGGGTGATAGTTGATCGATTGACGAAGAGTGCCCACTTCCTACCGATCCGTGAGACGTATTCATCTGAAAGATTGGCGGATCTATTTATCAAAGAATTGTAGCTCGTCATGGGCGTACCGGTGTCTATTGTGTCTGACCGTGACACACCGGTTTACCTCCAAGTTTTGGAAGAGGTTTCTGATGCAATGGGGACGAGCTACACATTAGCACGGCATATCACCCCCAGAAGACGGTCAGTCTGAGAGGACGATCCAAACACTCGAAGACATGCTTCGAGCGTGCGTGATCGATTTTGGAGGAAGTTGGGACGATCCCTGCCGTTAGCAAATTCTCGTACAATACCAGTGATCATGCCAGCATTGGCATGCCGCCCTACAAGATGTTGTACGGTAGGAAGTGTAGGACGCCCGTATGTTGGGGAGACATTGGGCAGAGAGGAACTGGGTGGTGTCGAGGTAGTTGAAGCAACGACTGAAAAGTTAGAAAAGATCAAAGCCTTCATGAAGGCGGAGAAAGACAGACAAAAGTCGTATGCTGACAAGAGGCGAAGACCGATAGAATTCAAGTCGGCGATCGGGTCATGTTGAAAGTCTCGCGCTTGGAAAGGAATTATTAGGTTCCGAAAGCAGGGGTAAACTGAGCCCCGCGTATATAGGCCCTTTCGAATTATCGCCGTCTGTTGTGGAGAGGTGGCCTATAGGTTTGAACTGCAGATGAGCTGAGTGGAATTCACGCAGGACCTTCCACGTATCTCATCTGAGGAAATGCTTGGCCGACGAAGATATGATTGTACCCGGCTGGAGATATCGAAGTAGACGACGGCTCACTACGTGGAGCAACCAGTGGCGATCATCGATAGACAAAGAGAAACGCTAAGAAACAAATGGTTCCTCTTGTGCGTGTACATGAAGCACAGGAAGGGATCTGAGTCTACGTGGGAGACTGAAGAAGAAATGAGACAACTTACCCACATCTGTTCGAAGAATAACAGGTTTCGAGACGAACTCTAAATAAGGGGGGTGGACTTGTAACACCCGGAATTTTCTAATCGAGTCAAGTGATAGTGATGGGCTCGGATGAAAAACCATTTAATAAATATAAATGGTGGTTGCGGGTATTACACCGAGTTTAACCCCAACGGGTCACGAGTTTAACGAGTTTGGGGTCCCGGGAACGCCTGGCATATAAATAGATGGATCAGCTGAGCAACTCATTTTCACTCAAATGCCATTCTAGAGAGAGAAAGTGTAGAGAGAGAAAGTGCCGGATTGAAGCTCGGTGGTCAAAGAATCGAAGGCTGGTGTTTGTGGACTCCTAAACTACAAGAATCAAGGTAAGAAACGTATCTAAATTGCTGTGCATTGGTGAAAAACCCGAGTTTGGGGTTTTTGGGTTTTAAAGTGCAAAAATCACACCCAAAACACACGTTTTAGAGTAAGAAACGTGTAATGAGCTTAGATATAGCTTCCTGGATGATAATCCAAGGGTTTGGGTGGAAAGGATTGGATTTTGGGCTGAAACGAGCTGATTCGTAAATTTCACTCGTTCTGCGAATTTAAGGTCTCGACCAGTGAAACTGTGAGTTCGTCCAGCGAAACTGGAAGGATTTACAGCGAAGTTACAGTTTCGCTGCAGCGAAACTACATATTCGCCCGAGCGAAACTATGGTTTCGCTGATGACTATGCCAATGCCCAAGTTTGACCTTAGATATTGCGAAACTAGGGAATTCCAACGAAAGTTGGGCGGCTCGAGGTAGCGATCTGTCCAGCGAAAACTGGCAGAATGCTGCCCGAAACAGCAAACTACAGCGAAACTGCTAATTTGTCAAGCGAAACTACTGGCGAATTTACGGGCGAAACTACCTGCGAACTTAGTAGCGAAATAGGCAGAAATTAACTCTTTGAGTGTTAACTTATCTGCAGGCAGTGTATGTGTGACCCGCGACTTTAAGGCTTGATTGAGAAGCTGCTTGTCAAGCACAGGTGAGTTCTAGGACCCCTCATTTATGCTTTTAAATGATTTTTGGGGCTGGAACACATATAAAACTTGTTTACTGACGTATGTATGTATGACCCATTTGGGTATAATGTTGTGTTATACGTATAAGGTATGGTGTGGACTCGCATGTTATATAAGTCCTAAATGAGTCCCCACGTTCCTTGGAGGGACAGTAGTGCTACTGCACCAAGATGACGCATAGTAGGTCCCGGATTCGGGAAGGATACGGGAGTAAGTGCCTAGTAATGATTGATGATGTAGGTTATGATTGCACGAGGTTAAGTATGATGATGAATGATGATGCATTTATGATGTTATGTATGACGATGTACGTAGATGATATGTATGATGATGTATGTATGATGTGTGTGTTCCTTATCATAATGTATGAATGTCTTTCTAGGCTTTACGTATGAACGAACGAACAAAGTATTTATGTACGTAAAGTGAAAGATAACGAAAGAGGAACACGATAACGAATGCATGTATTAATGAATGAACGAATGAGTAAAAGATGATGAATACATGTTATGGTTTTTATGTACAATCATTAACTATTACTAGCCTGGTGACGTCATAGATCTATAGGCCTGACCAGCCTATTTGGTGGCCCTAGTGTCATATTCTTGAGCACTATGGGACCAAGTACACTTAGCTAATCTATAAACTTGTAAACCGTGAATCTTGTAAATTGTCAAGGTTTGATTGTTACATCTGTTCAAACATCCCTAATTACTTTATTCATACTAACTTATGACTTGAATTGCCATCTTTTGTTATTTATTGTATGAAAACTATGGAAAGCTCATCAACTTTATGTTGACCCCTTTATTTTAACATGTTTCAGAATTATATCTGCTTAGCATGCTTTGAAGGCTTACAATCTAGGATTGGACCTGCTAGAATAATAAAAAGACTTATATGGCACATGATGTTATGAAATTTTTGTATTTAATGATTACTTGGATCTTATGTTTATCTCAATGTATAACATGAACCTTGAAAATTTGTAATATTGACTCTTTGTAAATAGCGTTATGTGACATGAACAATCTTAACCCTCACATCTCGACGTTTTCGTCGTTAAGGTTGGGTTCTCTCGGTTTTACTTCATCACCACACATCATCATCTTCCAAACCAAATGCAAGGAATCAAGATTTCAAGGCTCACGATAACCATCCTAACTGATTCACCAAGAGTTAGAGGCTATCATCAACTTCTTTTCATCCTCTCCTTCTGTCAAAATTAAGTTCCAACTCCTAATCATTTACTAACTAAGTTTACAAGTTATATATGTTTAAACAACATATATAATCAACCCTTGTGATTAAAATATGAAAAGTTCTTCATCAACCTACAATATTCATCTTGATCAAAAACCAGTAAGAAAAGTTTGAGAATCTGAAAAATATGATAAATTATGAAATCAAACAAAAAGATTAAAATAAAGAGTTGAAATTATGCGTATACTTGATAAATTTGATTTATTATTTAATGATCGTGATTGTGGAATAAATATTGAAAAATTATTAAAAAATATTGATTTATAATTCTGTAATTTTGGTAAAAATACAATAAGTAAATAATTTATATAAATTATTTTAGGAAATGAAGGAAATTATCAATTGGATGACCGAACCTGGTAAAATTCTAGAAAAATCATATAATCTATAATGAAAAATCAAAGAAATACACAACATATGATAATATCGCAAAAATTCACCAATTTATAATGATTTGAACCTAACAAATGTAAAGTTTTATAATTTTGGAGCTGCATAGCTATTTTGATAGATTTTGAGATTATTGGAAAAATTACTGAAATATACCTACTGAGTTAGATATAGAAAATTATAAAGTGATATGAATTATTGGAATATATTCTAGAAAAATTTGGAATTTATGATGGCAGTAGCTATTTTTATGATTTATGTTAAGTTTTATTAATTATAACAAATTATCTAAAAATAATGGTAGTTGGAATTTTCATAGTAATTATTTGATGAGTTACTAGTAACTTTGAAATTTTAGATAAATTATTTCCATCTGAGGTTTTAAAAATTAATGAAAATATGTATCTAACTATAATTGATTTTTATAAGTTATCTATTGGAGTAAGAGGTGAGACTCATAGTCCCATTTTGGTGTCTATAATATTTTGGGGAAAAACATTCTGTTTTATGATTGAGCATTATTATGAATTTTTGAGATATACCGTCATTTGATACACATTAATTCGGATGTGGAACCGTTGGATATATAGGTAGTGCTACTTAGGAAAATATTTCCTACCCAAGAGGAGAGTGTTGTGATGCTATATTATTTGATTTTAGAATTATGTTATGACAGTTATGAATATCAGATTATTAAGTAAGGTTTGTTGTATTATTGCACCAAGAATATTTGTTTGGAATTAAACCTATGATCTCACCAACTTCATGTTGACCATTTTGAGTATGCTTTTTCAGGTACTATGACTAACAATATAGAATTCTCTTTTGATGTTTACAATGGCTGGGGAGAAGTTGTGGGAAGAGTTTATGAACTTGACGTTACATCTATGATTTCAGTGTCACGGTGGACGCTCATTCCATCAACTCTGAAATGTAGTAGCTAAATATATTTTGTAATAGGATTATATCAAATTTTGATTACTTATATTGATGTAATCCTGACTTAAATTAATGTATTATGTTTGTTATTATATGTGTTGTTGTTAAAATTGATTTCTTATAATCGATGCGTTCTGAAAAGGCAAGTCACATCCAAAACGCTTCACGCTTCCACTGGGATGTGACATTAGGCATGTTAGGCAGCCTAACATGAAAGTAAGAGAAATGGGCGGGAAACATGTATTTTCGCGCGAGTATTAAAGTTACACGTTAGGAAATTTGAATCTGCAGTTTTGCGTGAAGAAGGTCTTGCGTAGAATATAGTTCTCGCGCGCGAGGAGGTTGTCTCGTGACAAGGAGTTCTCGCGCGACATGATGTTTTCACGCGAGATTGATATTTAAAAATGCAGGTTTTGAGTGATGCATTGTTCTCGCGTGAAATGTCAAGTTTTCACGTGAGAAGATGAACTGATATATGTAATGCTTTCGAATGACCTGCCGTGATGTGATATTTATCTTCACGAGTTAGTTTTCAAAACTATATAATTTACGATGTGACCTTACTTAGTACGTACGAATGAATACGTAAAGTATGATTTAACAAAAGTGAAAGATAACGATGAGAGAAACGAAGTATGAACGATGGGATCCTTGTCTTACCCCGGTACTATAACCGCTTCGTGCACAATGTTTGGCTCGTGCCTATGTATTGCTTCGTGCATTATGTTTGTTTCGTGCCTATTTATTTGCTTCATGCATAATGTAACTGCTTCGTGCATAATGTTTATGCTTCGTGCATAATGTTTATAGTTTGTTTACAAGCCTCGATAAAACTAGCTTAGTGCATAATCTTGGGGGCTTAGCATAAGCAGATCCGTAAAAAGTGAAAGATGATAACGAATGAACGTACGAAACGAACGATGATGAATGATATGAATGATAACGAATAAATGAAAAGATAATATTATCAAGGATACGTTTATATGAAAGTAAAGTATTTTATATATAAAAACTAGAACTCACTCAGCGTCGCTACTTTTGTAGGTATAATAGTTGTAGTATTGTTTGATGCTGAGAGTGCGGCATGGATCATAAGCTACTGGGATGATTTCAAGACTGACATCCATATTTAAGAATGTTATCATGTTAATACAAATTTTGAGATTAAACATAACGATATGATGATTTGACACGATTTTTGTTATTAAAGAAAAGTTAAATTCCGCTGCAAATGTTATGTGTAAATGTTTGTGCGATGAATGTCCAAGTGTAAGCGTCCAGGATAGGGCTTTACAAATAAAAAACTTTATTATATCGAATATATTCATAAATCTTTATAACTTGAGCTACTATAACTGTACAACTACTACGTGCGTTCTTCAAAATGTGTATTACTCAAGTTATCTATGGTTTCCTATCCTGAAAAGAATTCTAAAATGTTAACTAAAAACTTGGTGAGTTTGCGAGTTAACAAAAATAGAGTTTAACAAGTATGATGCCAATTAAATAAGTCCACAAACAACCTTGTACCCGATTATCCAATCCCCATCTAATACGGATTGAATCCCCAATAGCAACACCCGAACTGTCAAAGAATAAGCATTGCAATAATATGTCCCGTATCACTACAGGCTCACACATTGTAGTCTCAGTGTTCATTTGCCAATACATCCAAATAATAGTTGTGTAAAATAACAGTCGGTACATGTGAATAATAGCAAAGAAATAATTGTAAATAACAGAAAAATTAGTAGCTTTTCACTCCTACAGGGAACAAAAAGGGTTGCGAAGACTCACCCAGGTTCTCTTAAATGTTTCCAAATATCACTGCTGGGAGCACACAACTATGTGTAGGTTTCACAAAAGCAATACTAATTACATGATATCTCAGTGCTAAAATAAAGTAATCTCTTCACTTGTGTGTTTGAGCTCTTTACATAGTTAGGTGAAGTGATCTTTGAATATTATAGTATGTTGTTAAATAATTTCATTGTTATTTTTGGACCAAAGACGATGATCCTGATCAGAAAACCTTTAGTCCCACAGACATCCCAACAACTGCTGAAGGCTTCATCAGCTGATGACAACAGCTGAAGACATCAGCTGAAGTTCAGGTACTGAAGACATCAGCTGAGTTCAAGTACAAACTACATCAGCTGAATCAAGTGCTGAAGACTTCAGAGGTTGTCATAAAGATGAAGTAGTACTCTTCATTGTTGTGATGGTTTTCCTTTTCAGTAGTTTTCTTTCAGTATTTTCTAAATGTAAAACGTCTGAAGAGCCTGTCTTCAACGTTGTAGTTCAGTAGTGTAGTTTCAGTAGTTATAGTAGTACTACACTTAGCTTTTGTAAGAAGATTCAGCTGTTGTAGACATCTTCAGTAGTTTAGTCTATCTTTAGTAGTTGTTTAATAACGGTTAGATGTCACTATCAAGTGACATCAGCTGACGTCACCTTCCTTATAAAGGAGGCTGACCTAATTTTGTATATGCCGAAGCGTGTGTTGAATGAAATATTCCTCTTTGCAGAAATACTTTCTCTCTCTATAACAGTACTGTTCCATTGCATTATCATTGTGTTCTTCCTTGAATTTGTCTAATTCTTATACAATTCCACTGCAAATCCTAATCTAATTGATCAAACGAGGTCTGAGATCCTTTCAAATGGTATCAGAGCGGGTTAATCATTGATCGATTTAACAATTGATCATTGAAACTGCTCTTTTGATATCTTTGTTTGATCGAATTAGCAAATTGCAAGAATCGGTTATAGAGTTTGAGTCCTGTTGCTTCTGGTCAATTAATCTGAGGTTCTACGTGGTTTTGAGCTAGATTTGTTGAAATTACTTTGATTTGCTTGAATTTGTGAAATGTCGACACCAACCAATGATCCTCAAATACTGGCTCCTCAACAAAGCCTCTGATGCTCGTTAGGAGGAGTATAACATATGGCAACGACGTATGCTCCATCACCTGTTATCAACAGCGCAGGATGTTGGAAATCTGTGTGCATGGACCATACAAGCCTATGGTGAGTACTCCAGAAACAAATGAGAAGTTCCGAAGAAACCTAATCAGTCGGATGAAGATCTAAAGCTGTTCGAAATTGATGCTAAGCCCATGGAATTCTGGCCATGGCACTGCCTAATGAAATCTATTCAGGGCTTATGCATCATGAAACTGTCATGACCTCTGGGTTGCTTTGAAAGAACAATTTGAGGAACTGATGAGGTATTGGCAAATACTGGGGAATCCTTGCCCAACAATATAAGACATTCTATCATAGGAAGGGTGAGTCTCTGACTCAACAGTTTGAGCGATTTTCCTATTTGATTTCTGAGCTGAAAATGGTCAAACAAGATATACAACAGCCAGATGAACAACCGATTCCTCAGATCCCTGCCTGAGAGATGGGACACAACACTATTGTCCTACGCTCCAGTGCAAATCTGAGCACTCTATCTCTCACCTAACTTCATGGGAAACTGCTACATTGAAAGAGAGATAGAACAGAAAAGGAAGTTGTCTTCATCTGGAAAGCTCACTGATGACTTTGTATCAAGCAATACTGCACTGATAGGTAGGAGTCAGAGTATGCTGCATCAGAAGGTTCCCATGATGAGCATATTGATTTCTCTACTAACATTGGAGAACATGCTTTGTTGGTGTGGATGGTAGTTCAGGTGGTAGTGGTGATAATTGTGCTTTTTAATAGAGGACTTGAAGGAATTCCGGATGATGATCTGGAAGAGATGGATATTTTGAGTCAAATGACAATGATCAATATCAGATCTCAAAAGTTCTATAAAAGAACTGGTTGGAAATTCCCAGGTCTCTCTGGCAAAACAAAGTTGGTTTGACAAGAGCAAGTTGAGGTGTCATAAGTGCCATAGGCTTGGACACTTTGCAAGAGAGTGTAGATCATGGATCTAACTATCTGCACCCTTATGACTTCCCAGGTAATAGCTCACAAAACAAAGGGCAACATTTCACCAGTTCTGGTCATCCATCACAAGCTCAATCATACTGCTATTTTGTCCTCAAAGTCCTATGCCATATCCTTACCCCTGCTTCTACATGCCTCAGACAAGTAAGGTTCAACCACCCATTGCTCAATCACCACATGCCTTCTGAGCCTCAACCATCTCAATCTCATCAACAATCTCAATCTCAACCACATCACAACTTTTTTACCCCTGGTGTGTGACTGGAGCAGTCTACCAGATGATATGTCTGGTTCATGACAACTGTTCCCTGGTGCTGGTCAACATGGTGGTGACAATCCTTTTGGAAATCTTACTCTCATGGCCCTGGAGTCTACTGATAGTTCAACCTCAAATGCTTAACATCACAGGTATCTTTAGGCCAAGGAAGTATGTTCTGAATCATGCATAGCCACATTTGCATCTATTAGAGAAGCAAATGTGGCTTTAATTAAAAAAATCTGAGCTAGAGACATAATTCCAAAAGAAAAGCTGAGTTTGTCTATGCTAAATGAAAGAATGATGAGATTACAAATTAAATGTCAAATCACTGATGAAGGCTAAGGAAGAGGTACTTTTAGAGAAGTATAAGGACCTCAAAGAACTCTTGCATCTACCCAGGTAGAGTGTGACGCTGGGTAACTTCCGCAAGGGTTTTGAAATGCTTCTCAGCAAGCAATCAGCTTCTAAGTGAAGTTTGGAATTGGTTATAATCACACTGCTCTATACAGATTTTACTCCAGGTTAGAAGTAGAATCTGAAGGAGAAAGCAATAACCAATCCACCTCATCATGTGATTCATCCTCTGATAATGCACCAAAATTAGAGGATGAAGTCAGCATTAATGTCTCAGAAAACCAATCAGCTGATATTGATACAGTTGAGAGGTCAAATGTGACAGTCACATGATCAAGAAAGAGTTGATCACTTCAGGTGTTGTCTCATAAAGTACTGAAAGTACTGAAGAGAAAGTTACAACACCTGAAGAACAAACCCAACTACTGAAAGTAGAAATGGTTTGAAAATGCTGAAGAATCTATCAGGAAAACTGCAAGTACTATAGAAAACTACTGAAGAACAAATCTTCAGTAGTTAAGAATCCTTCAGTACTTACACAAGTACTGAAAGGAAGAAAGTACTAAAGAACAAATCTTCAGTAGTTTCATCTTCTTCAGCATTGATCAACAAAGATGAAGAAAAAGCCATGTGAAATATGTGGCTTATTCAATCATCTCACTGATGATTGCTGGTATAAAAAGGGTTCCAAACTCAACCAAGATAAGAACATTAAAAGGAAAATTACAAAATGAAAGTTGAGTTTGAAACCAAGTTTGTACCAGCAGCATCTCAACCTGAAACCCACAATCCTTAATGAAATCCAAAAAGAAGGAAGGGTAATTAAGAAATAGCTGAAGGTGTTCACAGGAAGATGGTGCAACACAGGAAACCATCAAAATCAAGCTTGATGTGTTGATGAGCTGAAGGCTTTAGCAAACAATCAGACACAACTTGTTATGATGGTTCAACATCTATTGGGAGAGTCAACAAATAGATGTTCCCGTGATTAAACCACAGAAAGGAAACCTAAGCCTAAAACAAAGAGCCCTTTTCTGCACCATCTCCATCACCACAGGCTGCAACTCATGACAAACCAGTAGTGTGAAATTTGTTAATGAGAACAGACCAAAACCAAAATGTTTGGGTCTCAAAAGCTAACTAGTTTCTTATGATGAATGCAGGGTTCTTCAGCATGCCAAAGAAGCATCTGGTATATGGACAGTGGAGGATCCATGCATATGATGGAGCAGCTCTCTTCTTAATGACTACTCTTAAGGAAAGAAGGGTTTGTTTCTTTTGGTATGATGCTAAGGGTTACATCATCAGCAAAGGCTTTTTTCCAATGGTGAATAAGGTTTGATGATGTCAACCATGTGGAGAATCTCAAGTATAACCTCTTAAGTGTCAGTCAAATGTGTGATAAAGGTCATATTGCCCTTTTCACCAGTCAGAACTGCAGGATTCTGTCTTCCAAAGTTCTGAGTTTGATTGACAAGGTATTAGATGATCATACTCTTGAAGGCCAACAGGACAGGAAGAGTATATGCCTTGGATTTGTCAAATAAATCGATCTAAAAGGCATCCTTGCCTGTTCTCCAAGGCTTCTCCTCAGGAATCTACTCTATGGCATAGAAGCTTGATCATGTGAATCTCAAAATTATGAACCAGCTGATTCCCATGGTTTAGTAAGTGGATTGCCAATGAAGGAGTTCAAATATGATGACATATGATCTTTTTGGTCCTGTAAGAGTGATGAGCATGGCAAAGAAGAAATATTGTCTGGTAATTGTGGATGATTACTCCAGATTTGTATGGACTTTCTTCTTGCATTCCAAAGATGAAGCTGCATAAGCTATTATGAACTTTGTGTTGTATGTTGAGAAACAGTATTCTCTTCCAGTCAAGTGTGTGAGGAGTGATAATGGCATAGAATTTGAAATCACTCACTTGATGAATTCTACCTGTCAAAGGGAATCAAGCGGCAGTTCAGCATTCCAAGAACTCCTGAACAAAATGGAGTGGTGGAGAGAAAGAACAGGACACTTGTTGAAGCTGCCAGGTCAATGTTGGCTGATTCAGGACTGCCACTGACCTTTTAGGCTGAAGCTATCAACACAGCTTGCTATGTACAGAATAGAGTATTAGTAAATCAGAGGTTGATGAAGACTCCTTATGAAGTGCTACATCATTTTGGCACTTTGATTTCATTTTTTAGGGCATTTGGGTGTCCCTGTTACATTCTCAACACAAAAATCCACTTCAGAAGTTTGAATCAAAGGTGGATGTAGGGTACTTTGTTGGATATTCATCTACTTGCAAGGCATACAGAGTTTTCAACTGCAGAACAAAGATGGTTGAAGAGACTTTGCATGTGAAGTTTCATAATCTCCAAAGGATAAAATCCCACAAACCCTATGGAGCTATTTGATTTGGACATACTGCAATATGTTTCTTATCAGTCTCCAGCTATTGTAGTTCCTGATACTCCATCACCAACTACACACAGTTCTCCACCTGGTGGTACTGATGATGATGCTGACAGTACTCACCTTTTCAGGTTTAGTGATCAACTGCCTGAGTCATCTAAACCTGATGCTCCTGTAGCTTCAGTAGCTCCATCCATAACAAATGCAGATGAGATTGAATCATCTACTTCATTTGAGTTGCCATCTCCTATATGGTTTCAAGAATCTCCATCAACATCTGTTGCTGCTGAATCTCCTACAAACACTTGCACAGACCTCATTGTCTATCAAGAGCTGAAGAATCATCCAATGTCTCAGATCATTGGTGATATCAATGCTGGAGTCTCAACCAGAAGTCAGTTGTCCAATTTCTGCTTCTATGCTCTCTTCATCAGTCAGCAAGAGCCAAAGAACTATCATGTTGCATTAAGAGACAATGGATGGATTGAAGCCATGCAACTTGAGCTTCTTCAGTTCAAAAGCAGCAAGTGTGGGAGCTGGTTCCTTTACCTCAAGGTAAGTGTGCAATAGGTACTAAATGGGTGTTTAGGAATAAAACAGATAAAAAGGTCAAATTGTCAAGAACAAGGCCAGACTGGTTGTACATGGGTTTGCACAAGAAGAAAGAATCGATTATGATGAAACCTTTGCCCCTGTAGCCAGACTGGAGGCAATCAGATTGTTCTTAGCTTATGCTGCTTTCCACAATCTTAAATTTTTTCAAATGGATGTCAAAAGTGCATTTTTATATGGTAAAATAAAAAGAGGTTTATGTGTGTCAACCACCAGGTTTTGAAGATAATAAAATCCAGATTGGGTGTATAAGCTTGATAAGGCTCTATAGGGTTGAAGCAAGCTCCTAGAACCTGGTATGAAACATTATCAAATTTTCTTCTTCAAAATAATTTCACTAGAGGCTCCATAGATAAAACTTTGTTCATAAAGAAAGTGGGACAACATAAGCTACTTGTTCAAATTTATGTTGATGATATTATTTTTTCATCCTCTGATCCACAGTTGTGTGATGAATTTACAAAGTTAATGCATCAAAAGTTTGAAATGAGTGCCATGGGAGAATTACAGTTCTTTCTTGGTTTGCAAATCAAGCAAAGGGCTGATGGAACTTTCATTCATCTGTCCAAATATACAAAATCTTTTGAAAAAGTTTGATTTACAAAACTGTAAGCCCTGTTCTACTCCCATGAGCAGCACCACACAACTGGATGTTGATCAGAAAGGTAAAGCGGTTGATGAAACCCTTTACAGATGTATGATTGGTTCCTTGATGTACCTTACAACTTCTAGACCAGACATTATGTTTGCAACTTGTGTGTGTGCTAGATTTCAGGCTGCACCTAAAGAATCCCATTTGATTGCAGTCAAAAGGATCTTTAGATACTTGCAAGGAACTCAATCTCTAGGACTTTGGTATTCCACTGGGCACTCTTGCAAATTAGTTGCTTTCTCTGATAGTGACTATGCAGAGTGCAAAGTCACCAGAAAATCAACTTCTGGTGGATGCCAATTCTAGGAAATTGTTTAGTTTCTTGGCAGAGTAAGAAACAAACTTCAATTGCTACATCCACTGCAGAGTAAGAAACAAACTTCAATTCTAGGAAATTGTTTAGTTTCTTGTATTCCAAGCAGAGTACATTGCTGCTGCAAGTTGTACATCTCAGGTACTCTGGCTTCAGAATCAATTATTGGATTATGGCATTACAGAGACTAAGACTCCATTACTAATGGACAGTGCTTCAGCTCTTTGTATTGTTAAGAATCCAGTCCAGCATTCTAGGACCAAACATATTGAGATCAGACATCATTTTATTAGGGATTGTTATGAAAAAGGTCTGATTGATCCAAAGTTTGTTCCTAGTGCTAATGAGCTTGCAGATATATTTACTAAGCCTTTCGACAGTGCAACTTTTCAAAATCTGGTACTGAGGCTTGGTATCTGCAGCTGGAATAACTTGACTAATACTAATGCTCTCAGATCACAAGTACTGATGAGCATTAGTATCCAAAAGTCAAAAATAAGTACTGATGAGTTATTTAGTCTTCAGCATTTTTCATAACTACTGAAGACTAAAATACTTCAAAGTACTGAAGTACATTATTTATTAAAAAGAACTGATGAAGTTACAACTACTGATGAGGTTATAACTACTGATGAACAAATTTTGTCTAAAAGTACTGATGTGTAATCTTCCACAAGTACTGAAGCCAATATTTGTTCACAAGTTCCAAAGAATAATTATTTTAACAGATCTTCTGAACATTTGTTCACAAGAGCTGAAAAATAAATATTCCAAAGAACTGATGGCCAATGAAACATCTGAAAATCAGATAAAGTCTGAAGAGTAAATGTTGAGGTCAGAATGAAACATCTGAATTGCCGACAACAGCTGATGAGTACACTTACTCTTCAGCTGATTCAAACTACTGTTGTTTCATATCAAAACAACTGAAGCCAAACCATGTCTTCAGTAGTTTACAACTACTGATGACTAACACCAAGTCTTCAGTTGTTTATAACCTCTGAAGATGAAAACCATATCTTCAGTAGTTTTCAACTACTGATGATTAACACCAAGTCTTTAGTCGTTTACAACCTCTGAAGGTTAAAACCATGTCATCAGTCATTTCAAACACCTGATAACTAACACCAAAACCTTCAGACGTTTTCTATCAGCTGTTCCATAACCATACCCTATAAATACCTAACCCTACCTTTAGAGTTTTTCATTCTCATCAACCTAAACATTCAAAAACTCTGAAACCTCTCTCTCATATTAATGGCGACCATGCAGCTCAAACCACGCCATAACTGTGTAGCCTACCTTACAAAATCATCCTTTTGGACCAAGTTCGATGCCGCCATCGATCTGATGGTTGCTTCTCCTTACAAAACGGTCTTTCTTCTAAATCCAATCATCCACGCCGAATCCCTCATGCAGTTCTGGACAAACGTCACCATTACCACTTGTGAAAATGACACCAAGGTCATTCTCTAGTCGTTTGTCAACCAACAGAAGGTGGTCATCACTTCTGACATCATTCGACAAACCCTAAATCTGAATGATGCCACCTTCGTTACTGAATATCCTAAGGGCACCATTGATCTATCTTTCACCCAGTATGGATATGAAGGCGACCTCCATACTTCCACAATCCTGAAGAAGCACTTTCATGATGCTGAACGACTTATCTTTCACATGGTGAATGTCTGCCTTGCCCCCAAATCATCTTCATGGGATCAAATGTCATCAAGGTGGTAGCAGATATTGTACTCTATCCTTGAGTAACAAAATCTAAACTTTTCTGAAATAATCTTTTTAGAATTAAAGATATGGCGATGAAACCTCTGGCTAACAGATGGATATTATATCCAAGGTTTCTCATGGCCATTATCTAAAAACAATTAAAAGCTGAGGGCCTTGTTGGCCTAGGAGTCCCTGCTCTAGCTGTACTGCCTGAAGTATACTCCAGGCACAACTCAGACACACACCTCAAACAGGCTGCCAAGCTGCTAAAACCCAAGCAGCGGGAACCCACAGCCTCCTCCTCCAAACCCAAAGTCCCCACCAAGCCAAAAGCCAAAAGCCCAAAAATGCTACTCAGGGAGTTGAGTCCCCTGAGGATGCCCCTGCAATACAAAGGCAGTAAGTAGCCACTGGTATTAATCCCCCAGTAGTTACTAGGACTCTACCAGCCACAACCGCTCAGGCATCTCTCAACAGGATCCTGAAGCACCCACTTCCGGGGCAACCACATCTCTGGAACCTATCTCACTTGAGAAGGTTACCATTGAAGAGCACCAATCTCCCCAGGTGCAAACTGATTCACCCCTATCTCCCATTGCAACCTCCCCACAAAGTCCAACCATTATAATTGCAAAAGTGCTGACTCAGCTCAACATTCCACCCTCTCCCAGGAACCTATTACAACTGGGCAAACCTTAACCACTGAGAGGGAGGATCCAAGTGTTACTGAGAGCCCACAGCACAGGGATTACAATGTTCTATCTCCCTGTGTGGAAGAGGAGATCAGAACATCTGGTGAGGCTGCCACTTCTCCTGCTTCAGCACATGAACAGGGTGAAGTTGGTAACATCTCTAAGTCCTCACCAGAGGCAACTGCTGATGAAGGATTTAATCCTGAGGTAGGAAGTCCCCAGTTCCAAGACAAAGGGGCACATGTGCATGCTGATCCACACTCAGTACATGTTCATCCGATATAATCAGGAGGTCAGGTGATTCAGCTAACACTGATGATGACCTGGGCTTCTTTATGATGTTTTAGCCTAAAACACAATTCTTGAGGATGAGGTAAGTAGATTAAAAGAACTACTTGCCAAATTCTCTCAAGAATCAAGTCCGTCTGCCAACATTCACCCACAGATGGCACCTTCTTCTGAAGGTCTCCCACACACAGAGCCACTCCCACATACTCAGCCACCAGCCTCTGCTTCTGGCACCATTTCTCAGGGACAGAACCCCTTGAGCAAATGGTTGCTATCTTTAAAATGTCCCTGCCTCTCATCACTCCCATCATCACTGATATTGTGAATCAAACCCTTGATGAGAGGCTTTCCTCAAACATCAAAACCCTGGTTAATGATGTTGTGTCAAGGAAACTTTCTGACATTCAAACCCCTACAACCAATGCAACCAAAAGGGGGAGTCAGTGAAAGTCATTAAGAGAAAAAGAGTTGAAGAGGTGAAAGAAAAAGAGAAAGAGAAAGAGGTGGAGAAGGAGGTGGAGAAGGAAAAGGAAATGGTTGAGGAGACTGAGAAAGAGAAGGACTTTCGTGTAACATATATGAAGAAGAAGGGTGGTGAAAGTGAAAAGACCCCTGATGAAAAGAAGCTGGATGAGATGATCAAGGAAGCTGATGACCAACACAGCAGGTCAATGGATAAAATCATTGATCAGCTGTTTAGGCAAGGCTTTGATACAGCTAAGCTTGATTCTGAGATGAGGATGTTGGACATTTAGGAGATTGAACACTGATGGTCTTGCTATAGTGAAGAAGAGAAGGAAAGACTTGAAGCTATGGCAAGATATATTTCGAAGTATCTGGGGAGATCAGTCCCTGAGGTCAAATCATGGTCCAGGGACAGTATCTTGGCAATAACCAACAAGATCTGTTCGTCTAAGGTATTCACTAAAGGGATGATCATACAAGCCCTGAATGAAGTTGGTGCTGGGAGCAGGACTGATCTAGCCAAACATACCAAAGCTTCTCTTGCAAAAATGCTAGAACAGCCTGTCCAATCTCCCATACCAAAACAATCACAACCCATAAAACCAACTCCTTTACCCAAGAAACCAATAGCCGATGATGCATCCAAGAAGAGGAAGAGAAGGGTGTTGAGGCTTGAAGAAGAATAAGAAGATGATGATAAGGATGAGGACAGGCTGCCTATTTCAGCTGTCATTACACTGCCTAAGGCCAAAAGTCAACCATCAACAATCACTCCTGCCATTCAGATGGAAACAGTTAAGGTGAAAATTGAAGAAGAGCAACAACATAAACTGCATGATGAGGAGGTGTTGAGAATGGTTGACAAAGTTTATACTCAACCCTCATCAATTATATCCATGAGAAAACATGCTCAGAGATTATATGCTCTCAAACAGACTTTTCAATATCTGAAGGAGAGAATAAGGTTTTGGCCTGATCCCAGGGTGAGTTATAGGATTCACAAGAAAGACATTCCACACAGATACAATGGCCAAGTGAAAAAGATCGTAGATGCAGTGATCATGCTGGCCATTGTAGTAACACCCTGGGAGATCCTAGAAGACTTCAAGAAAGCCTATAAAGCAAATCTTCCCCCACAAAAGCTGTTGGAGAACAAAATGGTGAAAAAGGGGTTAGTATACAAGAGGCTGAGGAAGTCAGACATAATGAACTCCAGTTGCTGCTAGAGGGTAATCACCCTGATGAATTTGCTTATAGAGAAATCACAACTGTTGAGTTAAGAAATGGGAAATAGGTCAAATACCTATCTGAGTATTATGGGCCTGAATCATTTTTAAGGGAGAAGCTGAAGATCTTACCAAGGAGGATCAGCTAGTCTTACTTGAGGCATATGTAAGAGAGTCTTACAGACTCATAGTTGGGAAGTAGGTTCCATGGATGGGGTAACACCTCTGTGTCCAGTTCCCCAAGACAGACTTCCCATCCATCCTTTGCCAATCAGATCTTTGAAACCTCTTCCCTGGCCTGTGCTTACAGTGGTCATTTCTGAGCTGATCCAGAAGAAAAAGACAACTTTTCTGCCAAATAAGTGGGACTCAAATAAAGTTAAAGGTTTTGGCTGCATTGGTTCAGGGGGAGTTGTTAGACCAAAAGAACCAATGAGCCTGATCAGAAAAACCTTTAAGTCCCACAGACATCACAACAGCTGCTGAAGGCTTCATCAGCTGATGACAACAGCTGAAGACATCAGCTGAAGTTCAAGTACTGAAGACATCAACTGAAGCTCAAGTACTGAAGACTACATCAGCTGAAGTCAAGTGCTGAAGACTTCAGTGGTTGACACAACAGCTAAAGTAGTACTCTTCAGTTGTTGTGATGGTTTTCCTTTTCAGTAGTTTTCTTTTAGTAGTTTTCTAAATGTAAAACGTCTGAAGAGCCTGTTCTTCAGATGTTGTAGTTCAGTAGTTGTAGTTTCAGTAGTTATAGTAGTACTACACTTAGCTTTTGTAAGAAGATGTCAGCTGTTGTAGACATCTTCAGTAGTTTAGTCTATCTTTCAGTAGTTGTTGTAATAATGGTTAGATGTCACTATCAGTGACATCAGCTGATATCACCTTCCTTATAAAAGAGAGGCTGACCTAATTTTGTATATGCCGAAGTGTGTGATTGAATGAAATATTCCTCTATGCAGAAATACTTTCTCTCTCTATAACCGTACTGTTCTATTGCATTATCATTTGTGTTCTTGCTTGAATTTGTCTAATTCCTATACAATTCTGCTGTAAATCCTAATCTAATTGATCAAACGAGGTCTGAGATCCTTTCAATTATTAATTAAGCTTACTTGACCTGATAACTTATTAGTTTTAAGCCTTCATTAGTGTATGTACATATTATTAACCTTAAACATATATTATATGAAATATTAATTTTTGTATTCATGTACACATTTATTCATATATTTATGATTTTATATAATTTCCCTATATATTTAAAAAGCAAATGAAATGAACAGTATGAATAGTGAACCCAAATCCACCGTCGACCTCCACCGTCGACTCCGCACCGCCCAAATCCACCATCGACCTCCACCACCGACTCCGCACCGCCCTCCTACGCTCCGATTGTGTGATGGCATCCCTCCGCACCGACCTCAAAGTCTCCGAACTCGCATCCCTCTTCCAAATCGACCCCATCAATCGAACTCGCGCTCCGATTGTGTGATGGCATGGTCGAGGGTGGTGCGGGGACGCTGGTGTGGTGCGTGGCAGCGGTGTGGTGGTGGACGTGTTGGTGTTGGTGTTCGTATGGCGGTGGCTGTGTGGCGGTGGCGGTTTGGCGGTGGCGGTGTGGCTTGCAGCCACCGCTCGAATCTCTGCTTGCTTTCCTCTCCGATTTGCAGGTTCGTGGTGTTCCCTCTTTTGCTCTGTCTTTGTTGTTGGGTTGTTAGGGGGTGATACTGCTGCTTTGTTGTATTCATCTGGTACTACTGGTGTTAGTAAAGGTGTGGTTTTGAGTCATATGAATTTCATTGCTGTTTCACAGATGTTGACTTCTGATCAGAGGTTAATGGGGGAGAAAGATTATGTGTTCTTGTGCTTGTTAGAATTATAATTCAAGTATTGAAATATTATTATTAAAAGTATTATTATTGATAATAATGTAAATAGTAACATAACTATATAATTATAATTATCATTACCAATAACTATTATAATGCTAGTGTAATGATATTAATACTAGTATTAGTAATCGAATTAATATTAGACATAAGACTATTAGTTATAACGTAATGTTACATATAGATAAATTAATATAAAAATATTACCATAGCAAAAACAGTACTATTTAACATATATTTGCTTGTTCTTATAAGCTTTTGTATACAATTGTTGGTTATCAAAACTTGTGTTCCATGTTACATTAATATTAATCCGACTTCTATTAGTTGTAATGTATTAATACTTGTAGTTGTTTTTATATCAAAATTTATCACCTATTATTTATAAGCTTCTACTATTGGTTCTCCTAATTAGTTCTCAATGTGTGATGTATAGATATATAAATAAGTTTTGAAATTATCATTTACATGTAAAGATACGAATAGATCAAATAAAAATCATAAGGTTATATATGTTAGTATTTCTAATACTAATATCACTGCAAGCATAATTTATTACTAAAAATAGTAATGATATATAACAATATTACTAATAATATTAACAAATTCTTAACCACATATATTAATAACAATACTTATAGTTATTTTTATACTTGTAGATATATAGTTCCTTAACCACATATGTTTATAACAATATTACTAAACCAATACTTATAGCTATTTTTATACTAAAACTTAACCACGTACGCTAATAAATATTCACAATATTTATACTTATAGCTATATTTATACTAAAACTTTATCTACATAACCACATATGTTTAATTCATTTCATAGCGTTAAAACTATCTTTTCGTCCCATTTAATAACAACATCCCTACATTATTTTTGCCAGATTTAAATATTATTAAATTGTCAATTAAGTCTCGTGGTTGATAATAATCATTTTAAATAAAATAATTATATCCGGGGTCACTTCTTTTCATTTGATATTTCATGCATTTTATAATTAGAGCCCAACTTATATCACATGTACGAGTTATAATTATATTTAATGAGCAACGCATGTGATTATAACTTTCGCTCGATTCACGTACTCAAACCCACTCGTACTCGACTCATTCTCATCACGCTACCACCTCGTTCACTGCATCGACCATCTTTGACTACCTGTTGACTCATGTTGTCCAATTGACTAAGACCCGTATAATTGGTGAAAGATTGAAGCTGGAAACCTTTGAAATTGAAGAGATGAAACAAGCGAAAAGTTGGTGACTTTCTGCGAAAAGTTTATTTCGCACGAGAAGTTGAGTTTTCGCAAGAGTTGGTTGAAAAGTTTGTTAGAAAAGATTTCTTTTGCGCGAAAACTTGAAGATGTCGCAAAATTCAGTTACAGAACTTACCGCACAAAACGTTTGTGCTGTTCGCGCGAGAACTCTGTGATTTTGCGCGAGAACTACAAGTTTGAAGTTTTCTGAAGAATTTTATTTCTAAGTGTCAGAAAATGGCAAATCTGAAGCACATCACTGCCACTCTTAATCACAACAATGATATTCGTACATGAACGAAGCCACCTCGCCTGCTCAATGAAGAAGATTACCCAGACTGGGTATATCGGTTTAAGAATTATGTCATTTACAGTGAACCCCTGATGATGAGATCTATCAAACAGGGTCCATATATCCCGGTATACAAAATGACAAAGGAGACTTGATACCATGTAAGGCCCCGTTCCCGGGCATCTCACGGTTGGTTATTCATCGCACATAAAACATTTTAAAGCGTACATTTACTTTGCAGCGGAAATTTAAAACTTTCATTAATAACTAAAAACATGTCATTTCATAACTTTACAACATTTGTTTCCATTTCAAAATACAATGACATGTAAAAATATGGATGCCAGTCTCATCGGAACTGAGTAGTTGCCCTGTGCCATCCTCAGCAACATACCTGCCAACTGGAAACACATCAAAGTCAGTGTTGCTGAGTGAGTTCTAGTTTTATATTAAAACATACTTTTCTATCCTTTAAAACCGTTTCTTTACTTTTACGCTATCACACATAGTACGTACACATAGATAATATCATTATTATCTTCTTTTCTCGTTCATTCTTTATTTTTAACTTTTATTCGTTCTCTGTCTGTCATTCGTTCATTATCTCTTTTTAACTTTCATTCGTTCTCTATCTTTTGCTTCTATCGAGATCCGGTCACACTTTACCCTCTTCATGGCACACAACCATGATTACTGAGGTCAAGTGACAGGGATCCCATTTCATACATACTCATTATATTCCTTCCGTTCATTACTTTTATTCGTTCGTTCCTCAGCTTTCATTACGTTCATTAACTTTCGTTCATTTCATACTTTCTTTTCTTCATGATACTCTTTCCTATTTCTCGTCTCATGCAATTCGTACCAATGGAGTTGTCACTAAGACCAACTCTCCCGGTGGGTGAGAACTCTTGGGTTTAGCCAACATCTCACGCCATCTCATGGGTTAGCCCAACATCGCACGCTACATAATCCACATGAGGTAGGCCAAATGGCACGCTACATAGCACACAGTAAATACCACATCGCACGTATCGGAGCAGCTACCAAAACTGAACTCCCACTGTGCCTATGTCCCATTATGAGTTACACCGTACATATCGCACTAATCGCACCAACGGAGAGGTCACCTAGACCGACTCCTTCTGTGTGTGTGAGGGCTCTCGGAGTTTAGCCAACATCGCACGCCATCTCATGGGTTAGCTCCAAAATCGCACTCTACATAATCCACATGATGTAGGCCAAAATCGCACGCTACATAGCACACAGTAAATACCACATCGCACGTATCGGAGCAGTCACCAAAACTGAACTCCCACTGTGTCTATGTCCCCTTATAAGTTAGCCAAGATCACATGCTATAATACACACACCGTTAAGCTAACAACTCTCAATGAGCCGTGAACCTCCTTTCCTTCTGCTTACAAGCCAATCACACTCTCGCTCATCTGGATCCTGTCTCCTGCAATACCAGAGTACGCGACAAGGACCTCTTTCAGTCTGTTGCGACGCAGAGTCGCTCACCTTATACACTTACTTGCAAGTCGCTCACCTCATAACTATGTTTGGCTTTATGCCACATCCCCGAAGTTAAACATAACTCGGGTAACAACACCCCCACCGAAATGGGTAACATCATCCCCACCGAAGTGGGTAACTACACCCCACCGAAGTGGGTAACATCACCCCCACCGAAGTGGGTAACTACACCCCCACCGAAGGGGGTAACATCACCCCCACCAAAGTGGGTAACTACACCCCCATCGAAGCGGGTAACATCACCCCCACCGAAGTGGGTAACTACACCCCCACTGAAGTGGGTAACATCACCCCCACCGAAGTGGGTAACTACACCCCTACCGAAGTAGGTAGCATCACCCCCACCGAAGTGGGTAACTACACCCCCACCGAAGTGGGTACCTGTGACATACTACACCCCCACTAAGTGGGTAACTACTATACACCATGTACCACACCGAAGGTCAGTCACAAGACTGGAACCTCTACGTGCACCTTTAAAGATTAGCTGAACCTGACGCGGTTGAGCTTGAGGCATTTAGAGCCGTGCACTTTGGTACACTTCGCTTGCAAGTCTCTCACGTTTTCATTCGTTCATTAATGATTCTTTCAATCATCGTATTCCTCTTTTATTATCTTTCACTTTATGTTATTAATACTTTCTATTCGTTCATAAACAATACACGTAAAGATACGGAAAGATAAACATACGTCGAAGCAAGGAACATCGGCATTTACAAATCATCAGTATTCACCATCTATTATGGCAACATCATACTTATACATACCTCAAGCATATACATGCAACACTATCGTCATCGTGCCCAACGTAACTTCAAAGCCTCGACAGTCCTCTCACATGTACCAACGGCAGCTATCACATCATTACTTACCCTTACTCTTTTCCCGAAGGCCAGTAATCAAACTTTGTCTCTCCTCATGCACAACAACTTTACTTGGGCGTTTGGGCACCCTTCAGTCACCTGGCCTGCATGCGACTGAACACTAAGCGAATGGGCTTCTATGCGACTGAACCCTCAGTCGTACGATTGAACAGCTATGCGAATGAACCTATGCGACTAAGCAAATACGGATGAACATATATGCGACTGGACCTCAGTCGCTTGACTCCCACACGACTGGGTCCCCATGTGGCTGGACCCCTATGCGACTGGACCTCAGTCGCTTGACTCTCATGCGACTGGGTCCTAAGTCGTACGACTAGACCTCAGTCGTGCGGTTGAGCCTCAGTCGTCCCTCAGTCGACCGATTGGCTCTTCAGTCGCCTAGCCCTAGCTGGGCAGCGACTGGAGTTCATCACGAACAGCAGCCGCGACATTCGGCTTTCAAACCCTTCCAGACCTCGTTTGAGCTCAAATTAGCCCCTCTAATCCATAGGGAAACATACCTCGACCTCATACAAGCCTATCCTAGTCCGGAATCAAGCCCTAAATGTACCATACACATACACATACGTACATACACATGTTAAACACCCAAAACCCGAAAAATAATATTCAGATGTGTTCCAGCCCCAAAATCATTCAAAAACTTGTAAAAGAGGGGTCTTAGAACTCACCTTAGTAGCCTCCTCGGTTAGAGCTTCGATTTGACCCGCTACACGTAGATTTCGGCTCACGAACCCGCTTGAACCGAACTGTCTCCTTCTTCTCTCTCTATGGCTGATGTTGCGAGTGTGGGAAAGAGTGAGGGCTGCCCTCTTCCTTAAATACTACTGTCCAGTCGCCCGAGCTCTCCATGCGAATGGACCTTCAGTCGTTCAAGTGCCATGCGATTGAACACTCCAGTCGTATGACTACCACGCGTATGGAGCTCCAGTCGCATGACTTCCATGCGTATGGGACTCCAGTCGTGCGATTACCATGCGATTGGATGCTCCAGTCGCATGACACCTCTTACCGAAATTTCTGGGTGTTACAAGTCCATCCTACTTAAACGGGTTTCGTCCCCGAAACCTGTTGTTCCTTAAACCTTCGCGGGCAATACTTCCAGTCTATTACTTGGAATCCTATCACTCCACATCGTTTGTCAACATTCGACTTCGGGTCTATCTTGGACTATCGACATCGGCAACCCATGCATACTGATCAATGTTTATTTGGCCAGCACCGGCGACCTCAAACATGCCATGTAGAGTGCGGTCACTACAATTAAAAGAAACATCACAATATCCGAGAAAAGACTCGGCGTCATAATCATTGAGCTTCAGAGCATCACTGAGAACCTTCAGCTTTAATGCTTGAAAAACACAGCCATCAACTTGCGTAAAGTTGCTAGCCCTTGTTTGATATTCTTTATGTATGAATAATGACCCTCTGGCAAACCCAACAACTGACAAGAAAGGTAAATCGGCTTATTTGGTGACCCAAACCAAATTTATCCTTTCCCTTTTGCTTCCGATCTCCCATTCTTCTTGTTTGCTATGCGTACTTTGCTGTCGATGAACAATTCACAGGCTGATACTATTCCTTAGACAACGGGTGACACAGCTTTCTCAATTGCATCATGCAATCCTCTAGGGCATCCGATAACCTAGTGAATCCGCTAATAGTAATCTCTACATCGAAGGGCTCATCGATGTTTCTTCTCCTAACATGCAACTCCCAACAGAAGGCAGTAGGAATGAACTACTACTAGCATCACATTCAAGGAATAAAAGCACAAACTTAAATTATCAGAAACATACCTAACGTCAAGTCGAAGTCCGCTCTAACCTCCCTTTGGTCATGACAAAAGCTCTAGCTTCCGCCCTTTGTTCTCCTTCCTCCATCCTTCTTCACTCCTGAACCTTCCCCCCTCGGCTTCTTGCAATCCCTGCTCATGTGACCTTCTTCCCCGCAAGAATAACACCTCCCCATACCGCAGTTCCTCGCCACATGTCCGGTCCTTCCACAACGGAAACAGACATTGGTCCCCAATCTATATTCCCCGGGGTGATTTTGTCCACACTTGTCACACCTTTCTGAGCCCGCATAAGGTGCGACCACACGACGGTCATCCCCCTGTGCGTGCTTATTATTTGCCGGGACACCACCCCGTCCAGTTCTCTTCCCCTTCCAGTTCCGACCTACATCATCTTTCCCGTCGTCTTCAGCTACCACCACCATCGTTCTTTCATCATACAACCTCCCCGCCAAATCAACCGCCGACCTAAACGTGCTTGGTCGGCCAGCGATCATATGCCTACGGATGTCCGCCGGCAAGCCCTGAATATACCTCTTGATCTTCCGCGAAAGAGGTGTCACCTGATCCAGCACCAGTCGTGCCATCTCGTTGAATTTGGTGGTGTACTGCTGATGCGTCATCGTCCCCGCTTCCAACTGCAGGAACTCCCCTTCAACTTTATCCATTTCACGGTGGGGACATAACTCCTCAATCACTAACCTTTTCAACTCTGACCATCTCATCCTTCCGATAGCCCGACTACCCTCAGCTTGGACTATATTGTCCCACCAGCACAAAGCTGCATCCACGAAAGAATGAGTGGCAAACTTAACTTTCTGATCTTCCCGGCACTCACTAATTTCCAGTACCGCTTCCATCTCTCTAACCCAACGATGAGCAGCAGTAGCATTGCCGTTACCGTCAAAGGTTGGGGGTTTGCATCATTGAAACGCCCCATAGTTACAGCCTCGTGCCGCCACCGGCGCAGGCGCTTCCTCTTCTTCCTCATCCTCGTCATCGAAGAAAACTGTTTCAGTCTCGGGCCGTCTCCTTTCACCCGAAGATCTACCCCTTTCTTGTCTCTCCTCATCCCTAACAGCCTTTATCACTTCAGTCACTACAGATGGTAAGATCGTTTGCATGACCTGGTGTACTTCTTCCACAACCGCCTCTCTCATCGAGGCTCTCAAATTGGTGCTTTCGTCTGCTCCCTCCTGATGAGGAGTCTCGTGTTCTTCATGAACCACCTTTTCAACTCTAGGCCTTCCTCTGGTGACCCGTGGTTCAGCGCCACGTCCGCCACCACCTCCACCACGTGAAGCCTTAGAAGATCTACCACCTGCCATCCTCTATAATATACTGAAAGATTCAAACACCAACATGGTCATTCAAGGGAATAGCTCAGTTCATGTCAAGTATAATAAGTCCCTAATTACAGTGATCAGTTGTGATTAGCCACTTACCTTACTTTTCATACCCCGAGCATTACCTGTTCTGACTACATCAGTATCTAAATCTAACAGTAACACATAAACACATAAGATGCACACACAATGCCGGTTAACTTTAAGAAAATACCTGATTGCACGCAGCTACTCAGTTTGGCATCCCTTCCCTTTCCTTCCCATTCTCAGTTTAAGATTAGGTTTATTATGAAAATTTACCCATTTCACTTAAACTTTGGCTCTGATACCAACTTGTAATGCCCCGTTCCCGGGCACCTCACGGTTGGTTATTCATCGCACATAAAACATTTTAAAGCGTACATTTACTTTGCAGCGGAAATTTAAAACTTTCATTAATAACTAAAAACATGTCATTTCATAACTTTATAACATTTGTTTCCATTTCAAAATACAATAACATGTAAAAATATGGATGCCAGTTTCATCGAAACTGAGTAGTTGCCCTATGCCATCCTCAGCAACATACCTGCCAACTGGAAACACATCAAAGTCAGCGTTGCTGAGTGAGTTCTAGTTTATATTAAAAACGTACTTTTCTATCCTTTAAAACCGTTTCTCTACTTTTACGCTATCACACAATGTACGTACACATAGATAATATCATTATTATCTTCTTTTCTCGTTCATTCTTTATCTTTAACTTTTATTCGTTCTCTGTCTGTCATTCGTTCATTATCTATTTTTAACTTTCATTCGTTCTCTATCTTTTGCTTCTATCGAGATCCGGTCACACTTTACCCTCTTCATGGCACACAGCCATGATTACTGAGGTCGAGTGACAGGGATCCCATTTCATACATACTCATTATATTCCTTTCATTCGTTACTTTTATTCGTTCGTTCCTCAGCTTTCATTACGTTCATTAACTTTCGTTCGTTTCATACTTTCTTTTCTTCATGATACTCTTTCCTATTTCTCGTCTCATGCAATTCGTACCAATGGAGTTGTCACTAAGACCAACTCTCCCGGTGGGTGAGAACTCTTGGGGTTTAGCCAACATCACACGCCATCTCATGGGTTAGCCCAACATCGCACGCTATATAATCCACATGAGGTAGGCCAAATCGCACGCTACATAGCACACAGTAAATACCACATCACATGTATCGGAGCAGCTACCAAAACTGAACTCCCACTGTGTCTATGTCCCATTATGAGTTACACCGTACATATCGCACTAATCGCACCAACGGAGAGGTCACCTAGACCGACTCCTTCTGTGTGTGTGAGGGCTCTCGGGGTTTAGCCAACATCGCACGCCATCTCATGGGTTAGCTCCAAAATCGCACGCTACATAATCCATATGAGGTAGGCCAAAATTGCACGCTATATAGCACATAGTAAATACCACATCGCACGTATCGGAGCAGTCACCAAAACTGAACTCCCACTGTGTCTATGTCCCCTTATGAGTTAGCCAAGATCACATGCTATAATACACACACCGTTGAGCTAATAACTCTTAATGAGCCGTGATCCTCCTTTCCTTCTGCTTGCAAGCCAATCATACTCTCGTTCATCTGGATCCTGTCTCCTGCAATACCAGAGTACGCGACAAGGACCTCTTTCGAGTCTGTTACGACGCAGAGTCGCTCACCTCATACACTTACTTGCAAGTCGCTCACCTCATAACTATGTTTGGCTTTATGCCACACCCCCGAAGTTAAACATAACTCGGGTAACAACACCCCCACCGAAATGGGTAACATCACCCCCACAGAAGTGGGTAACTACACCCCCACCGAAGTGGGTAACATCACCCCCACCGAAGTGGGTAACTACACCCCCACCGAAGTGGGTAACTACACCCCCACCGAAGTGGGTAATATCACCCCCACCGAAGTGGGTAACTACACCCCCACTGAAGTGGGTAACATCACCCCCACCGAAGTGGGTAACTACACCCCCACCAAAGCGGGAAGCATCACCCCCACCGAAGTGGGTAACTACACCCCCACCAAAGTGGGTACCTGTGACATACTACACCCCCACTAAGTGGGTAACTACTATACACCATGTACCACACCGAAGGTCAGTCACAAGACTGGAACCTCTACGTGCACCTTTAAAGATTAGCTGAACCTCATGCGGTTGAGCTTGAGGCATTTAGAGCCGTGCACTTTGGTACACTTCGCTTGCAAGTGTCTCACGTTTTCATTCGTTCATTATGGTTCTTTCAATCATTGTATTCCTCTTTTATTATCTTTCACTTTACGTTATTAATACTTTCTATTCGTTCATAAACAGTACATGTTAAGATACGGAAAGATAAACATACATCGAAGCAAGGAAAATCGGCATTTACAAATCATCAGTATTCACCATCTATTATGGCAACATCATACTTAACATACATACCTCAAGCATATACATGCAACACTATCGTCATCGTGCCCAACGTAACTTCTAAGTCTCGACAGTCCTCTCACATGTACCAACGGGAGCTATCACATCATTACTTACCCTTACTCTTTTCCCGAAGGCCAGTAATCAAACTATGTCTCTCCTCGTGCATAACAACTTTACTTGGGCGTTTGGGCACCCTTCAGTCACTTGGCCTGCATGCGACTGAACACTAAGCGAATGGGCTTCTATGCGACATACGATTGAACAGCTATGCGAATGAACCTATGCGACTAAGCAAATGCGGATGAACATCTATGCGACTGGACCTCAGTCGCTTGACTCCCATACGACTGGGTCCCCATGCGGCTGGACCCCTATGCGACTGACCTCAGTCGCTTGACTCTCATGCGACTGGGTCCCAAGTCGTACGACTAGACCTCAGTCGTGCGGTTGTGCCTCAGTCGTCCCTCAGTCGACCGATTGGCCCTTCAGTAGCCTAGCCCTAGCTGGGCAGCGACTGGAGTTCATCACGAACAGCAGCCGCGACATTCGGCTTTCAAACCCTTCCAGACCACGTTTGAGCTCAAATTAGCCCCTCTAATCCATAGGGAAACATACCTCGACCTCATACAAGCCTATCCTAGTCCGGAATCAAGCACTAAACGTACCATACACATACACATACGTACATACACAGGTTAAACACCCAAAACCTGAAAAATAATATTCAGATGTGTTCCAGCCCCAAAATCATTCAAAAACTTGTAAAAGAGGGGTTTTAGAACTCACCTTAGTAGCCTCCTCGGTTAGAGCTTCGATTTGACCCGCTACACGTCGATTTCGGCTCACGAACCCGCTTGAACCGAACTGTCTCCTTCTTCTCTCTCTATGGCTGATGTTGCGAGTGTAGGAAAGAGTGAGGGCTGCCCTCTTCCTTAAATACTACTGTCCAGTTGCCCGAGCTCTCCATGCGATTGGACCTTCAGTCGTCCAAGTTCCATGCGATTGAACACTCGAGTCGTACGACTACCACGCGTATGGAGCTCCAGTCGCATGACTTCCATGCGTATGGGACTCCAGTCGTGCGATTACCATGCGATTGGATGCTCCAGTTGCATGACACCTCATACCAAAATTTCCGGGTGTTACATACCAAAACTTGAACATCTCTGGGATGAGGAAGATATGAAAAAGATGGAGCTTGATGATAAGGCTTATGTTGCCATCAGTGTGGCAATCACCACTGAAATAGCTCAAAAGTTCAAAGACTACACGAAAGCTAAAGATTTATGGGATGTTATGGAAGAGCAAATCATAGGTAATAAAGACATGAGAGAGAGCCGGAAGGATAGGCTTAACCAAGAATTCAATATGTTCAATCATATTCTTGGTGAGACGTTAGGCTCAAATGTCAAGGTTTATGGAACTGATCAGAAAAATGAAGAGTGCAGGAATTACTCTGAGAACATTGAAGTAAACAAAAAGCTGTTAAATTCTTTACCATACAGCTAGAACAACAACTCCACAACCATCAAAAGAACTAAGGATATGTTTACCTTTTCTCTCAGTGATCATATTTCAACCATCAATTCTTATTATATGGATGATAAGTAAAGAGCTGCTAACTACATCAACACAATAAGAGCTGAAGCATCAGCATTATTGGAACCTGAAAGGATCATACATGCCAATTCAAGAGGTGGTTGATGGTTGTTCTGCTGGTGAAATCCCACAAGTCCAAGCAGTTATACGGGTGGAGTATAGAGATCACGTTGTCTATCCGTATTTGTTTATGTGGATGAACAAAGAACAAATGCTGACAAGTGTTTGTTCATCCATATACAAATGTGAATAGTCTAAACAAATACTGACAAGTGTTTGTTCTTCCGCATTAACTAATGTGGATGCACAGAAGACAAATGCTGACAAGTGCTTGTTCATCGCATTTGTCAATGCTGATGAACAAAACTTAATGCTGAAGACACATAAGAAATGCTAATGAAGCACAAGTCATCCGCATTAGTTAATACGGATGAGCAAACACAAATGTTGATTAGCTTTTTGCACTTAGACTAGTATGCTGATGTATAGATGTCAGGGTAGTTTAGTCATTTGGTACAGGCTTTATGTCAGCCTATAAATAGAATAGAATACCCTACTTTGTAAGTTTTTTGATTCTAAGTATTCTTAGTACTCAAATTTCGAGGTTTTAAGGTTGTCGAGTTATTGTATTGAAAACCCTAGCACCCATTGTAACCTGTTTACCAACAATCAATATACAACATAGTTATGATTATTATTTCAGCATTGAATGTTCTTTAATTTGTATTCCGCTACTTAATCATTGACTCAATCATCATATTCGATCCTTGTTGAAGTCACATCAACAGAGAATCTCTTTCTCGGACCCAGTCAATTGGTATCAGAGCTTTGGCTCTTAAATTCGTCTCAAAGTCTACCCAGATCGTGAATGAAAATCGATTGATCTAGTTGAGTTGTTTATTAACAAGTTCACTACTATTAATAAGCATACTGCTGAAAAATACCGAAAAACTTCATCAATATCACTGTTCTTCAAGTCGAAACACTTGGAAACAACACTCGATTGTTGATCCTTGGAAAAAATTAAACAAAATCACATAAAATCAACTAAAAGTGACTCAAAAAAGAATACTATTCATAAACCCTACTACTGCTACTATTCATAAAAGACACATGTATACCTAGACTTTGGACTGTTTGAACTGTTGGACATAAAATCAGTTTATTAACATGGATTCTATTAACTTTACTGAGCTTGGTCATGGTTCTAAACCACCAATGCTTAAACACAAATCTGAGATCATGTAATGGAAAATCTGGTTTACGAATTATACTACAGGTGTAGATCCAGATTATTAGATATCTATAAGCAAAAGACTATACATTCTAGTTTCTTTGAATGCTGATCAAGCTGGACAATATAAAATAGTCAGAATTCCCATTGAGGATCCAAGTCTGAATCTTGATGATGATGAATATAAGAAGATCAAGATTGATCTTAAATCCTACTCCATTGTGACATAGGCTTTAAAGATGGACATCCTCAAAAGCTTAGAAAAGTATGGCACAACAAAAGGTGTGTGGAATGGACTGTAGATGATGTGTGAGGGTAGCTGTGAGGTGACTGAGATTAACAAAGATAAAGTGGTTAATCAGTATGAAACCTTCCACCACACCAAGGGAGAGTCAATCTTAAAAAAGCTTCATCGATCTGCCCAATTGGTGAATGATTTAGAGATAATATGAGTCACTTACAAAGAGAAAGAAATAAACAAGAAAATGTTGCATAGTCTACCGGAGAGTTGGAAGCAGAATGTGATAATACTAAAGAACACACTTGATTTGGAGAGCAAAAGCTTAGACATTATGATAGCAAAAATTAAAGCTCTTAAGTTGGACGAAAGATGTAGAAATCTACGTGGACCACAAGTTATTCAGGCTTACAAATTTCCTTCAGAAACTCATTCTGTGTAAAATGCCTTTATAACCAAAGAAGATTATTTTCTATTCTCTAGAGTTCAATCTAGAACCACTAGTATCATTGCCTCATCTTAACAACACAAGCAATCATCATCCAATCCATCTACTTCCACATCTACTAGCATGCCTGCTGATCAAAAAACTGAAGAACAGAAGGCTACTTGCAATGCCTTTGTTGCAAGCTTTGAGGCATACTTAGGAGGAAGACTCACTTCAGCTCACCTGATACAAGGAAATCTGGAAGAAATGGATCCAGACGATGTTGAAGAGATGGATTTGCAATAGCAAATGGCCACGATTGCTATGAGAGCAAAGAAATTTTTCAGAAAAGGAAAGAAGCTAAGCTTGAATTAAAACACAAAGCTTGGATATGACAAATCCAAGGTGAAGTGTTTCAACTATGGTATGACTGGTCACTTCTTAAGGGAATGCAATGCACCCCATTAAAGCAACAACAACCACCATAGAAGCTCGCATAGTCAACCACCCTCTCAATCAAATTCAAGCCCTCAATCAAGTCATCAGAATCAGTTTCAGTCCCCATAATCCAACTTGTGGTGCATACGTGCTAACTACTGCCACTACTTCATCCCCTATAACTGTTCTTAACAGCATAAGTCTATCATCATATCTATTCACCTCCACTACATTATCTTGAAGTTCTTTAGCAACTAGAAAACCTACTCCATTTTTTGTTCCAGCTGACCCTGAATACCATAGTTTATAATTATTGCACTCTTTTGCTCTCCCACCCCGCCATCTAGTCTCCTGCAGACACGCTATGTGAACCCTACGTCTCTTCAGTACATCTATTAACTCTAATAACTTAATAGTAAGGGTTCCTACATTCCACGATGCCACTCGTAATCTATAACCCTTTTTCCTTGTAGTTGCACCTCTTGTCACCGAACATGATCTCGGGGCAGCATAATGGCTCCTGCTATCTATTTTACCGCACTAACCCACCTTAACCAAAAAAACCAGACAAAGTCCATGAATATAGCCACTAATCATGGGAAACACCTTAAAAAGGAGGTGTAGCACTAGTAATAGACAATCAAAGCCCGAGGTCAACAAAACACAGGTGACGCACAATCAAAACAAGAAGCAGAAAAATATCAAGTCACAAGCAAGTAGGAATAGCACACGAATTGGGGATGACTCTCCCTATTTAAAACTAGAATGCTGGTGCCCCTAACACTGCCAAACAATCTAAACTCAAAGATATAAGTAAAGAATACTAAAAGAAGACAAAAAAACAACAGTTTAAAGGGAGTGGAAGACAGAAAGGAGGAATATAATTGAGCACCTGCAAGAATATTTAGCTCACCTTCAGCTCTAGTGAAACAAGGATGCAAGAAGTTTTCCAGCAAAATAATTCATTAATAACTTCTAAATCTGAAAAAGTTTCTGTTGCTGATGTCAGCATTGGTAGGGGTTCAGTTGAATCTTCTATAGGACGCAGTAGATCTGGTAGAAGTAGGACAGAAAAGAGCCAATTGTAAGGTCAAGAAATAATAGTAGGGTGGCTATTTTTCATGATCGTGAAGTTGAACGAAAGGATCCAGAAGCTTTGACAGAGTGAACTACTACGAGTAGCTGAATTTTAATCTTCTTAGCGTATCTCAGATTAGTGACAAGAAATATTCCACTCACTTCACTGACACTCATTGCAACATTCTGAAACTAGGATTTCAAATTCTTGAAAAATAGGTTGTCTTGAAGACTCCGATAAAGAATAACACCTATGTCTTAAAACTTAATTTTGCACATCCTAAAGAAGAAATATGTCTTGTGTCTAAAGCATCATTTGATGAGTCATAACTTTGGCATGACATTTAGGACAACAAATTTCAAAAACATAAACAGATTGGTCAAAGGAAACCATGTAATTGGTTTGCCTTAAAAAGAATTCCATTTCATTAACCACTGTTCTGCTTATCTCAAAGGAAAACAACCCAAATCTTCTTATAAACCAAAGCTTGTGAACACAAACAATACTTCATTAAAGCTACTTCACATGGATCTTTTTGGACCAACTCATGTTATAAGCACTGAAAAGAAACAGTATTGTTTGGTAATCATTGATGACTATTCACGATTTACATGGGTCTACTTTTTACTTCATAAAAATGAAGCATGAGAAATAATAAAAGACTTTATCACTAGAATTGAAAATAAACTTGATCATAAAGTAAAATCAACCAAAAGTGATAATGGAATAGAATTCAAAAATGAAGATCTAAGTTCATTTTGTGCAACCAAAGGCATTGCTCATCAATTTAGTGCAGCTAGAACTCCTCAACAAAATAGGGTAGTTGAAGGAGATATAGAACACTAATTGAAGCAGCAAGAACAATGCTAGCAGATGCTAAACTGCCAATTACCTTTTGGGCAGAAGCAGTCAACACATCTTGCTTTGTACAAAATTAAACTTTCATAATCAAAGAAAGCGACATAACACCATATGAACTTCTTTTTCACTAAAAATCATTCATTGGATTTTTCAAGTCATTTGGTAGTCCTGTCTTAATATTAAACACCAAAGTTTGCTCTAAAGTCTGATGAGGGATTTTTGTGTAGGTTATTCCTCTATTTCAAAGGCTTTCAGAGTGTTCAATCCTCGACTGAACATTATTGATGAATCAACTAATGTTCAATTCAATAAACACTCCTTTCCTAAGTTAATAAATGGTCCCGACTGGTTGTTTGATATTGACTCATTTACTAGATCTTTTGATCAGTTTCACTTGTCAAATGCAGGTAACCTACAATTAGCTGGAACTTCTAGAACAATAGAAAGAATAGATGATTTTCCTATGATCTCTACTACATTTGCTGATCAAATTGATGAAGATGTTCCATTGCATGCTGATCCTGTTAGACAAGAACCGCAAAATCAGAGTGTTTCAACTGAGGATGGTCCTAGTTCACTTCCTACTCCTTCAGATGAACCATCTAATGAAGCTAGAAATTCTGAACCAGCTATAGTGCTAGTTGAAATGAAATGAAAATACAAATGATGATAGTCTTCAAAGTGTAGCAAAGACTAAAGCTGAAACTGGTGAACCCTTCGATTACTTTCATCAATCTCCCACATCATGACCTGAATATGCCTCTTACCATGATGATCTGAATGTCTCCAACCTTGATGTATCAATTGTTGTGACTCAATTCTAACCACCAGGATACATAAGGATCATCCAGTGTCAAGCATCATTAGTTAAATAGATGAGTGGGTGACTAGAAGCAAGTCAAGTATTACAAACAATTGTTTGTTTTCTTACTTTCTGTGTCAAACAGTACCTAAGAATATAAAAGAGTCTCTTCAAGACAACAACTGATCATGGCAATGCAGGAAGAATTGCTCCAATTCAAGAAATAAGAAGTATGGCAACTGGTAGACCTTCCTGTAGGAAATACCTATCACTACCAGATGGCTATACAGATTCAAAACTAATGACAGGGGCATAGCCATTAGAAACAAAGCAAGATTAGTGGCACATGGATACACTCAAGGAAAAGGAATAGATTATGATGAAGTGTTTGCTCTTGTAGCCAGATTAGAAGCCATTAGACTTTTCCTTGCAAACTCAACATCCATGATATTCACTGTGTATCAAATGGATGTAACGTGTGCTTTTCTCTATAGCAAAATTTCTTAAGAAGACTATGTGAGTCAACCTCCAGGCTTTGAAGACCCAGATTTCCCTCACAGGGTATATAAGCTTGATAAAGCTTCGTATGGTCTACATCAAGCCCCACGAAAGTGGTATGAGACTCTATCATCTTTTTTTCTTGCATACAGAGGAAAATTGGTCAGACTCTTTTTAGAAAAAGAAAATTAAATGAAATGTTGCTAGTCTAGATCTATATGGATGATATCATTTTTGGCTCAACAAACAAGCAACTTTTCAAGGATTTTGAAGACCTTATGCATTCCAAGTTCCAAATGAGTGCAATAGGGGAACTTACATTGTTCTTAGGGTTGCAAGTAAAATAAACAGCAGATGGAATCTTTATCAATCAATCAAAATATATGGAAACCGTCTTGAAGAAATTTCATTTTGCAGATTGTTAATCTATCATAACTCATGTTGATACAAAGATGAAGATAGGTCCAGATTCAGAAGGAAAATCAGTGGATCAGACTCATTATCGATCTATGATTGGATCAATCATGTATCTAACAGCTAGCAGACCTGACATAATGTTTGGTGTATGTGTTTGTGCTAGATATCAAGCATATCCCATGGAATCTCATGTGAATACAGTCAAGAGGATATTTAGATATCTCAAGGGCAAGCCTGCACTCGGACTATGGTATCCAAAGGAAGGAGATTTTAATCTCTATGCATATATAGAGAGTGACTATGAGGGATGCAACTTTAATCAGAAGTCCACTTCTGATGGTTGTAAATTTCTTGGTCCCAGACTGGTCTCCTGGTAGTGCAAGAAGCAGACAAACGTGTATGTTTCAACAGCAGAAGATGAGTACACAGCAGCATCATCTTGTTGTTCTCAAGTTCTCTGGATTCAAAACCAGATGCTTGATTATGGTTTTAACTTCTTGCACACACCAATTCACATTGACAACATAGCATCAATTTCATAACAAATAATCCAGTTCAGCACTCAAAAACAAAACACAGTGAAATTAGATATCACTTTTTGAGAGACTGTGCTGAAAAGGGGTTAATCAATTGATACAGGTCCACATGGAAAATCAATTAGTTGATTGCTCACTAAGGTATTTGATCCTAGTTGGTTTCAATTCTTAATCCAATCAATTAACATGATTAACCTTGAAGAAAAATCAGAAGTTAACAAAAACATTAAAATATTACAATAATAAAAAAGAAGTTATTTTGTTGAAGAATGTGCTTTATACTTCAAAAGGGAAATGATATATTTAAAGTCATTATATCATTCACTGTGCTTCATTCAAAATTACAAAAGACTGACATGACTTGTCTGATATGCGGGTAGGCTCATTTACTCAAAGTATGAGTAAAGAAGACACATGCTTCATTCACTGTGCTTCATTGGAAAAGAAGACACATGCTGTGATGAACTAAAGCTCATATTCAACTATAAAGCTTCATCTCAAAGTATGAGTAAGTACTAGCTTATCCAAATATGTTTGTGTAGTAACCTAAGCACACCAGGTAATGATGCCTAATAAGTCTCATTTACTCACACTAGTTTCTCCTCTATTTTGCTGAGCAAAGATCTGGAGAAACAAGCATATAGTACTGATGTCATGATCCGATAAGATTCCCAATATGAAATGCATATAACCTCGAAGAATTAATAGAGAATATATTCCTTGTGAATGACCAAACAAAATCCCAAAGAAGATCACCTTCCAAAGTGAAGTGAAAAAGAATCCAATTGTGGATCAAATAAACAAAAGGATCAAAGTAAAAGAATCTTGTTGAGGATCAATCAAAATGAGATTTCATTAAATGATCTGTTCATGTAAGTTGTGAAAATGTTTTATCATGCATTTCATGTGGGTGATTGATCTTACAATGCTTTTGAGTGTGAGATACATGTTGAATACTCAATTAACTTAAAACATGATAAAGATCACAAGCATCAAAATATTTACCAAGCATGAGTTTAAAAGGACAAATATACCTTCAATCAATATGACCATAATTATGTCTATTTTACTAACAACTGATTGCACTTGTGAAAGGTAAGATTGATATGATCCCAAGAAAGGTATATCATGTAAGGCCCCGTTCCCGGGCACCTTACAGTTGGTCATTCACAACAGTAATTAAAATAAACATTATAGATTTACAAATTTAAGCAGCGGAATTAATTTAACAAAAGCCATTCATTCATTATCAACACTATTGCTAAGCAATCCACCTTGGTTTATTCAGTTTACAAAAGAATAATTTAACTGCATTACAAAGAAACAGTGATTTCTATTGAGAATTGATGCCAGTCTTTCCCGGCCGAGTAGCTTCACCCTCGTGCCATCCTCAACAATAATTACCTGCCAACTGAAAATGTATAAAAGTCAGCGTTGCTGAGTGAGCTCTAGTTTTATACGTAATGAAATACCTTCTATGTGTTGTATATGAAAATACTCTTTCTGTAAAATACAACTTTGTACTGTATATGCGAGCATGCATTAACTGTATGAACGAATATTTTCCGTTCTCTGCACTGTATGCCTTGTCTGTAAACTTTTAACTTTATGTTTCACTGTCTGTATGGACCCATGCACAATGCCCCAACTATATGCACGATGGAAAACGGGTGATGGGCCATCTATATCCCTCGAAAGGGTCAACTATATCCCTCGAAAGGGTCAACTGTATCCCCCGAAAGGGTCATCTATATCCCCCGAAAGGGTCAACTGTATCCCTTGAAAGGGCTCTGTGTACTTTGTACAAGGCCGACCCAATCACCCAGGGCATGCTATAAAGGTCCTGCCAATCTCAATTGATTGACCCTGTGTGCATAAAGGGTAGCTAACCCGCAACACAGTTGAGCTAACGACAACACGGTCGTGTCCCTCCTATAAGCTTGCAAGACTTGTTAACATTTTATTAATGTTCCTCTTCTTTTCTTTATTGTTGTTTCACTTTATTATTACGATATACTTTACGTTACGATAATAACATACCACGTAAAGTCACATACTATAAGTAATAATAGTAGTAGCAATAACTATAATAAGGAACAATCATAAGTAATCATATCATGCATGGAACATCATCATTAATAAGCCCTTAGTCAACCTCGGTCAAAACCCTAAAACACGGACTCCCAGAAAATTTTGTAAAAATTTCTAAGTGTTTGGGCGCATGAGAACTATTTGGGCGCATGAGCCCTGTTCAGGCTTTTCATCACTATGTAGGCGCACCAGCCTACACTTAACATTTTCACTTTAGGCGTATGAGTTGTTCAGGCGCATGAGCACTGTTGGGGCTCATAAGGTTACTGTTTGGGCACACGAGCCCTGTGTGGGCGCAAGAACCTACTTGGAATATTTCTAAGGCAAGTTTTGGACACATGAGGTTACTGTTTGGGCACATCATCTCACACTTAGGCTTTTAAGCTTATTTTTCAGGCGAATGAGCCCTGTTTGGGCACATGAGCCTTATCTAGGCCTATGGACCTTCTGTTCAAACGTATTTCCAGTATGTTTTCAACCCAAACATCAAACCCATCTGTTCTAAGCTTAATATGCCTATTCTAAACATGAATAACCTATAAGCGTTTCAAAATCAACATATAATCATGCGCAATGCATACGTGCAAACATACATGAACATTATAAAAACCATTTTCATACATTTTCAGCCCCAAAGATAGTTTAAAACAAGTAAAAACCGGGGTCTAGAAACTCACCTGATGCAACTTGGGTGTTTCATCCTTTCCAACCCGCTTGCAATGAGTTCGCACACCTAGAAACCCACTAAACACACATTCGAGCACATATAAACACCCATGAGCATACAACCGAGGCTAGTTCTAGCCAAGAACAACTTAAAAACACTAAACTTTACCTTAAATTCGACTTCTTCTTCTTGTTCTTCAAATATCCGAGAGCTTCTGCTCTTTCTCTCTCTAAAATCCGAATGAAAGCGTTTTGGCAGGCCAAAATGGGCGGCCATACCACCTTTATTTACCAAGTTTTATTCTCTTTGTCCTTTTGGCACTTTTAACCCCTCCACTTTAAGTTGACTTTTATTTCCTTCTTTTTCTTTCTCTTTTATTCTTTTATTTCATTGAAAAAAATACGGGTGTTACAAGTCCACCCCCCTTATATAGGTTTCGTCCCCGAAACCTGTTATTCCTCAAACAGATGAGGATAATGCTGCCTCATCTCCTCCTCAGTCTCCCATGTGGATTCGGATCCCTTCCGGTGCTGCCACTGTACACGCACAAGAGGAACCACTTTATTCCTTAATCTCCTTTCCTTACGATCAATGATTGCCACTGGCTGTTCTACGTAATTGAGCCGTTCGTCTACTTTGATGTCCTCCAGTGGTACAATCATATCCTCGTCTGCTAAACCCTTCCGTAGATGAGATACATGGAATGTCGGGTGAATTCCACTTAACTCATCCGGTAACTCCAGTCTATAAGCCACCTCTCCTACTCGAGCATTGATTCGGAAAGGTCTTATATATCTCGAGCTTAACTTACCTCGTTTCCTGAATCGGATAATTCCTTTCCAAGGTGATACCTTCAACATGACTCGGTCACCAACTTTGAACTCTATTGGTCTTTGCCTCTTGTCAGCATACAACTTTTGTCTATCTTTCGCCGCCTTCATGAAGGCTTTGATCTTTTCCAACTTCTCAGTAGTAGCTTCGATCACCTCGACACCTCCCAGCTCTTTCTGCCCAATGTCTCCCCAACATACGGGCGTCCTACATCTCCTACCGTATAGCATCTCGTAGGGTGGCATGACAATACTGGCATGATAACTGTTGTTGTACGAGAATTCAGCTAACGGTAAGTGGTCATCCCAACTTCCTCCGAAATCGATCACGCATGCTCGAGCATATCCTCGAGCGTCTGTATCGTCCTCTCAGACTGACCGTCCATCTGAGGATGATAGGCTGTACTAATGTGTAGCCTCGTCCCCATTGCATCATGGAATCTTCTCTAAAACATCGACGTAAACCGGGTGTCACGATCCGACACAATAGACACTGGCACGCCATGACGAGCTACGATTTCCTTTAGAACAGATCCACCAGTCTTTCGGATGAATACGTCTCGTGGATCAGTAGAAAGTGGGCACTCTTTGTTAGTCGGTCGACAATCACCCAGATGGTATCACATCCCTCGACGTGCAAGGCAGCTTAGTAATGAAGTCCATGGTGATGTGCTCTCACTTCCATTCGGGTATGTCCAACGGTTGAATCTTCCCGTATGGTTTCTGATGTTCCGCCTTCACTTGTAGGCAAGTAAGGCACATACTCACGTACTCCGCCACGTCACGTTTCATGCCCGGCCACCAATAATCTTTCTTCATATCGTGATACATCTTGGTAGCACCGGGATGAATGGAGTATCGAGTCTTATGGGCCTCGTCCATAATCTTTCCACGTAGATCCCCGTATCAAGGAATCCACATTCGCCCGAATCGGCTCTTAACACCAAGAGTGTTCTCACCCAATTCCGTAACTAGACCTCTCATTCTTTCGGAGTTAAGATGATCTTCTTTCAAAGCCTTGTCTTAAAACTCCTTAACCTGTGTCATCACGTCGGAGGTCATGATTAACTGATAAGCCTTCACATGAATCGGCTCGAGTCTCTCCTTCCGACTAAGGGCATCTGCCACCACGTTGGCCTTGCCCGGATGGTAATGGATTTCGCAATCATAATCCTTTATGAGCTCCATCCATCGCCTCTGCCTCATGTTCAGGTCCTTTTGCTCGAAGAAGTACTTCAAGCTTTTGTGGTCTGTGAAGATGGTGCACTTAGTCCCGTATAGATAGTGCCGCCAAATCTACAACGCGAAAACCACCGCGGCTAATTCTAGATCGTGCGTGGGATAGTTGACTTCGTGGGTTTTCAGTTGTCGGGATGCGTAGGCTATTACCCTTCAACGTTGCATCAATACACAACCTAGTCCAGAGTAGGATGCATCCGAATATACCACTAAGTCTTCACTCCCCTCGGGCAATGTCAAGATAGGAGCTTGTGCTAGTCTTATCTTCAACTCCTCAAAGGCACTCTCCTGCTCTCGACCCCACATGAACTTCACGTCCTTGCTGGTCAATTTAGTCAAAGGTGAGGCTATTTTGGAGAAGTCTAGAATAAATCTTCTGTAGTAGCCCGCCAATCCCAAGAAGCTACAAATCTCGGATGGCGTCTTTGGTGACTTCCATTGCATCACAGCCTCAACCTTTGCTGGGTCGACCATTATTCCCTCCGCATTTACCACGTGACCCAGAAATTGCACCTCGCGTAGCCAAAAAGCACACTTGGAGAATTTAGCATACAGTTTCTCCTTTCTCAAGGTCTCTAACACTTCCCGAATGTGACCGGCATGCTCTTCTTCGCTCTTTGAATAAATCAGGATATCATCGATGAACACAATCACTCATTTATCTAACATTGGCCGACACACTCGATTCATTAAATCCATAAAAGCGGCCAGTGCGTAGGTTAAACCAATGGACATAACGAGAAACTCATAGTGTCCATAACGTGTACGAAAAGCTGTTTTAGGAATGTCCTGCTCCTTCACTTTCAATTGATGGTAGCCAGATCTAAGATCTATTCTCGAGAACCAACTGGCACCCTGGAGCTGGTCGAACAAGTCGTCAATCCTCGGTAACGGATACCGATTCTTTATCGTCAATTTGTTCAACTCACGGTAGTCGATACACATTCTCATGCTACCATCCTTCTTTTTCACGAAAAAGACCGGAGCACCCCAAGGAGAGATACTCGATCTGATGAAACCCTTATCGAGCAATTCTTGCAGTTCCTCCATTAACTCCTTCATCTCAGTCGGAGCTAATCGATACGGTTCCTTAGCGATAAGTTGGGCACCAGGTATCAACTCAATTTGAAATTCGATTTCGTGATCTGGTGGCACACCTGATAGGTCCTCTGGAAATACATTGGGAAAGTCACACACCACCGGTACATCGGACAATTGGGGTGTTGACGTGTCCACATCTTTCATGTAGGCTAAATAAGCGCTACATCCACGCCTTAGGCAATTTCCTGCCACCGCCATCGAAATCACTTTCCGAATCGTCGTAACCCGATCGCCGTATATCGTCACCGGACTTCCGTCAGGCGCCGTCAGTCTAATCATCTTCTTACGACATACGATATTCGCTTTATAGGTTGCTAACCAATCCATCCCTAGTACTACATCAAATCCACCTAGGGGCATCACATGTAACCTAGCAGCAAACCTATGACCTTTTAATTCTATGGCACAGTCTTCTACCGCATCAATAATTCTAGTGTACTTACCGATAGCAGTTTCTACATCGAATGGTGCACTTATCTTTCTACTACCAACGGGTAACTTAGCAGAGAAAGTATTGGAAATAAAACTCCGGCCAGCACCAGAATCAAACAATAAAGAGGCATAAGTTGGTTTACTAGGAACATACCTGACACAACATCGGGATCAGCTCTGGCTTCCTCCCGGGTCATAGTGTAAGCTCTAGCACCTGCCCTCTGCCCTCCTTCTTCCAGCTTCTTATTTCCCACTCCCGAGCTCTCCGCCCTCGGCTTCTTACAGTCTCTAGCGATATGGCCAGGCTGGCCACACCTGAAGCATACGTTCATCCCCATTCTGCACTCACCGGTATGCTCCCTTCAGCATTCGCCACACCTCTTGGGTCCTGAGCTTGACAACCCCACCCTACGGTCATCCATTCTCATTTTTGTTGTTCGAGGTGAAACCACCCCGCCTAAACCTCTTCCCATTCCAATTCCGGTAACCACCACCGGCTTTCTTCACCTCCACCACCGTCACTTCCCTCTCATCATAGAGCCTCCCAGCCGAATCCACTGCCTACCTAAAAGTGCTTGGTCGAGCAGTGATCAAGTATCTGCGAATGTCAACTGGCAGTCCCTGAATGTACCGGTTAATCTTTCGAGACACCGGCGTCACTTGATCCGGCACCAGTCTCGATATCTCATTGAATTTGGTGGTGTACTGCTGGTGGGTCATGGTTCCCGCCTCGAGTTGCAGGAACTCCCTCTCGATCCTGTCCAGTTCCCGATGAGGACAAAACTCCTCGATTACCAGCTTTGTTGGGTTCAACAATTGGATAAACTGAAGCTTTCCAAATCGCAATCACAGCCGACTAAAGATCTCATTGTACAAGTTCAGAGACCATGTTGATTACAACAAAAACAACAATACAAGACAACTCAATATGACAAAGGCAAGATCAAGACAAATAGAAAAGTCAAAATTAGGTCATGTTGTAATAATAATATAAATACACCCACTAGTGCATTTTTGCACGTGTGGTTCTTTTGTGTGTGTTTCTCAAGGTTTGAAGCACCACCCAAGGAGAAATCCTCTCCTTTGGGTGGGTTTGATCTTCCTCCATCTTTGTATTTGATTATTCATTATAACTTGTTCACCAACATCAATGAAATCATCTACACATTATTATTATCATTCTCTTTGTTCTATGATTCACACACCTCCACCCATCTTAATTTTGAATTTTCAGATCTGAAAATGATGAATCCTAAGATCCCAGCTCAACAAATCTGAAATATTGATTCAGCAAAATGGTATCAGAGCTGTTGGTTGCTAGATTCATCTAGTTTTTAGATCTGATTTCATCCTTAATGATGTCAAGAACAAAGAACACAACAACCAAAATGAAGAAAAAGGTCGTTGTTCATCAAAACCCCATCTGTTCATCACAAAAAATAAGAAGAAAATCAACAAATCTGTTCAACTATGGTACGCTTTGAAGACTCGTGAACATGTTCATGATTATTCCTTCAAATTCGATGCAATTGAACAAGATTATCATAAAAAAAGGAAGAAAACCCGTTTGTTCATCTCAAAATCAAAAAGAAAAGTCATTAGATCTGTTCTAATATGGTACGATTTGAAGAAATATAATCATCCCTTGGATTATTCCTTCAAAATTCGATGCAACTGAACATGATAATCATCAAAAACGAAGAAAAGATGAAGAAATCGAAGCTACTGCTGATTTCCTGACCTGCACTGCAGTGTGAAATCGTTTTTGTTCGTCTGAAAACAAATGCGGATGAACAAAACAAATGTGGATGAAGCTTGATCAAATGTGGATGTGTTATACACAAATGCGGATGACTTGTCACCGAATGTGGACTTGGCAACAAATGCGGATGACTTATAAACAAATGCGGATTACTTGTCACCAAATGCGGGTGACTTGGCAACAAATGCTGATGCCTTGCCACCCAATGCGGCTGACTTGCAAACAAGTGCGGGTACTTTAAGCAAAAATGCGGATGCATTGAAATCAAATGCGGATGAATTGAAATCAAATGCGGATGCCTTGCAAACAAATGCTGATGCTTTGCAAACAAATGCGGATGAGTTAGCAAAGAAATGCGGATGTGTTGCAAGAAATGCTTATGAACAGCTGCTGAACAAGACTTCAAAATGAAAGAAAATATCATGAATGCGGACGATTGCAACCAACAGGCACGTCCATTTTGAGCATTCAAAACAAAAGAAGAAATCAACTTTGGTCACGTAATCAATGATTTACTCAAGGATTTGTACAACTGTCAGAAACTCTTTCTGAAGCTCTGATACCATTTTGCTAAATCAATATTTCAGATTCGTTGAGCTTGGATCTTAGGATTTATCACTTTCAGATCTGAAAATTCAAAATTAAGATGGGTGGAGGTGTGTGAATCATAGAACAAAGAGAATGATAATAATAATGTGTAGATGATTTCATTGATGTTGGTGAACAAGTTACAATGAATAATCAAATACAAAGATGGAGGAAGATCAAACCCACCCAAAGGAGAGGATTTGTCCTTGGGTGGTGCTTCACACCTTGAGAAACACACACAAAAGAACCACACGTGCAAAAATGCACGAGTGGGTGTATTTATATTATTATTACAACATGACCTAATTTTGACTTTTCTATTTGTCTTGATCTTGACTTTGCCATGTTGAGTTGTCTTGTATTGTTGTTTTTGTTATAATCAACTTGGTCTCTGAACTTGTACAATGAGATCTTCAGTCGGCTGTGATTGTGATTTGGAAAGCTTCAGTTTATCCAATTGTTGAACCCAACAATACTCCCCCTAAACTGATGCTTGCCAAACTCTAACTTTGAAGATCTTCTCTGTCACATGTTTTCATGATCAACTGATGTTCTGACAGAATTCATTGTAGTTCTCCCCTCAGATTAAGCTTCTCTTAATGTATTTCTAATAGAGGATATAAACTTTTTGAGAACACTTAATGCATTGGATATGAGGTGTATCACTTTTGGATTACTGTTGTTCATATCACACTCAAAGGATTAGTATGTATTAGGCATATGATGATGCTCTGAACTTCAATAAATTGCATCAGGAACATAAATCAATCTTGAAAACACTTCAACTTATTTGAATTTCTGAAATGACTTCACAATCTGACATTCTTCAGATAATCATTGGTCCCCTTGATTAAAGTCCGTCTAACTGTTCCGCTTAGTAGTCAGACACGGGTGCAAAAGATCATCTTTGATTGTAGTATCATGAGCTTCAGAAAGAGTTTCTGACAGTTGTACAAATCCTTGAATAAATCATTGATTATGTGACCAAAGTTGATTTCTTCTTTTGTTTTGAATGCTCAAAATGGACGCGCCTGTTGGTTGCAATCGTCCGCATTCATGATATTTCTTTTCATTTTGAAGTCCTGTTCATCAGCTGTTCATAAGCATTTCTTGCAACACATCCACATTTCTTTGCTAACTCATCCGCATTTGTTTGCAAAGCATCCGCATTTGTTTGCAAGGCATCCGTATTTGATTTCAATTCATCCGCATTTGATTTTAATGCATCCGCATTTGTGCTTAAAGTACCCGCATTTGTTTACAAGTCAGCCGCATTGGGTGGCAAGGCATCCGCATTGTTGCCAAGTCACCCGCATTGGGTGACAAGTAATCCGCATTTGTTTATAAGTCATCCGTATTGGATGACAAGGCATCCGCATTTGTTGCCAAGTCCACATTTGGTGACAAGTCATCCGCATTTGTGTATAACACATCCGCATTTGATCAAGCTTCATCCGTATTTGTTTTGTTCATCCGCATTTGTTTTCAGATGAACAAAAACGATTTCACACTGCAGTGCAGGTCGGGAAATCAGCAGTAGCTTCGATTTCTTCATCTTTCATTGTTTCTGATGATTATCGTGTTCAATTGCATCGAATTTTGAAGGAATAATCCAAGGGATGATTATATTTCTTCAAATCGTACCATATTAGAACAGATCTGATGACTTTTCTTTTTGATTTTGAGATGAACAAACGGGTTTTCTTCCTTTTTTTTGATGATAATCTTGTTCAATTGCATCGAATTTTGAAGGAATAATCATGAACATGTTCACGAGTCTTCAAATCGTACCATAGTTGAACAGATTTGTGATTTCTTCTTAATTTTTGTGATGAACACATGGGTTTTGATGAACAGGGACTTTTTTCTTCATTTTTGCTGTTATGTTCTTTGTTCTTAACATCATTAAGGATGAAATCAGATCTAAAACTAGATGAATCCAGCAACCAACAGCTCTAATACCATTTTGCTGAATCAATATTTCAGATTCGTTGAGCTGGGATCTTAGGATTCATCATTTTCAGATCTGAAAATTCAAAATTAAGATGGGCGGAGGTGTGTGAATCATAGAACAAAGAGAATGATAATAATAATGTGTAGATGATTTCATTGATGTTGGTGAACAAGTTACAATGAATAATCAAATACAAAGATGGAGGAAGATCAAACCCACCCAAAGGAGAGGATTTCTCCTTGGGTGGTGCTTCACACCTTGAGAAACACACACAAAAAGAACCACACGTGCAAAAATGCACTAATGGGTGTATTTATATTATTATTACAACATGACCTAGTTTGACTTTTCTATTTGTCTTGATCTTGACTTTGTCATGTTGAGTTGTCTTGTATTGTTGTTTTTGTTGTAATCAACTTGGTCTCTGAACTTGTACAATGAGATCTTCAATCGGTTGTGATTATGATTTGGAAAGCTTCAGTTTATCCAATTATTGAACCCAACAAGCTTCTACAACTCTTTCCATCGCATTTTCCCGATGGTTCTTGTACCCTGAGCTTGGACAATGTTGTCCCACCAACATAGTACTGAGTCAGTAAAGGAGTGGGTGTCAAACTTCACCTTCTAATACTCCCGACACTCGCTGATCTTGAGTACTGCTTCCATCTCCCTCACCCAACGGTGAGCGGCAGCAGCATTCCCGTTGCCATCGAAGGTCGGGGGCCTACACCTCTGAAATGCCCCATAGTTGCACCCTTTAGCTGTCACCCCTGCCGAATCGTCCTCCTCATCATCGGACAACACTGTCTCCGGCTCCGGCCGTTCCTCCTCCCTTTACTTCCTTTGTCCGCTAATCCCTTCCTATTCCCTTCCTTTCTCTCCTCGCTTCTCACAGCACTAATGACTTCAGTCACCACAGACGGTAAAACGGTCTGCATGACCTGGTGTACTTCATCAGCAATCGCCTCCCTAGCTGAGGCGTTAAGGCTGGCATTCTCATTCTCCTCACTCTGACCATGAACCTCAGGGTTCTCATGGGTCGTCTCAGGAGCCTTAGCAATGCTCCGAGTCACACGCGGTCAACCTCTTCCTCTAGAAGCCTTGGAAGATTTCTTCCCAGCCATTTCCTAAGCACTATAAGATTCAAACACTAACACGGTCATTCAAGGGAATGGCTTAGTTTATGTCAAGTATAGTAAGTCTCTAATGACAGTGGCCAGTTGTGATTAACCACTTACTTTACTCTTCACACCCTAAGCATTTCCTATCCTGACTACATCAGTATCTAAATCTACTAAGATCACATGAGTCAGATAGCACACGCACATAATTCTGGTTAACTTTAAGAAAAGAATTGCCTGATGGCACGTAGCTACTCGGGCTGACATCCCTCCTTTTGTCCCATTTTTAGTTTAAGTTAAGGTTTATTTTGAAAATTTACCCGTTTCATTTAAACTTTGGCTCTGATACCAACTTGTAAGGCCCCGTTCCCGGACACCTCACAATTGGTCATTCACAACAGTAATTAAAATAAACATTATAGATTTACAAATTTAAGCAGCAGGATTAATTTAACAAAAGCCATTCATTTCATTATCAACACTGTTGCTAAGCAATCCACCTTACAAAAGAATAATTTAACTGCATTACAAAGCAACAGTGATTTCTATTGAGAATGGATGCCAGTCTTTCACAACAGTGATTTCTATGTGTTGTATATGAAAATACTCTTTCTGTAAAATACAACTCTATATTGTATATGCGAGCACGCATTACTGTATGAATGAATATTGTCCGTTCTCTGTACTTTATGCCTTTTCTGTAAACTTTTAACTTTATGTTTCACTTTCTGTATGGAACCATGCGCAATGCCCCAACTATATGCACGATGGAAAACGGGTGATGGGTCATTTATATCCCTCGAAAGGGTCAACTACATCCCCCGAAAGGGTCAACTGTATCCCCCGAAAGGGTCAACTATATCCCCGAAAGGGTCAACTATATCCCTCAAAAGGGCTCTGTGTACTATGTACAAGGCCGACCCAATCACCCAGGGCACGCTACGAAGGTCCTGCCAATCTCAATTTATTGAACCTGTGTGCATAAAGGGTAGCTAACCCGTAACACAGTTGAGCTAACGACAACACGGTCGTGTCCCTCCTATAAGCTTGCAAGACTTGTTAACATTTATAAATGTTCCTCTTCTTTTCTTTATTGCTGTTTCACTTTATTATTACGATATACTTTACGTTACGATAATAACATACCACATAAAGTCACATACTATAAGTAATAATAGTAGTAGCAATAACTATAATATGGAACAATCATAAGTAATCATATCATGCATGGAACATCATCATTAATAAGCCTTTAGTCAACCTCGGTCAAAACCCTAAAACACGGACTCCCAGAAAATCCTAAAAAAATTTCTAAGTGTTTGGGCGCATGAGAACTATTTGGGCGCATGAGCCCTGTTCAGGCTTTTCATCACTATGTAGGCGCACCAGCCTACACTTAACATTTTTCACTTTAGGCGTATGAGTTGTTCAGGGGCATGAGCACTGTTAGGGCTCATGAGGTTACTGTTTAGGCACACGAGCCCTGTGTGGGCGCAAGAACCTACTTGGAATATTTCTAAGGCAAGTTTTGGACACATGAGGTTACTGTTTGGGCACATCATCTCACACTTAGGCTTTTAAGCTTATTTTTCAGGCGCACGAGCCCTGTTTGGGCACATGAGCCTTTCTAGGCCTATGGACCTTCTGTTCAAACGTATTTCCAGTATGTTTTCAACCCAAACATCAAACCATCTGTTCTAAGCTTAATATGCCTATTCTAAACATGAATAACCTATAAGCATTTCAAAATCAACATATAATCAGGCGCAATGCATACGGGTAAACATATATGAACATTATAAAAACCATTTTCATACATTTTCAGCCCCAAAGATAGTTTAAAACAAGTAAAAAACCGGGGTCTAGAAACTCACCTAATGCAACTTGGGTGTTTCTTCCTTTCCAACCCGCTTGCAATGAGTTCGCACACCTAGAAACCCACTAAACACACATTCGAGCACATATAAACACCCATGAGCATACAACCGAGGCTAGTTCTAGCCAAGAACAACTTAAAAACACTAAACTTTACCTTAAATTCAACTTCTTCTTCTTGTTCTTCAAATATCCGAGAGCTTCTGCTCTTTCTCTCTCTAAAATCCGAATGAAAGCGTCTTGGCAGGCCAAAATGGGCGGCCATACCACCTTTATTCACCAAGTTTTATTCTCTTTGTCCTTTTGGCACTTTTAACCCCTCCACTTTAAGTTGACTTTCATTTCCTTCTTTTTCTTTCTCTTTTATTCTTTTATTTCTTTTAAAAAAATACGGGTGTTACATATCACCTCTTGATGTATAGATAAGAAAACAAAAGAAACAATCACAAAAATATTATCTTTTTAAAATTTTAAATCTTTAATGTTTTTATCCCATATGGATATCAACTTTAGGGGAGTAATTAAAATTTTGATTTTATGTACAGTTGTTTCTTTTCTTAAAAAATACAAAAATTAGAAAACTGACTGTGTTGGTGCAGAAGTTATACTATAGTATCTCAGTATATGCAGATATCTGAAAGCACAAAAGTGCAAGATCAGTCAAAACTAGGAAACTTGTAAACTGGTATATGATTCAATTCAAGCAAGAATTGACAATCCAAACAACAGTCAAAACTTCATAAAATCAAATCAACAGACTCATCTTCATAACAGTCAAAGCAGAAGACATATCTTTATAAAACTCAAAGTATCAGCTCAAAAACAGTCAAAACTATCCATAACAAAAACATTAATTTTTGACAAGTTCAAAATTTAATACGGGTAAGTCCATTGGTTAATGCATGTGAAGGTAACCCATGCATATAACCAATGCGGGTAATAGTTTTGTATAAGAAAAACACAAGTTAACCTATGCGGATAAGTTAGTTCTATCGCATTTGTTTCAAAACAAATGCATATGACAAGTTCTGAAGTGTTGAAAACTTATGCGGACAAAGTAGTTCTTCCGTATTTCTCTATGCGGTCAACGTTTTGTTTATCCATATTTCTCTATGCGGATAAGTTCATTCAGCCGCATGTCTTAATTGTGGCTGACATCAATGCTGACAAACTTTGTTATGCATTTGTACCAAAATAAATAAAAATTGTGTTCACACTCTTCTGTCATGGTGTGTTTTGAACCTCTATTAATGCAGATGGAAAAGTCAAATCACAGAAATACAAAAATCATCAGCATTAACAAATGTGGTTGAAGGTCAAGAAATGCGGATGACTTTTTTGTTCATCCGTATTAGTTGAAGTAAATGCGGACAAGTTTTGTTTCTTTCGCATTTGCTGCAGCATACAATGCTGACAAGTTTTGTCATTCTGCATTTGTAACAGTACACAAATGCTGGACTGATTTACTCTTCCGTATTTGCTATAGTGTAATCCTCCTTATTTGTTTAGAAACTTGTAAAGTTTGTAAAAGCTATTAATTTGACTATTTAAATAGATTAATAAGTCATTTAATACTTTTCAAATTTGAGAGACATTAAAGTGAGATGAGCATTTTTCTCACTGTTCTTCATTCATCACTAACATCATCACTTTCATTATGATTCTAGTGTTCCTCAAACATCATTTCTCCTCTATTTTGATTCTCAACATCAGTAGTATCAAAACAAGGTGATTATCAATGGATTTAAAGACCTAAACCATCAAACTTATGATGAACATAGAACCCTAGATCGAGAAAGAATCATGAAAATTAACCTCAAAATAAGGACTGACAGACATTTCCAAGTGTAATGAAATCAATGGTGATGAAAATAACAATGAACAATTGATTTTCAAAACCCTAGTTCCATCGCATGAACAGGGGAACAATGAACTGAAAAATGTCAAAGTCAAAACTTATGTTTCAGTGGTAAAAGATATTCAAAACAGAAAAGATCATCAAAAATAAAGATAAAACACAACAAAATTGGTCGTTCATTACAAAATCAAGTCAGGTCAAATTTCTATGAACCAGTACCCATGATTTTTCAATTTGACTTAACAAAGTCAAAATGAAAATAGTTAACTTGATTTTGACTGTGTAATTTGATGATTGTGAGTAAATTACTAACTCACATGTCTCTAATGCAGAGGTTAATGGCTAATCTCACATGGAGCAAACTCTACAATTTTAGTGGGTATCTTGACCCGGATGTACCAGAGGCTGAAAGACTCATAGATACGATCAGATTCATCTCTACCACTAGAGTTGTTCATGCCATCATAGTTAGACCTGTTATATATGAGAACTTCATAAAGTCTTTCTGGAGTACTGCTGAAGTGGCTGAGATGATGGTGTCAAGACTATGACTTGTAGAATCTCTGATGATGATACCTTATCTATCACTGAACAAACTGTGAGACAGTGTGTCTAGTTTGGTGATGATGCTAATACTCCTTTGAACTTCAATATGATGAAATCATGACTTTCTTTGCAAGCATTGGATATGAAGGAGGATTTGAAGGCAAACAGATAGTGAAAGGGTGGTTGATCTACAATGTAGATTTCTATACACATATTCCAACATTGTTTTTCTAAGAGAAAGACAGGCTGGAATGACATCCCTATCTCCACTTCATATGCCATCTATGTATTATGCATAAACAGGCCATTCAGTGTGTCAGCCTATGTGTTTAATAGCCTAATACCAAACATTCAAGAGGGGAGGAGGCACATGTTCTTGATGTACCCAAGATTTCTACAATGCTTCATCAATGAAGCCTTTCCTCAGTTAGTGCCTGATGAACCTATGATGGACATCCCCTATTACAATGCAAAGTCCTATAAGTACATTAAGAAAAAAGATCCCAGGAACTTCTATAGTAGGACTTCCTTTCTATTGCTCCCATGGATGTTATAACAGATTAACCCAGAAGAAGCAAACGATGAACAAGAAAAAGATGTAGCTCATGTTGATGAGCATGATGAGGAAGAAGAAAACCAACTGCTCCTGATCAACAATATGTTGATGAGCATGCTAAAGAAGCTCAAGAAGGGCAAAGGCCAGTATCACCACATATGTATGTAGGTGGTGATCTTCACACTGGGCGTTCTGTTCTTGAAGATGATATTGTATCATCCTTTATTCCATCTCCCATTCATTCTTCTCCTATACCTCCAGTCCACTATCAGCATATTTCTCCCATTCATTTATCTCCTGCTACTGCTGAACCTGTTGAGTCTGGTGAATCTACCAGCTCTTTAGATGAATCCAAGTCATCTTCGGACGAGGAGGATCACACCACTAGGATGCCTGTAAGACAAGCTCAATCTGAGGTAGGTACATCAGAAAGTTATGCTGAATTAGGAGTAAACTGACCTAATGAAAAAGATAAGATGATTTCTAAACTGTTGGTGAAAGTGGCTAGAATGGAGAAATTGCTTGACAGAAGGTTTGGTATTATTAAAGATAGAATTCTGGAGTTGGATGAGAAAGAAAGAACTCAAGGAACTTAAAGAAAAGTATGAGTCTGGAAAGAAAGAAAAAGACCAAGAGATAGACAAACTTAAGGCTACCCTCAAACAAGCAAAAGATGAGATCAATGGGCATGTGGATACTGTTACTATACAAACACCTGCCATGGAAGAACAAGAGAACATGCTTGAAGTTCAAACTGATATCATTGAAGATTTGGTCTGCCCAAGATACATATTAAATTGATATGGCTAGTGTGATATGATCCAAGTCGGGTCATACCCAATAACAAGCCTAACAAACACCAATAAATATTTATTCGTTGATAAGATCACACAAATAAATATTGACACCAATTTAGAAAATAGGTTTTCTAAAACATTGCTTTCGTAAATGAACAACATTATATGGATAATTTGTTCATGAGAAATTATTTTTTTATTATTTAAGTTGGTTAAGTAATATCAAATAAAAGTGTGTTATTTTATAAAATTAAGAGTGGCTTTAATTTTATAAAATTAAGAGATAAGAGTGTCACATTTTATAAAACTAAAAAGGGGGGGAAACCCACTTGGGTTAAAGGTTTCGCGCCCAAAGGGGCATGGGGAAACCCCTTTTAGTCTTGGTCTTTGCAAGATTAAATTACGCTCAACACTCTTCCATCATAACACACCTTCTCTCACACACACAAAGCAAGAAACCCTCTCTAAGAAGATAAAAATTTCAGATTCAAGAAGGCAAAAGAGGGGCTGAAATTCGGAATTTTTGGCTGCTCTTCAAGAAGTTCTTGGCTGAAATTTCTATTGTGCAAAAGGGGTTTGAAGTTGGTGTTTCACTACCTAGCAAGTAGGTGTGTCTTGGAAGGGCTTTGGGGTATCATCTCTTGAGGGCTTCTACATTGAAGTATTAGCTTTCAAACATCATCATCTAGACCTCTAAATCCACGATTCTAAGAGGTAGTTTATATGGTTGTTATATGTTTTGATAGCATGTTCTTTCATATAAAGATCCTTTGTTCATGGGTTTTGTTTTAACATATGTATTTGATGCATAAACTAACTAATATTGAAATGGGTTTTTGATTATAACTCCGCTGCATTTTTATATATTAATGGTTAATATGACTTTAACAAAAATCTACAAAACCCAACAGTGGCATCAAGAGCGGTTATATGGATACATGCTTCAAAAACGAAATTTTCGGGTCCTTTTTGTATAAAAAGTGGGCTGGAAATTTCATCCATGGCAAACCCTTTGTTTTTCAAGATAATAATTTTATATGCATAGTAATCATCTTGAAAAATTAATGCCATAAGATGGCTTGTTTGTTTGGACAAAAACCCCTTATATTTAGTTAATGTTGGCTGAAATTTGGGGGTTTAAAAAGGGGTGTCATTCTCAGTTTTTAGTGTACATATTTGGATGTATTTTGGTGCATATAACCTAGCCATGACCTTGTGTTTGGATGTTTGTGGTTGTGATTTCATTTGTTGTTATAAAGGCATGTAGTTTATTTGTTTCATTTGGTATGTAATAAGTAGATTAGTTTGTACTTTGTTTTACTAGAAAAATGTATTAGGTTTTTTTATGTAATAGTACTTTGGGGCTGTTTTGGATGACCAAGAAGGTGCCTAAAGAAGATGGTGAAATCACAACACAAAAGGATTATTTGAAGCATATGGATGCGGGTTCAAGTGGGAGTTTACCGACACAACATTCATGTCATGTTCTACCCTTAGGAATGACCTCTTGACACACTTGTTATGGCAAGCAAGTGTGGTCAAAATAGTTGGCTATGGTTATGCAATTAGATTGTATGTTTGGTTGTTTATTTTGGTTGTTTGGTTGTGTTTGACATTTTATTGAAAATTGATAAACTAGTTAAACAACTATGATAAAACAAGCATAAAATTGGTTCTTAATATCACTAGTGGTTATCAAGTACACGCGTTGGGCGATGCTTTGTTCGTAGATTAGTTAATCATGGATACTTGCATCGCACGGTGTTTAATATACGTTTAATATTCACATTCAAAAGAGTAAGTTTGTGGTTCATGTGTGTGCGACAATGGATGAAGCCACGTGGCTACATTCTTCATGAATGACAAAAGGCGTAACTGGATGAAGCCACGTGGCTACATTCAAACAGAAACATTGAGATGGTTCATAATCAAACAAAAGATGCATCATATACGAAAGAGCATAATACTACCTCATTTTCATGTTGTGTTAAATATTCACATCCCTAGATAAGATGCAAAACACATTCCCATTATGGAACAGTGTTTGCTACAAGTATTGAAATTGCCTACTGCAAAAAACACAAGTTTGAAATATCTGTAATTACAGAAACTCAATCTGGCTTTTTAAACAGTGTAATTTGCTATCAAAATGAATTAATTAACCACACGATCAGATCTTTGAATGCATAATTAGGGAATTTATAATGCGGGAGCTCATATGATGCATTCATAGAAGGCAAAACATAGTGAAAATTAATCACTTGGCTAGCAAGATGATCAGTCTGCTGGAGACTACTGTTTGCAATTCTTAAATCTTATCGCAAGACACTCTAAATCCTTCAATTTGATGGAAACTACTGTTAGTTGATTGTTTAGAAAGGGTTTGTAAAGATTCTAACTCAATAAATCCAAGCAATATAATTAAAATCTAGAACAATTGCAGCTTTTGCAAGGATTCTACAACAATTACCATAGATTATTATCACCCTTAATCTTGAAAGGCATACCCAGATTCTTGACTTAGCTCTTACCTTTCTCAAGTCAAGAGTTAGCCAGATATAGGCAGCCTTACCCTACACCATGTGCAGGCGACTGTTTCCAACCGCTTAAACTCATGATCTCAAGATCATAAACCATTACTCTTGGAAAAAATACCTAATTTCTAACTTTATCAACACCAAACCACAAGAACTCAACAAACTTAAGATCTCAATCATCTAATAACACCATAAATAAAAAGCATTTCAATTATAATCATCTAACAACAGAAAGAGAAACACGGATTCATAACCAAACAAAGCAAGCATCACAAACAAAAAAACAAAAACACCAAATTTTACACACCGAACGCCCCAAATCAACAACAAAATCACCTATCATCGTAATCAACGATCTCGTTAGCAGTGACTGACCTGGAGTGCTGAACAATGGATCGGCCAATGGAATTGATCCAGACCTCCTTCTCCTTCTCGGAATCAGCAACAAAGTACATGGTGTCAGATCACGTGGATAGCTCAAAGGCAAACTGCTTGTTGAGGACATCTTCGGCCCCTCCACCTCAACATGGTGAGGAAACCGTCGCCTCCTCCACCTCAACCGTAGAGGAAAGGTCGACCGGTCGCAGATCTCACCACCACCGGCACAGAGAAGAACAAATGATAAAATCACTATCGTCACAGCTGCCTTTGCCACCGCCGACCACTAGCAACATACCCAAAAAACCCCACACAAGACACAAGAAACCCATCTGGTTTCAAGCACACATAAGTACAGGAAGAAGACATGAATGAATGCAGAGGGTAAGACACAAAAGAGACCAACCTCAAGTGGAATCTGAAAACCCTAAAAGGGTATAAAATAGAAAAGAAGAGAAGGGGAAAACCACCGGCTAAGCATGACCTGTACATCATGTAATAGTAGTTGTACAGCCACTGTTCATACTATTCATTTGACTTGCTTTTTAAATATATAGGGTAATTAAAGGAATTAATAAAATGTGTTTATTAAGGGTTAATGATTTAATAAAAATGAGTTTTATTAAAAGGAACCATGAAAATAGTTTCTCATAAAATACCATGAATTTGAATGCATACAAATTGTATGGTATAAAAGGTTTTTCTAAAAACTAGAATTTTAGAAACTATAAAACCCTTTTCAAAACAAGTTTAACACCATCCTCTTAAACAACACTCGATTCACTTGCAACTTGTTTATGGGATAAAGGTCACCTAACCATAAATGAAGATACTTGTGAAGTTGAGGTGAAATTACCGTATTTGTGGGATAAAGGTCACCTAACCACTAATATTTGTAAAATCACACGTGTGTCTAAGTAGGACGATTTGATTTGGAACTCATGCATTAGGATCACCGAAGCATGACGTACAAAAGGTGTTGATGGGATAAACATGCCAAACTAAACATAAGATGTTTAAACCGATCCCATACATTAGAAATTGTAATAGGTTACAATTGTCAAACGTTGACTACCTTGTTTATTTAAATAAAGGGATAAAGGTCACCTAACCGATATTTAAATGTAACGTTGAATTCTAGATTTTAATTATTAATTGTCTATGAGACATAAAAGGGTATTCATAATTAAAATACTTTGATATTAAAAATACTAAAAATTGAACTTTGTAAAATTGTAGATGGCAAACAACAACAACTCGATCCGACCGTCCATAACCTATCACTAAGAACCATTCTAGAGAAGGAACGTTGTTAGGACCGTATACGGACGGAGTACTAACTGATTCTACGTGAAACTGAATCAAATAGCATGGAATTCTATTTGATTGGTGACCCAATCAGGGAGAACGTTATCCGGATCAAACCTAACGATTAGAATACGTTAAGAATGAAGTAGGAATGATTTGAAACGTTCTATGAACTTGGAAGAGATGCTCTGTGTGAACTGGAACGGCTAGGGTTGTGAATTCTCGAAGTGTTTTATTTTTCCACGAATTAAGTAGTATTTATAGGTTACAGCTTTCATTCGTACGACTAAGCCAAGCGACTGGCTCAATCGTGCGACTGAGTCACTGATTCATTCATACAACTGAGTCAGTCTTATGACTCAATCGTGCGATTGACTCAATCACCTGGTTCAGTCGTGCGATTGGCCCATTCGCATGGTCCAGTCGTGCGACTGAATCAGAATACTTAGTTAAACATATTCGTGAATCTTTAATGATTCAGAACTATGTCTAACAACTGTAAACCTATACAACATGTTCATATATTTGTGTAACAATAAATAATATTAATAGATATAGCATTAAACATCCAATACACATTAAACAAACCAATAAACATTCACAGAAGAGTTTTTCATTTCATAGATTCAACATTACATATGTGTTATAAGATGAAAGTCTATTACATTGATGCTTACTAGACTAGAACTAGGAACATGTGTATCAACAAACTCCCCATTAGACCTACATCTAGCTAAACTTTGACTTCCTTCTTGAACTCTTCATATCTCTTTATTCTTTCTTCTCATGTAACCCCATCATGAATATCAAGTACGAAGCATAGACGTATAACGTGTTAAAACTGAAGTGCTTGCACGATATCCTGAGTGTCAAAAAATAATGGCCACTTGTACAAGATGTAGACATCTGAAGCAGATAAGTTGGTTAGGCACATAGGGTCGAACACCCTAATCGTCTCTGCTTTCCCTTCTTTATCCAAAACAATGACGGCCTCACCAGTGCACCAGTCATAATACCACCATTTAAAATGGGGTGCAAAATCTTGCGGCATCTCCCTCAGTGGAATACGCGACATTGTGCGCGGAGGGTGCCATCTCAAGACCACCTTTGGTCTTTCGGAGGTGGGGTCAACCTCTGTCTTATGAATCAACCTTTTAGGCTGTTGAGGTTTAAAATTGACCCACCTCGTATGATACTCCTTTTCAGAGCCTTCTCAAACCATCCCGATATCTTTCCGGGAACAACATACAGGAGGCTCAAGTTGGCTAGACGGTTTAGCTCAAATCCAGGGAGAGTTTTCAGATCGTGTGGGAATCTGAAATACTCTATTCCCTTCTCTCTTTTGATGGCATATACTTTGAGGTCCTCAAAGTATGCCCAGCTGATAATCTTGCCTGACACCTTCTGATGCTTCTTTACCTTGTAGAGCTTGGTGTAGGCGTTTGACTTTGTAGGTACGTGCTGTTTCTTCATTTCTTGCAGGCAGGCTGCCCACTCAGCCTTTTTGGATGCAAGATCAGCGTCATCTGCCTGAGGCTCTTCTGTTGTAGCTTCTTTTGCAGTAGTCATTTCTTCAACTTTGTCGAATACTGCTGTCAAATGTTTCTCCCAGATCCGGTAGTACTTCGCCTTCGGCGTTAGTATACTGGGGATAATGATCAGCAGTCACATCCTCTATCTCCACCTCGTCGACATCCTGTAGCTCCTCATCATTGACTATGTCGACCTCTAGAGCATCCTTCACCAGCTCATCTGGATTTAGACTGAACAACTCAGCAATCTGTTCGTCAGTCAAATCATGTATGATCTCTCCCTCTTCAGGCGTGTAGCTGATAGAGCGATGTACTATCCCTTGAAAATCGAGAATCATTGTCAATTGCGTCTCGATTTGTCAAAGAGGTACTACATCATGCTCGTCAGCCTGTTTAGATGAACCTGTTAAAGAAATAATCAAACAAAATACAAGTTAGTATACGTTAAGCACATAGCACATGTTGGTTTAACTTTTCATTTATTTATTTAATCCAATAGCTGATACATGATTTCAAGAACAAAGATTAATAATAAATAGACATCTAATCTTGAACTTTGCCTTTGATCATAGCAGGGTCTTCGGCAGATAGGGAGGTAGGCGTGGCGGATGCTGATGCTCCCTGGTCCTATTTCCTCTTGGTCCTTTGCTCTTGACCAGGAGTAGAGGCAGATGCAGTAGCATCCCCTTCATCATCATCACCGTCCTTGCCTCGAGCCTTGCCATCACCCTCCCCTCATCATCTTCACTTTCATCCTCTTCTTCATCATCCTCATCATCATCACCATCGTCATCATCCTCTCCTTCACCTATCTTTAGAGGCTCAGCTTGCGACCCCTTCAACTTTAGCAGAATCTTCTTATTAACTGACTCTAACTCCTCTATCTTCTGAGTAGATAGGACGTTTTGCTCTTGGATTTGAGAGATCTGCTCAGCTTGCTGAGCAATAAGCTGAGCTTGAGAAGCATTTTGCTCCTCAAGCTGACTAAGTTGAGATGCCTTCTCCTCGTCTACAGCTAACAGTTTCAGCACCATTCTGATCAGTGCTGCAAGCTGTTCCTCTACTCCAATAGGAGGGAGGGATGAACATGTAGGGAAGGAGGATGGGCCGGCTTGGTGGCTTGTGGTGGTGGTAAAGATTGGGGTTGGTATAGAGGTGGTTGGTGGTGTAGTGGAGGTAGTGAAGATTGGGTGTGGTATGGAGGTGGTTGGTGGGGTAATGGTAGTAGGTGGAGGAGTGGTAGTGGATTGTGGAGTGGTAGTAGTGGTGGCTAGATAGTAATATTTGGTGTAGGTAGTGATCAGTGTAATCCTCCTTCTCTTTGGCTTCTTCCCGTGGGGCTGAGCCATCCGTTTAAGTCTGGACCCTTTGGATTTGGATGCTCCCCCTTGGCTACTGGGAGAGTCTGGGGTGTAGATTGGGTCAATTGTAGAACCACCAGACCGTCCCGGGCGTCCACTAACCGCCCTAATACCCCTCTCCATGGCTACGATACAGCTTCCTACCGTTTGTACCCGGGGCTCATCATCCGACTCGTCTTCCTCATCAGGCTGAAAACCCTGATGGAATCCTGTCATGTCTAGACCCTCGTGTGGTGATGGTGGAGATGTAACATCAGTAGTAGTGGTCTCAATACCTGTGTCTCCAACATCATCGCCGTCATCATAAGAATCATCACCAGGGTGGACTATGTGCTTCACATCGGAGTCACTATCATCGTGGCGCCATTTACGCCTTGCCCGCACCACGTAGTCCTCCCGGGCTAGGTGCCCAAACAACCTCCTCACCGGGGGCTTGACCTGCTTGCCCCGGTATACTTTCATCCTTCCCAATGTAGTGTCGTCCATGATCTCCAGGACGACAACATCCTCTTGAGCTTTCAGCAGCTGAGGGAGCTTCTAGTCTATAATCATTTAGATGAACCTCGGGTACATACAAAAGCTCTCTTTCCCTTTGCCTCGATGTTCTCCACCAGATAGGTGAAGATCATCCTAGAGAAGCTGAACGGGAAGTTCAGCACCAGAGCAGCAAATGCATTCTGCATCTGGTCTGATAGCTCATCAAAACCGCCTTTTCTTGAGGCTATACACCGTAGAAGCACATGGGCAAGGTACTTGAATTGGGGGCACAAGTTGCTTTTGTTAAGCATACTTGATTGATGTCCCCTGAGTACTTTGCCCTCATAAAAGAGCCTCAGACAGTAAGGGGATGTAGTCTAGTTGGGCATCATGCATCATCCCCAAACTCAAGTACCGTCCGTATGTCATCCTCAGATAGCTCGATATCTTGTTCAAAGATAGAGCTTCGAATAGTATAAGGATCCCTGGACCTATCGACCACAGCGTTTTCCCAAAACGACTGTTGTATCGACCTATAGGGTGTACACTGAGCTGAGATCACTCAGAATATCCTCGAGCGTCGTAGAAAGATAATGATCCCAGTGAAGTCCGCCGCGTTGCGGCAAGTCAGGTCTAGATGAGCACATATGTTGTGCTTAGTGCTCATAGACCACCTACTAGCCATCTGTTCACACAAAACAAATCAATGTTAGTACCTGTTGAAGATAGCTAATTTAGGTTAATGAACTATAAACTTTGGTTTAGTCGTGCTACAGAACACACGACTGAGATCTAGTGGTGCGATTGAATTCATTCGTACGACTGGGTCATGCGATTGGACTTAGTCGCATGACTTTTCATATGTTTACCTCAGTCATGCGACTGAGCTTATACGCATGGTTCAGTCGTGCGATTGAGTCAATCGTTCCTCTCAGTCGTACGATTGAAGTTCAACAGAGTGTCCAGTCGCCTATTCGACAGTTTGTCCATTCAAATTCATGTTTTGAGGAAAACTTGATGTTAAACATTGAGCTTAGGCTCATTACACTCAGAGGAGTCCGACTAAGCATCTTTTACCATTAATTTGATCTTATCGTTCATTTATATGGTTATTTGTCCATTTAAGTTGAAGTTACCGTTAGGTCAGAATGTTCAGTCTATACGATGTCTATAAGCCAAATTTTTTATTTATACCCACTCATAGTACCTGTATGAGTAATATCAAATGTTAGAATGTGCAGATATATGGTGGGAATGGATCGAAAGAAATTTTGGCAAAGAGTCGACGTATCGTACGAATAAGGGGCGATTTGGGTGAATGGGGCGACCGAGGCCGATTCAACTTGTATTTATACTAGGGCAACTTCCAGTCGTGCGACTGAGCCTTGTCGCTTAAGTTAGTCGCACGACTGAGCCTAGTCACACGACTGAGCCTAGTCACATGAGTGAGTCGTGCCACTGAGCTTCAGTCGTATGATTCACCCACTCGCTTACCACCAATCGTACGATTGAGGTCCATTCAGACGTCTGACACAGTCAGTCACCTCCAATCGTGCGATTGGGCTCATTCGCATAGTCCAATCGTACGATTTGACTCATTCGTATGCTCCAATCGTACGACTGGTCCATACTTATGGTTCAGTCGTGCGAATGGGCCATACTTGTGACATTTTGACCATTTTACCATACGACACTTATTTCGATTTATCAATAGATAAACATTATGAGCAGTTGATCATCTCAGACATGATCACTTTTAGATTAAAACAACTTTTGATCACCTCAGATGTGATCCATTTATCCACCTGATCATCTCAAACATGATCCATTTATCCACCTGATCATCTTAGACATGATCCATTTATCCACCTGATCATCTCAGACATGATCCTTTTATCTTTTCAGAAATAATTTGTTTTAGACTAATTTTAAGCTCATTTTGTGACATTAACTACAATAAGTAACATAGCACAGTCCGACACTGACACACTTTATAAAAAAATTAAAAGACTAACCTAAGTACAAAATAAACATGTTTTTGTGATTTTCTTAGGGTTGGGTAGAACAACCTATTTGCATTAACATAATTTCCAAGACCAATTCTTATGGAATCAGACAGGCATAAACTCAATTACTTGGAACTTTTTATACATTTATTGAAATGGAAACTAGCGTATTTACATATCATAGTATCTTATTCATCTGAGACTTATAAATTCTAACTGGAAATCATGTTTGATCTGATACGTAACACACGTTGATTATCAACATCAGGCGGTGCATCCACGATGATTGTCAGTATGCTTATCCATTTAAATCCATACACAGTCTTTTGACACATATTGTTGATGTATTAGATTTGATTATTTCAACCAACATTAGTGGATCCCACGCTTATATAGTAATCAACATTCCTCAGAAGACTTTTGAGCGGTCTACGAGTATTTTGACAAGAGGAGACTATTCTTAGAATTTTCAAAGAGAAGCCAAGCCTCAGGTCAGTGCCACCGCACAGCAGAGAGGTGGCAAACAACAGTGAATTCTAGAATATCTAGGTTGTGCTTATCCTCAGGTCAGTGCCATCGCACAACAGAGAGGCACACAACCTATCCCCTTGTGAGAGCATTTCGTATTTTTTTTGCACATTACGCACCAATAACATAGGTTATCAACTTGATTGCGTTTATTTTCATTTTTTTCATGCTTTGCTCCTTTTGTGGTCATCCGCACACTTTTAGTGGCATTTATTTGCTCGTCATTTCTTATTGGAAAATTGATTGTGTTAACCAGTGATAAGATGGGAATCCACAGTCGGTTGAACAGATTAGTTTAAATTGTGTTCACCAATGGTGTCTACTGGTCTATCGTGTTGAATCTACCGACACATCGTATAGTGAACTAGAACCTCCTTAGATCAACTTTCTCCGTGTAATTACAGTAACACCCAAGCGTACTATCATTTTCCCAATTTGTTAGACTTAGAGTTCTCTGACTAACAATTTTTTGTGATTTAATTTAAACTAAAATTTTAAATATTTAAAATCTTTTTGCTGTTCCAAGTAACTAGACGCCTGTGTACTATCACTTTCCATTGTGTAGAATCACAGTCTTATCTTCGTTGTTTTTGCCTTTTAGCTTATCTGCCCTTCCCCCCCCCTTTCTTTTTTTAAGTAAATAAATACTGAAAGTAAACTAATCTCCCCCTAAAATTCTAAAACAGAAAATTTTTTTGTGTTTTCTGGATTTTTATAAGACAAGGAAAATAAAAATAAAATAAAAAACTGAACTAGTGTCGGACTATGCATCTGTGTCTTCAGAGATAATATCACTTTCTTTTTCACGCCATTGACCTCTAACAGATAGAAAAATCTAGGTTTATCAAACGGTTTAGTGTAGAGGTCAGCGCGTTGGAAATCCGTGTTTATCTTAACCACATCGATTAATTGTTTTTCATAGCAGTCGCATATGAAGTGATACTTTATGCCGATGTGTTTACTTTTAGGGTGTTGAACCGGATTTTTAGTAGCAGCTATGGCAGCAGAGTTATCAACATAGATAGGGGTGTTAGAGAATTGCACACCGTAGTCCCGCATTTACTGTTGGATCCAGATAATCTGAGAGCAGCAGCTTACAGTAGCAACGTATTCAGCTTCACAGGTTGATAAGGCAACCGAGGTCTGCTTCTTGCATTGCCACGTGACTAAACGCCTTCTAAAAAACTGACACCCTGCTGATGTAGACTTGAAGTTCATCTTGCAGCCGCCATAGTCTGAATCGCTATACGTCGTTAGCTCGAAGTCATCATCATGAGGATACCACAACCCCAGTGTTGGTGTACCCTTCAGATAACGAAAGATCCTTTTCACCCCGATCAGATGATTTACTTTCGGTTTTGCTTGATATCTGGAGCATAGACATGTGGCATACATGATATCTGGATGCGAGGCAGTGAGATACATGAGAGATCCGATCATCCCACGATACATAGTGGAATCCACCAAATCCCCATTCTCATCAGGAGCCATATCTTGATTTGTGGCGAGTGGGGTACCGGCAGCAGTGACATTTTCCATATCAAATCAACTAAGAATGTCTCCGACATATTAGTCTGATGCAGAAAAATACCGGTAGGTGTCTGGTCCACCTGTAATCCCAGGAAGAACTTCTTTTCTCCCATGGCACTCATTTCAAATTCTGCCTTCATCATAGATTCGAATTCTTTACACAGATCTTCGTTACGCGAACCGAAGATAATGTCATCCATATAAATTTGCACCATCAGTAAATCTCCGTCTCTTTCCTTGATAAACAGCATGCAGTCAATCACACCCCTACGAAACCCGTGTTTCAGCAGGTGGGTGGAGAGCTTTTCATACCAAGCTCGAGGAGCCTGATGTAGCCCACAGAGCCTTGTCCAACTTGTAGACTCTATCCCGATGGTAAGGATCTTCAAATCCCTCGGGTTGACTGACGTAGACCTTTTCACGGATTTCCCCGTGATTGAACGCACTCTTACATTTAGTTGATAGACTTTGATCTTCATGTAAGATGCGTAGGCTAGAAAGATGCAGATTGCTTCCGTTCTAGCTACAGGTGTAAAGACATCATTATAGTCGACTCCTTCGGCTTGTCTGAAGCCTTGAACAACCAACCGTGCCTGGTTTCTGATAACGACACCTTGGTCATCCTTCTTGCAGCGTAGCACCCATTTGGTGCCTATCACTTTCACTCCTCTCGGCTAGTCAACAAGTGTCCACACTCCAAGCTTCTTGAATTGTAGCAGCTCTTCTTGCATAGCATTGACGCAGACCTCATCCTTCAGGGCATCGCTTACGTGTTTGGGTTCAACTTGAGATACAAAGCATTTGAATGCTCCATCATTCACGTAGCCCTTTTCCATAATTGCAACGTAATCAGTAGAATAAAATTGATTTCTCGTCTGCACGCTGGAGTGTAAGTCTCCAATGATGGCCTCCTGTGGATGATTCGTACTGATCCTAGTCACAAGTGTCGTAGGGACGACAACTTCAGTATCTAGATTTATGACAGGAGGTTCAGTATCCTTATTTCCTGATGCACGTTCAGCAGCTGATAAGCTTTCCTCTTGATCAACATTATGCTCAATGCATGTCTCAGCTACTTCTTCATTATCTGATGAGTCATCACTCTCGTCCTGATCAGCTGGTGAAGATACCGATGTACCACTCGCAGGTGTTGTATTGCTAGTATCCAGATTCGGTGTGTTTAGAACATCGTGCAGCATCTGAGTAGCAATCTCTTCGTCTGAATCTATCTGAGGAAGGTTGAATGATTTGAAAAAGCCATCGTAGTCGAAGAACGACGATGGACCTTTTCCAGCAGGGGGGATGGTGAATCGTTGAACGTCGACATTGCACCATACTTCGACCTGACCAGTTGAGTTGTTGTAAACTTGTTTATCTAGGATGCTGTATCCTGGAAAGATCCCATGATCTACCTTTTCACTGAACTTACCCTCTGGAGTCTTCTTCAATAACATACATGGAGCTCCGAATGGTTCCAAATACTCCAGGTTAGGTTTACGTTTATGAAGCAACTCATAGAAAGTCTTCCCGTGCCTCTTGACAACAGACACACGATTAAGTGTGTAGCATGCGTTGGCAACAACTTCATTCCAGAACTGTACTGGCAGCTTTGAATCTGCCAACATAGTCCTGGCAGTCTCGATCAAGCTTCTGTTCTTCCGCTCAGCAATTCCATTCATCTGTGGTGTGTATGCTGAGGTGAACTGATGAAGAATCCTCTTTTCCTTACCGAAAGCATCCATCCACTGATTCTTGAACTCTGTTCCATTGTCTGAACGAATCCTCCTAACCTTCAGCTTGCAGAGAGATTCCAGTGTAGTAACGAGCACCTTGAATGACTCAAAGGTTTTGGACTTTGCTTTCAGAAACATCACCCAGGAGAACCGTGAGTAGTCATCCGTGACTACAAAGTAGTACCAGTCTCCGGCGATACTCTTCATGCTGACAGGACCGAATAGATCCATATGCAATAGCTCCAGGGGCATCTCGATAGAATTTACATTCTTGGTCTTGTGGGATTTCCTGGTCTGCTTTCCCTTCTTGCATGAGACACAAAATCAGGAAGTTTGAAGTTCTTAACAGGAACTCCATCAACTAAGATGTTATGAATCAGATGATTCATCTTCCTATGATTAATGTGTCATATTCTCCTGTGTCATGAGATGGAATCCTTCTCTGTAGCTTTAGACAAAAAGCATTGAACAGTAGACATACTAGTAGAAGCATTAGACATTTCTAGAACATATAGGTCATTATACCTAGATGCTGATATTAATACCTGCTCCTGTGGAATCTCCATCTCTTTCTTCAGAATGTAACACTTCCGATTGTGAAACATAACTTTGAAGCCCTTGTCACATATCTGAGACACTGAAAGCAGATTGTTTTCCAATTTTTGAACAAAATTAACTTTATCGAACCTTACCTTTTCATTACCCACTTCTCCTTGTGCGGTAATGTAACCTCCTTTGTTTCCAGCAAAAGAAACATGTCCCCCTTTAATTTGTTTGACATTTTAAAGGAGAGACTTATTTCCTGCCATATGCCTGGATGCTCCGCTATCTACTATCCATGTGTTGGTAGAAGCACTGTAGCGGACAACCTGCATATAATAGAAAATAATTAGTTAAGGAGGGGGACCCAAGCCTTGACTGGCTTGGGTTTTCCAGAGGCATCACATATCACGAACTCGACCCACTATCCTTTATCCATAGGTGGGACCTCAATCTTCAACTTATCCATGCTTTCAGACACTTCAGGTGTTTTGACTTTCTATAAGCCATCCTTGTGAAAGGATTGTTTATGGTAAACCGATGACTGATTTACAGTTTAAACCTCAGGTTTAGTTTCAAAAACAGGTTTCACCTCAGGAATCACAGACTTGCCAGTGACTTGTCTGGGTTGTCTGTGGCATTGAGGAGAGGTAAAAGACCTAGAAGGTGTTTTAGACCTAACTTGTGTTTTAGACCTAACCGGAGTCTTAGATCTTTGTTTTGAAACTAGTTTAACTTCATTGTCTAGTTCAATTTTGATTTGGTGTCTGATAGCGTGGACAGTTTGAAGAGATGCGACCGCGTTGTCCACAAGTATAGCATGATCTCCTTTCAACTGGACTAGGAGATCTCTTGTGGGGTGGGGAGTAAACATCAGGTACTGACTTTTTGGTCTCAATCCTTTGATTTTCACCTTCCTTGATGAATTTTGCTTGTTTAAAATTATGGGGGTTTTGTCTTTGAAGATGATTGTTATCATGCTTAACGGTTTAGTTTGAGTGGTTTTGGAAATCTTAGGTTGTGTGGTAGCCGTTTTTGAACCCAACCCAAGAGATGCTTGAACATTCTCTTCCACTCGATTTTCAGTGCTGGTTTTACCAGTTGTGCCTGATGTTGATGTTGTCTGATCAGCAGCCGGAGGAGCAGGTTTAACTGTTGTGACCGGATCGCTGACCAGAGGAGTAGTCACCACATGGTCCTTTATTGGATTATTATTAATAGGACGTTGTTTGGTGTTCAAAAGGATCTCATGTGGTGGAGGCACAACCTTATAACCCAACCCTTCCCCGTTGTTGCGTTCCTGAACCAAGTTTTTCGAAATATGAGAAGAACTAGCTAGACTGTGGAGTTTTTGTTTTAATGACTCATTTTCAACTTGCAAAATAGCTCTGTCCTTTTTAGTTTCCTCAATTGTCTTTAAATAAAACTTTATATCATTTTCTTGGTTAAACGCGACAACTTCAGTTTCTTTAAGTTGTTTCTCTAACGCTTCAATTTTCTCTTATAGCTGCTCTCGTTTTGTTTTAGCACTCTGTTTGCCTCAGTGCACAATTTTAAGTCATTTACCAAGTTATCATTATGATCTAATAACCTAGCAAATTTCAGATCAATGCTTTCTCTAAATTTGTCACATTCAACACAAGCATGTTTAATAAACATATCATCCTTTGTTTCTACCTGTGCGGAAGTAGACGTTCTAGCCATGAAAGCATTTTGAGGTTCCGGTTGTGCCTTAGATTCAGCATTCAGTTCATTTTCAACAAGGTGATCTACAGCAGCTAATGTCTCATCCACATAAGCAGTGTCAAGCTCAACTGAGTTCTCCCCTCACTCGCTGAGCCTTCATTCAGATCTTCAATAGATGCAATGTTGGCTTCACGATCAGTTAAGAATCGAAAGGACCAGTCCTGTCCTTCATCACCTTAAGTAACCATTGCCTTTGAAACACTGCTTATTGAAGCTGTCTTTTTCTCTTTATTTTGTTTGTTGAAGGACGAAAACGGGTTCCCATTACCAGTCTTCTTCAGTTTGACACATTCCCGCTTGAAGTGGCCTTTTTCACCACAGTTGAAACAGGTGACTTTAGACTTGTCGAATCCAAAAGTAGTATCTTTGGTAGCCACCAGATTCTGTCCCGTCTTCTTCACAAACTTCATTGCTCGTCGCACAGCACTTGCGAGAGCCCACATTATGTCCATTCTTTCCATTCATTTTCATCAACCTGTTCATCAGCCAAGTGGCAGTTCCCAATTTTTCCTGCAACCAAACCATCATAAGAATGAACCACAGCAGCAAGTAGGTCCATGTGCTCCTTAGCCACTTCCATGGTTACTTTTCCCAGATTTTCTGTCACTAACTTTGTTGATTGAGCAACGTAGGACTTTGTTGAACCCCTGATGAAACATGTGACTCACCACCAGATGATGATCTTTGACCAGTTGCAGATGATGCATTAGACACAAAGGCAGTCTGTAGAGGGGGACCGGAGGATTTAGCAGATGGAGTAGGAGTAACGTTGTAGAGAGATGGATCCTGAGTGTATGATCCTTTCTTTGTCTTGCACTTGTGTCTCGCCTCTTCTTCTCTCAGTTTCAGAATAAGATCATTGATATCCAAAGTTTCCAGTACTGAGTTGTATCTTAGAGTGGAAATGAATGAATCCCACTTCTCTGGTAGTGCATCAGCCAAGCTAGCCACTTTTTCTTCTTTATACGTTGTAACACCATGAGTGTGAAGTTCTCTCATCAAATGGTAGAAGCGATCTATGATGTCATCTAAGCTTTCATTCCCAATAGAAGAGAAGTTGTCAAATTCTTTCTTCAATGCTTTCGCCTTCAATGACTTGAGTGTTGAATTACCTTCATATCTCTTCTCAAGAGCCTCCCAGAACTTTTTGCTCTGCTTATGTTCTGAATATTAATGGAAGATGTCTTTGGGAATTGACTGGGTCAACATAGCATAGGCTTTCTCTCTGCATTATAAGCAATATTTTGTGCATCACTTAGTCCACTCAAAGTCAGGGGTATGCCATCAGCACCAACTGGCATAGTGTAGCCAGTTTCAATAGCATTCCAAAGATTTGTATCCACTCCATTAAGAAGAATCTCAAACCTTTGTTTCCATTAAGGAAATTCGTCAAGAGACAATAGCTTAGGTGGTTTATTATGGTTCCCAATCTCATTTTCCAATAACAAAAGGTTCTGGATCCTAGAGTCCTTCCCAGCTGAGAATGCAAAGTTCTCAGAGTCCATAATGAAGTAGTCTTAACTTGAAAAACAAACTGTGTATGCGACTGAGAGAGGCGATTGAAGGACGACTGAGACAATCAATGTGCGATTGAGCTGAGTCGTACGACTGGGCAAGCGATTAGGGCAGTTGTGCGAATGAACAGAACGACTGGGACAGTCGTGCGATTGAACGAGCGATTGGTCCAATCGTGCGATTGAACTGGGCGATTGGAGTTTAGTCGTGCGATTGAGTCAATCGTGCAACTAAGACTGCTGACTTCAAAATTTTTAACCTTTTTCACACAATTCGACCTAAAACACGATTTTGAATACCCTAGACGGCTGCAACTCGAAAAAGACTTAATTTTCAAAGCATGCACACGTAAAAAACTGGATTTTGAGCAGAAAGAACGGATATTTAGACTAAAAACGTTGACTTTTTCACCAAAAAGATTGAATCCATGAAGAATCAAGAGCCAAAGCTCTTATACCACTTGTTAGGACCGTGTACGGACGGAGTACTAACTGATTCTACGTGAAACCGAATCAATAGTGTGGAATTCTATTTGATTGGCGATCCAATCAGGGAGAACGTTATCCGGATCAAACCTAACGATTAGAATACGTTAAGAATGAAGTAGGAATGATCTGAAACGTTCTATGAACTTGGAAGGGACACTCTGTGCAAACTGGGATGGCCAGGGTTGTGAATTCTCGAAGTGTTTTATTTTTCCACGAATTAAGTGGTATTATAGGTTACAGCTTTCATTCGTATGACTGAGTCAGTCTTATGACTCAATCGTGCGATTGACTCAATCACCTGGTTCAGTCGTGCGATTGGATCATTCGCATGGTCCAGTCGTGCAACTGAATCAGAATACTTAGTTAAACACATTCGTGAATCTTTCATGATTCAGAACTATGTCTAACAACTGTAAACTATATAACATGTTCATATATGAGTGTAACAACAACTAACATTAATAGATATAACATTAAACATCCAATACACATTAAACAAACCAATAAACATTCACAGAAGAGTTTTTCATTTCATAGATTCAACATTACATATGTGTTACAAGATGAAAGTCTATTACATTGACGCTTACTAGACTAGAACTAGGGACATGTGTATCAACAAACGTTTCAACCATGGGAACTTCATGGATTGGTACTGAAACTGAGAATCATTCTCAAGCAAGAATAGAAGTCCTATGTGTTAGACAATCCCATTCCCGATCAACCCGATGAGAATGACGTAGAGGCCTTTAACGAGTGGGTCAAGTACACCGAGGACTTTGTGCAAGTCTCATGTCTCATGCTAGCGAGTATGATTCCCGATTTACAAAAGGACTTTGACAACCACAATGCCTATGACATGATCAACAAGTTGAAGAAAATGTTCCAACAACAATCAAGGGTGGAACGCTTCGAAACCATTTGAGCACTCCATGCATGTCGGATGGACGAGACCCAATCGGTATCATCTTACGTTCTTAAGATGAAGAGCCACTTTGATCGCCTTGAAAGGCTTAACTATCGTGTCTCCAACGAGTTGGCAACGGATTTGATCCTCAACTCCCTATCCAAGAAGTTTGAAAGCTTTGTTATGAACTATAACATGAATGGATGGGACAAGAGCATTGGTGAGCTTCATTCAATGCTCAAAACGATCGAGGCGTGCATGGGTAGAAAGGTTCTATCGGTCCTTACGATCAATGAGGGAGGTAGTAAGAAAAGGAACCTCCCCGACCCTTGGGCAAGTGTTGCCAAAGGGAAGGGACACGTTAAGGGGAAAGGAAGGGTAAGGCTAAAGTGGAACCTAAGAAAAAAGCAAAAGGTTGCTAAAGATGATCCGTGTTTTGAGTGTGGTGAGGTAGGCCATTGGAAACGAAACTGTCCGGTCTATCTCAAAGAGTTGAGAGCCCAGAGGGATGCGGGGCAAACCTCAGGTATGAATTTTATGATACATGTTGAGCTAAATGTTATTTCTTCTAACACATGGGTATTAGATACCAGATGTGGAACCCATATTTGCAATTTGTTGCAGGGGTTCATAAGAAATAAGCATTACAGAAAGGGTGATGATAGTCTCTTTATGGGCAATGGAGCTAAAGTTGAAGTTGATGCCCAAGGAGACTATGTTTTGCAACTTTCAAGTGGTTTGAAAGTTATTTTGAAAAATGTTTTGTATGCTCCTAGTTTGACTAGGAATATTATTTCCGTTTCCCTTTTAAGACAATGTGGTTATGATTTCAAATTGTTGACAATGATATCCATGTTTGTTTGAATCATGTGTTTATTTTAAGGCAATACCTTGTAATGGTATTTTGAATTGGTTCATGATAACACAACATATGATAGCTCAATGTACCAAGCAACCACCAAAAAGCTCAAATTAGATTTGAGTGATTCCTATCTTTGGCATTGTCGCCTTGGTCACATAAACAAGAATCGTATGCAAAAACTTCAAAAGAAAGGTCTTTTGAAAACTAATGAAAATGATTCATTTGATGTATGCGAGTCCTGTTTACAAGGTAAAATGTCAAAGGCCCCTTTTAGTGGGACTAATGAAAGGTCAAAAGGTTTATTAGGGATCATACATTCGGATGTATGTGGACCTTTTAAACCAATAACTAGGAATTATGAAAGATACTTCATTACCTTTACCGATGACTATAATCGTTATGGGTATGTGTACTTGTTAAGACACAAACATGAATCTTTTGAAATGTTCAAAATCTTCAAAAATAAAGTACAAAATCAACTTAACAAAATGATCTAAAATTCTTCGTACTGATAGAGGAGGTGAATACCTAAGTAGTGACTTTCAAGATTATCTTAGAAGTTGTGGGATTGTCTCACAACTTACTCACCTGGAACACCACAACATAATGGTGTGTCTGAGAGGAGGAATCGGACTCTATTGGATATGGTTCGATCTATAATGGCTAGAAGTACACTACCTCTATCATTTTGGGGTTTCGCTTTGCTCTCCGAGGCTCGTATTTTAAATATGGCCCCAACCAAGAAAGTGGAAAGGACACCTTTCGAAATATGGCATGGAAGGGTTCCATCATTATCATATTTAAAAGTTTGGGGGTGTGAGGCTTATCCTAAGCAATACACTCAAAACAAACTGGAAGCCCGATCCACAAAGTGTATCTTCATTGGATATCCTAGAGATTGTATTGGATATTATTTCTATGATCCAACAGAGCAGAAGTGTTTATTACTCGAAAGGCAGAATTCTCGGAAGCTAGTTCCTTTCGAAAGGAACTAGTGGAAGAACAGTGGAACTTGAAGAGGTTCAAGATTCATAAGACGATACACATTTGGTTGATACTACCAATCAACATGAGGATGTTGAGAATGATCATGTGGATGATCAAAATACACAAAACATTCGCAGATCTGGTAGAACTAGTGTTCCTCCTGAGAGATATGGATTTTTCATGGATGGATGCTATTTGGTAGATTCGGATGAACCAACCACATACCGTGATGCAATGTCAAAACCTGATTTTGACAAATGGCAAGAGCTATGAACGTTGAGATGCAATCCATGTATGATAACCAAGTTTGGGAATTGGTTACACCAATCATAAATCCAAGGTAGTTGGAAGTAAGTGGGTTTTCAAAAAGAAAACCGATATGCATGGAAACTTGGATACTTATAAAGCTAGACTTATAGCAAAAGGTTTCACTCAAACTCAAGGGGTTGATTATGATGAAACTTTTACACCTGTGGCAATGCTAAAGTCTATTAGGATATTGTTTGCCATAGCAGCATATTATGACTATGAGATTTGGCAAATGGATGTCAAACCGCTTTCCTTAATGGATATCTTGAGGAAGATGTCCATATGGAACAACCTGAAGGTTTTGTCGATCCAAAACATCCTAACAAAGTATGCAAGTTAAAGAAGTCAATCTACAGATTGAAACAAGTACGAGGAGTTGGAATCACCGTTTTGATGATGAAGTAAAGAAATTTGGCCTCATCAAAAATGCTGATGAAGCTTGCGTATATAAGAAAGCTAGTGGGAGCACTATTACTTTCCTTGTATTATATGTCGATGACATTTTACTACTTGGAAACGACATTCCAACCTTGGAAGGTGTAAAAGCCTGGCTTGGAAGCTGTTTTTCCATTAAATATCTTGGTGAAGCCGCCTATATTTGGGAATAAAGATCTATAGGGATAGATCAAGGCGATTGATAGGTTTAAACCAAAGTGCATACATTGAAAAGATCTTGAAAAGGTTCAAGATGGAGAATTCTAAGAAAGGTTTAGTACCTATTCAAAAGGGAACTACATTGAGCACGTCTCAATGCCCTAGTTCAAAGATTGAACAAGAAAGAATGAATGGAGTCCCATATGCATCTGCTATAGGATCCATCATGTATGCAATGATATGTACTAGGTCAGACGTGTCATGTGCTCTAAGCATGACAAGTAGATATCAACAGAATCCTGGTAATAGTCATTGGGTGGCTATTAAGAGTATTTTGAAATACCTTAGAAATACTAAGGATTTGTTCTTAATATATGGATCTGGTGAAGAGGAGCTCGTTGTAAAGGGTTACACGGATGCGAGTTTCCAAACTGATCGAGATGATTCTCGATCACAGTCGGGATATGTCTTCATTATGAGTAGAGGAGCGGTCTCTTGGAAGAGCTCAAAGCAAGATGTAGTGGCACTATCTACAACAGAGTCAGAATACATCACCGATTCATTGGCAGCTCAAGATGTTGTTGCTACCATTGAAGACCCCTAGAGATCTTTTGTGACAACGAGGGTGCGATTGCTCAAATCAAGGAACCTCGTGCTCATCAAAAGACTCGACACATTGAATGGACGTTCAACTAAATAAGGGATGAAGTTGAAAAGGGAAAGATATGTATTCGCAAAGTTCACACCGATCAAAACATTGCGGATCCATTCACGAATTTCCTAGATAGGTCAAAGCATGAAAGTCATATTGTGCCTTAGGACTTCAACATTCTGGTGATTGGACTTGATCAAATTTGTATATGGATATTGGAACTTATGTTATTTGACTTAATTATATGGTTATAATTTTCATTTGTTCTTCTATTTAGCATGTTTAAATCCGTGAATAAGTAAGTTATTCTAAACGTCCGTAGTCGATCATACTTGTGGGAACAACAATGAATGTAAGACTATAATGAACTTGTTTTGGTTGATATTCATAAGGTATGATATAGAGCAAGAGGTTGCTACCAAGGTTCATTGATATCTATGGCATATAGATATAGGACTGACCTGCTCTCAATTATTTCTGCATGGAATCTTTGTGATTAGTCATAAGAGATATTGAGTAAAGGCGAATATCATTGTATCCTTAGACCTGAGATACATATTGGGTCATGATATTCACCAAGTGTTGTACTTTGACTTAGTACTTTGCTGTTCTGAAAGATTGGCAGTGCGTAAGGCTAGGTTCAGGTATGATATAAGGTGATTGTGAGAGACATATGTAGTCAAGATGGGATTTGTTCCTCTTATTTGTTGAGAATTAGATGTCTAAGGCCTGTTAAAGTTAAATCATCGAAGAATGACAATTTGTGGTCTCTGGGATTTAACATGACATCTGCGACAAAAGATAGATGATTGATTCACCTAAAACATTTTCAAGGTACTTGAAGAGGATGATGTTACTGAATGGCACTTAAATCATATACATTAGGGGTAGCAAACGTTGCTAGGCGTTATTTGCTGCTTGCATCAATCTTCTATGAATCTTGTGCAAGTGGGAGATTGAAAGATTTGGTCTGCCCAAGATACATATTAAATTGATGTGGCTAGTGTGATATGATCCAAGTCGGGTCCTACCCAATAACAAGCCAAACAAACCCCAATAAATATTATTCGTTAATAAGATCATACAAATAAATATTGACACCAATTTAGAAAATAGGTTTTCTAAAACATTGCTTTTGTAATGAACAACATTATATGGATAATTTGTTCATGAGAAATTATTTGTTTTATTATTTAAGTTGGTTAAGTAATATCAAATAAAAGTGTGTTATTTTATAAAATTAAGAGTGGCTTTAATTTTATAAAATTAAGAGATAAGAGTGTCACATTTTATAAAACTAAAAACGGGGGGAAACCCACTTGGGTTAAAGGTTTCGGCCGCCCAAAGGGGCATGGGGAAACCCTTTTTTGTCTTGGTCTTGACAAGATTAAATTACACTTAACACTCTTCCATCATAACACACCTTCTCTCACACACACAAAGCAAGAAACCCTCTCTAAGAAGCTAAAATTTTCGGATTCAAGAAGGCAAAAGAGGGGCTGAAATTCGGAATTTTTGGCTGCTCTTCAAGAAGTTCTTGGCTGAAATTTCTATTGTGCAAAAGGGGTTTGAAGTGGTGTTTCACTACCTAGCAAGTAGGTGTCTTGGAAGGGCTTGGGTTATCATCTCTTGAGGGCTTCTACATTGATGTCTTAGCTTTAAAACATCATCATCTAGACCTCTAAATCCACGATTCTAAGAGGTAGTTTATGTGGTTGTTATATGTTTTGATAGCATGTTCTTTCATATAAAGATCCTTTGTTCATGGGTTTTGTTTTAACATATGTATTTGATGCATAAACTAACTAATATTGAAATGGGTTTTTATTATAACTCCGCTGCGTTTTTACATATTAATGGTTAATATGACTTTGATAAAGATCTACAAAACCCAACAATCATAGCTGATCTTAATAAACAAATTGAGATTTTAACAAAAAGAGTCTTAGAGTTGGAAATGTTAATCAAGATCAAAGAGGAGATAGCCAAACAACAAGAAGATAAAGAAGATGATTCTGAAAAAGGGAAGGAAAATGAAAGTGATAATGAAGAATCAAAAGAAGATGATTGTACCTTAGGTGAGAGTGATAGTAATAATGATGACTCTCCACTTGCAAAGAGACAAAAGACAACTGAGTCTATGAAGGAAACAAATCCAGTGAACTTGGAAAAGAAGAAAAAGTCTGGCAATGGTTGTGTACTCAAGTGAACACTCTGAAGAAACCCATGAGACATGATAAAAGAGCTAGATATATATTTTACTGGATAATTCATTATTGATGATGAGTTCTAGGAGTTATGAGAGACCCAAGACCTCCAGTTGAGCATATAGTGGTGATTCCTCACTCTCCAGTACCATTGGAGAAAGAGTTGTGTTTACATATTATACCTGCTGTCTCCTTTTCAAATGAGCAAAAAGAACTCATTAGAAGACTGTATGAAGAAATAAAAGAAAAGGAAGAAGCTGATGAGAAAAAAACAAGAAAAAGAAAAGAAAGAAGCTAAATCTCCTATTCCCTCTTCATCTGGATCTTGTGTTCACAGTTATTCCAGGAAGAGAAAGTACTTGACTAGAAGGCTAAAGGAAAAAGGCCTGTGGAAGAAGATGAGCCAGTTAAAAAGAAATAGAAAGATGATACAAGAAGCCTAGCTGTAATAGCTTAATTCTTGAAGAACATAAAAGGTTAAGGAAGAATTGAAGAAAATTGTTGAACTTATAGACCTTGAAGAAGGGGAGATGAGGGAAGTTACCAGGTTGCTGAACCTGTGGTAAAAGACAGCCTTGTGAAGGCTGAATTTTCAGTAGAAGAGATGGTTGAAAAGGCTCAAACTGATGATCTGATATTAAAGAAATGTAGTTAATCAATCACGGTTATGATACAGATGATGTTTTTGGAATGACCTATGAATCTATGGTGGAAAAAGTGAACAAGCTAAACAAACTTCTTGATCCCACTTATGAGACAGAGTATGAAAAGAAAACAGCTAGGTCTCCAGTTACATTCACTCCAACCCATACCCAACTGCCTAAAACTCCTCAAGCTCAATATCATGATCTCTATAACATGACTAACAGGAATGAAGGAATACCTTTTTGAACAAGGCTGTACAAGAAGAAATCTATGTAACATGAAACAAACTCCCTCAGAGCTGTAATCCCTAAGATGATTAATGATAAGAAAGAGAGGATGAAGAAATTAGAAGAAGAGGTGTGGGGAGGAAACCCAGATCAAGGGTATCAGCTCAAGATATCCAGCTCACCTCAAAATACCATGATGTCTTAGCACCCATACTTCATAAGAACCCCGAGTGGTTCATTAAACCCTCTCAATTGACACTTCAAGAAGGGTTAACCACTTCAGAGATGATATGGGGTGTCTACGCTAGAAGGCAAATTAGATGTAAAGATTATTGCCTGGAAGTATGATAGTGACTGGAACATGTTTATGGTCAAAAGAATCTCAGGGTTAATTCAATTCTTCATAGAGTACACTGTTTTGGTGAACTCCCTGCAGATTCATGACTTAAAAGAATTAGTAGATCTTGAGCTGATCAATCATAAGTCAGTGTATAGAGGATATGAATTTAAAGAAATATTGAAGATATTCAAGAGAACCAAAAACTTCAAATCTCTGAAAGCTATTTGCATAAGGAAAGATAAAAATTTCAAAAATCCTCTATAAAAGAAGAAGAAGACAAAAGAGACTGAAGAGTTGGTGTTTCCTGAGCTGAATGTAAAACAAACAAATCATTACAAAGGAAGATTGTTGCTGGAACCCATAAGTCCATTCTAATAGCAAATGTGTTTATGATGAAAAGACATATGAGTTGGTTATTAAAAGAAGGTGGGGAGGAAAAGAAGGAGCTGGAATGAGATTGTTTAGTGGATATGAGGTTAGATTATTTAATGAATACTATATCCACTACATCTTCATAAGACATTTTAGAGAGTTAAACAACAAGCTTGGACAGCTGATCTGTACTTCTTCCTGAAATGTATCAAGATACTAAATATGGCATACGATAGGATAAACTCCAAAAGAGAACAAAGAAAGAAGAAAAAGATCCTCTCTAGTTAGGCAACATTGTAAAGCTTGAGGTTGATGCTGATGGATCTTTACTGATTCACAGGGATGGGTTGTCCATAATATCAGTGTGGGAACCTATATCCTTGAGGCAGATGCCTACTGAAGCTGTAGATTCCATGAGCCAGATGAAGATACATGTACTAAGCAGAGACAAGATGACTGAGGCAAGAGATTTTCCAATATGATCAAGGACATCTAGGATCCAACACTAGCAGACCCAACTCCAGCTCCATCATCAACAGTCTAAGCAACAAAAGAAGACCCAATAGAATCTTTATAACCACATCCACCATCAAATCCTTGAAGTACATAGAATGTATAATCCTTAGGGGGAAGTATTGTTGGACCCTAAAAGGATCATACATGCCTATTCAAGAGGTGGTTGATGGTTGTTCTGCTGGTGAAATCTCACAAGTCCAAGAAGTTATGCGAGTGGAGTGTAGAGATCGTGTTGTCTATCCGCATTTGTTTATGCGGATGAACAAAGAACAATGCTGAAAAGTGTTTGTTCATCCGCATGTACAAATGCGGACAGACTTAACAAATGCTGACAAGTATTTGTTCTTCCGCGTTAACTAATGCGGATGCATAGAAGACAAATGCTGACAATTGTTTGTTCATCCGCATTTGTCAATGCTAATGAACAAAATCTAATGCTGAAGAAACAGAGGAAATGCTGATGAAGCACAAGTCATCCGCATTAGTTAATGCGGATGAGCAAACACAAATGTTGATTAGCTTTTGTACTTAGACTAGTATGCTGATGTATAGATGTTAGGATAGTGTATGTAGGATTCGATCTGCCCAAGATACATATTATATTGATGTGGCTAGTGTGATATGATCCAAGTCGGGTCATACCCAATAACAGGCTAGACAAACACCTGCATATTTATTTTATTGATTTGATCAGTTAAATAAATAACGACACCAAGAACATTTAGAAAAATGGTTTTCAAAATTAGATGCACAAAAGAAATTAATAAATAACTTGGGTTTATTGATTTTGAGAGAGATTATTTTATAATTGTTACTTAATGGTTAATTAACATTTATAAAATAAACTATAACATGGCATGTAAGGTGTTACCAATTAATTAAATTGGGTTTTAATTAATGTCATGTTAGAGCTAGTTGAGTGTACAAAATAAAATGTAAGTGTTACAATTTTATTTGGGGTTTAGTTAAATAAATTGGATGAAAGACAAAAGCTAGACCACCCATTGGTGGCAGCCATTGTCTCGGCCCAAGAGGCTGAAAGGGAGGCCATCCAATTGATTTAAAGATGCTTTTTGCACCCACAAGTCATCTACATGCAAACACACTTCAATCTCTCATGCATTAGTTGAAGAATCCTCTCTTCTCTCTCTTCTTGTTCTCGGCAGCTAGCAGAGAAAAAAGGGATGGAACTTTCACTTTAAAGTGTTTAAAAGGTGGAACTTGGTGTTGTGAATTCCTAGCATCAAAGGGTGTTTTGTTGGTAGCTTGGGGTATCACCTTCTTGAGGTCTTCTTGCTTGAAGATTCAGCCACAAAGTTCATCTTTAGCACCTCAACAAACTCGTTTTCTAGCAGCTTGAAAGGTTGTCTTCTAAACATCCTATGATTGTCTTTATTGTATGCATTTTGTATATGGATCCATGGTTTGGATTTTGATTATCAAATGGGTTTAATAATCAACTTATTAACAAGTTTTAAACTTATAATCCGTTGCGTTTTCATATAAACAAGCTTATATGAACTTTGATAAACTTGTTAAATCCCTTCAATGGCATCAAGAGCCACTTATACGAATGCATACATGTATAGATTATACAATTTCAGGATTTTATGATGTGAAACACCATATGGCCGAGACCTTTAGGGCTGAATGGTTACCCCTTTGTGTTTTAAAGATTATATTTTACATGCATATGGTATCTTTAAAATCAAGTCACATGATGGATTGTTTATTTGTTTGGACAAAACCAAAATTTTTCGGTTTGTATAACCTTGGCCGAAAATTTAGGGTTCAAAAAGGGGAACCATTTTAACTTGAAATGCTTGCATATTTGGATGTGTATTTGAATGTTCATAACCTAGACAAAACCTTGTGTTTGGATGTATATTTGGATGTATATTTGTGTTGTGATATTGTTTGATCATTAAAATTGGGTTGTAATATTTATTTTTTGGGTTTGTAATCTATTTATTATTTATGTTGGTTTGCAATAATAAGTAGATATTTTTATTTCTTTTACTAGTAAAAATGTATTAGGATATATTTTGTAAAAGAAGTTCAACAAGACTTGGGTTTTGGTTTGGGCTATTTTAGGCCCAAATGGGCATCATAGCCCAAGATTGGTTTTAAGCCCAATAACTAAAGCCCAAAGCATGGAGGCCAAGGAAGCTAGGAGCTGAAGTTGGAGCCCAAAAGAAAGCCCAAATAAAGCAAAATGATGACAACACAAAACGGACACTTGATGCATTAGGATGTGGGATCAAGTGGGAGCACACCATCTCAATGCCTTGTGTCATGTTTGTGCTTTATAATAGACCCTTGGCACACTTGTTTTGGCCAACAAGTGTTGCCAAATCCATTGGCTATGGTTATGAACTTGTAATTGTTTTATTATGCATGTATGGCTGATTTATGTTCATATTATCTTATTGTGGAATTGGATAGTTAACAACAAGAAATCAGCAACTCGTATAAAATTGGTTCCATAGAAATCAATAAAAAATAAAATTATTTTACCTAAGGTTATTGATTTCATAATTAAATGAGTTATTAAAAGGAACTTTGAAATAAGTTTTCAAACAAACTACCATGCATTTGAATGCATGCAAATGCAAGGTATGAAAATTGTTTTCCAAACTAGAATTTTGTAAAACACAAATCCCTTTTAAAATAAGTCAAACACCATCCTATTATACAACACTCGAATCATTTGAGAACTTAATGTGGGATAAAGGTCACCTAACCACATTAAAGGGAACTTATGAGTTTGAGGTGGGTTTGCCATATTTATGGGATAAAGGTCACCTAACCACTTATATTAGCAAATCCACACGTGTGTCTAAGTAGGACGACTTAGTTTGGAAATCATGCATTAGGATCACCGAAGCATGACGTACAAATGGTGTTGATAGGATAAACATGCCAAACAAAACATAAGATGTTTAACCGATCCCATACCTAGAAATTGTAATAGGTTACAATTATCAAACGTTGACTACCTTGTTAATTTAAGTAAAGGGATAAAGGTCACCTAACCGATATTTAAATGTAACGTTGGATTCTAAATTTGACTATTAATTGTCTATGAGACAAAAGGGGTATTAATAATCAAAATTGAACTTTGTAAAATTGTAGATGGCTAACAACAACAACGTAGATCCCGAACCGTCCATAACCTATCACTAAGAACAATCCCTGAAAAGGAACGTCCGTCCATAACCTATCACTAAGACAATCCCTGAAAAGGAACGTCTAAACCATGGGAACTTCATGGTTGGTACCAAAACTTGAGAATCGTTCTCAAGCAAGAAAAGAATCCTATGTGTTAGACGATCCCATTCCCGATCAACCCGATGAAAATGACGTTGACGCCTTTGCCGAGTGGGTCAAGTACACCGAAGACTCTGTGCAAGTCTCATGTCTCATGCTAGCAAGTATGATTCCTGATTTGCAAAAGGACTTTGAGAACCACAATGCCTATGACATGATCACCCAGTTGAGGGAAATGTTCCAACAACAATCAAGGGTGGAGCGCTTTGAAACGGTTCGAGGACTCCATGCACGTCGAATGGACGAGACCCAATCGGTATCATCTTATGTTCTTAAGATGAAGAGCCACATTGATCGCCTTGAAAGTCTTAACTGTCATGTGTCCAACGAAGTTGGCAACGGATTTGATCCTCAACTCCCTATCCAAGAAGTTTGATAGCTTCGTTTGATAGCTTCATCCTGGAACTCTCTGACTTGTTTCATCACGTCGGAGGTCATGATTAGCTGGTACGCCTTCACCCGAATTGGCTCGGGCCTCTCCTTTCGGCTAAGGGCATCAGCCACCACGTTGGCTTTGCCCGGGTGGTAATGGATTTCACAATCGTAGTCTTTATTAGCTCCAACCACCGTCTCTGCCTCATATTCAGATCCTTCTGCTCGAAGAAGTACTTCAAGCTCTTGTGGTCCGTGAAGATGGTGCACTTCGTCCCGTACAAATAGTGCCGCCAAATCTTCATCGCGAAAACCACAGCTGCTAGCTCCAAGTCATGAGTAGGGTAATTAGCCTCATGAAGTTTCAGCTGTCGGGATGCATAGGCTATCACCTTTCCCTTTCATTAATACACACCCCAACCCCGAGTAGGAGGCATCGGAATAAACCACTAAGTCTTCACTCTCATCGGGTAGTGCCAATACTGGAGCTTGGGTCAATTTGTCTTCAGTTCTTCGAACGCCTTCTCCTGAGCTTGACCCCATACAAATTTCACATCCTTCCGGGTCAACTTGGTCAGTGGAGAAGCAATTTTGGAAAAGTCTTGGATGAACCTTCGGTAGTAACCCGCCAAACCCAAGAAACTACGTATCTCGGACGGCGTCTTCGGAGACTTCCATTGCATTACTGCCTCCACCTTCGCCGGATCAACCAGAATCCCATCCGGATTTACCACGTGACCCAAGAATTGAACCTCATGCAACCAAAATGCGCACTTGGAGAATTTTGCATACAATTTCTCCCTTCTCAACGTCTCCAGAACGTCGCGAATGTGACCGGCATGCTCAGTCTCGTCCTTCAAATAAATCAAGATGTCATCAATGAATACAATCACCGATTTATCCAACATCGGCCGGCACACTCTATTCATCAGGTCCATAAAAGCAGCTGGCGCGTTGGTCAAACCAAAAGACATGACAGGAACTCGTAGTGACCGTAACGCGTACGAAAAGCTGTTTTAGGGATATCCTGCTCCTTCACCTTCAGTTGATGGTAACCTGATCGAAGATCTATTCGTGAAAACCAACTAGCACCCTGAAGTTGGTCAAACAAGTCGTCGATCCTCGGCAAGGGGTATCTGTTCTTTACCGTCAACTTATTCAGCTCGCGGTAGTCGATGCACATCCTCATACTACCGTCCTTCTTCTTTACAAACAGGACCGGAGCACCCCAAGGTGAGATACTCGGTCTAATAAACCCCTTATCCAGCAGCTCTTGTAATTGCCCATCAACTCTTTCATCTCTGTCGGGGCCAATGGTATGGTGCTTTGGCAATAGGTTGGGCGCCTGGTATCAGATCAATCTGGAACTCGATCTCTCTGTCAGGTGGCAATCCTAATAAGTCTTCCGGGAACACGTCTGGGAACTCACACACAACCGGAACATCAGATAGTTGTGGTGTTGGCTTTTCTACATCCTTTACATAACATAAAAAGGCGTTACATCCACGCCTCATACATTTCCCCGCCACTGCCATTGAGATCACCTTCGGAATCATAGTAACCCGATCGCCATAAACTGTCACTGGACTACCGTCGGGCGCTGTCAAACTGATCATCTTCTTGCGACACACAATGTTCGCCTCGAAATCTGCCAACCAATCCATCCCAAGCACCAAATCGAAACCGCCTAACGTCATCGCAAATGGTTTAACTGGGAATTTGTGACCCTCCAGTTCTACATCACAACCCTCAATTACCTCGGAAATCCTGGTGGTTTTACCTATAGCGGTCTCTACATCAAACGGTATATCCACCGGTCTACTACTAACGGGCAATTTGGCACAGAAGGCAGCAGAAATAAAACTCCTACTGGCACCCGAATCAAATAATACTGAGGCTAAAGTTTGGTTCACCAGAAACTTACCGGACACGACATCAGGGTTTGTCCTAGCCTCTTCCTGCGTCATCGTGAATGCCCTGGCGCTTGCTCTCGACCCTTCACCCACGGCCTTCTTCATGCCGGAACCATCAGATCTCGGCTTCTTGCAATCTTTCTCATATGACCACTTTCCCACAGTTAAAACACTTCAAGCCCTTACATTCTTTCGCCATATGACCGGGCTTTCCACACTTAAAACAACATTCAGCCCCCATCTGCACTCGCCACTGTGCTCTCGCCCACATTTGCCACACCTTCTCGACCCTGCACTTGACGTGACCACACGGCGATCATCAACCCGTGCCTTCTTGCAACTTGTCGAAGTATCACCTCGACCAAACCTCTTCCCCTGCCATTTTCTTTCATCACTTCCCTTCTTACTACCCTCAGCTTCACCAGTGCAGCTCGTTCATCGTACAACCTCCCAGCTAAATCCACCGCCGACCTGAAAGTACTAGGTCGAGCGGAAATCAAATGCCAACGAATTTCGGCTGGCAACCCCTGAATATACCGGTTAATCTTGCGAGACACCGGCGTCACTTGCTCTGGCACCAACCGTGCCATGTTGTTAAACTTGGTGTGTATTGTGGTGGGTCATCGTCCCCGCCTCCAACTGCAGGAACTCTCTCTCAACTCTGTCCATCTCCCGACGAGGACTAAACTCCTCGATCACCATTATCTTCAACTCAGACCACTTCATCTTTCCAATGGCCCTGCTACCCTCGGCCTGGACAATATTGTCCCACCAGCACAATGCCGTCCCCGTAAAAGAGTGGGTAGCAAACTTCACCTTCTTGTCCTCTTGGCAATCACTAATATCGAGGACCGCCTCCATTTCCCTCACCCATTGGTGAGCATCCGCGGCCGTACCAGAACCATCAAAAGTCGGGGGCTTGCACCTCATAAATGCCCCGTAGTTACAACCCCGGGCTGTCTCCCGTACCTGCTCTTCCTCCTCTTCCTCTTCATCATCGGATAATACTGTTTCTGCTTCTGTCTGTTGCTGTCTACCTGAGGACCGATTCCTCCCCCGTCTCTCATCTTCACGTACTGCCTTTATCACTTCGGTCACTACAGACGGTAAGATCGTTGCATGACCTGGTGCAATTCCTCAAACCACTGCCTCTTTTACCAGGCTCTCAGATTTGCGCTTTCGTCTGCCTCCTCCTGATGAGGAGTCTCGTTCTCCTCGTGAACTACTTTCTCTACCCTAGGCCTTCCTTGCGTGACACGCGGTCATCACCACGTCCACCACCACGGGAAGCTTTAGATGATCTACCACCGACCATCTTCTATCACACTAAAGATTTAAACACCAACACGGTCATTAAAGGAAATAGCTCAGTTTATGTCAAGTATAGTAAGTCCCTAATTACAGTGGCCAGTTGTGATTAGCCACTTACTCTACTCTTCGTACCCCGAGCATTACCTGTCCTGACTACATTAGTATCTAAGTCTAACAGTACACATAAACACATATCATGCGCACGTAATCATGATTAACTTTAAGAAAATACCTGATGGCACGCAGCTACTCAGATGGCATTCTTCCCTTTTTCTATCCCATTTTCAGTTTAAGTTTAGGTTTATTTTGAAAATTTACCCATTTCACTTAAACTTTGGCTCTGATACCAACTTGTAAGGCCCCGCTCACCGGGCACCTCACAGTTGGTCGTCATCACACATAAAACATAAATTTAATATAAACATAATGGAATAACGCAGCGGAATTAATAAATGTCATTCTCATTTCATCATAAAAGCTTTTACATCATTGTCTTGATTACAAAATACAAGCTTTCCTTACATTGCCTAGCTTTACTATGATTGCTGCGGAAGCTCAGCAATCATAGGGTCATATACAGTGGCCTCTAATAGAAGATATTAAGTTCAAAAATATCTTCTCATCATAAAGGAGATTCCTTAAGTAATCAGGATTCTTAAGAAATCTCACACTTGCATGCAACATGATGTGTTGCGTGCATTACGGGCCCACAACACATGATGTGGCAGCATAATCAAAAGGTAAATGCCATCCCAAAAGAGCTGAGTAGCCGCCTCATGCCATCCTCAGCAACACTACCTGCCAACTGAAAACACATAAAAAGTCAGCATTGCTGAGTGAGTTCTAGTTTTATAATAAAACATACTTTCATTCTTTATAACTGTTCTTACATACATGTGCTCACACATCATACGTACACGTAGATAATATTATTATTATCTTCATCATTCGTTCATTAATCATTCAATCGTGTACTAATCATCATTCTTGTTCACTTTCATACATACATACTTTACATTCTTTATTTACTTCCGTTCGAACGTTTGTCTTATTCATTCATACATTCATTACATTGTTCGAACATTCTTTACATTCGGTGACATGTACAATACCCCCTTACTTTATACATACTACTGGTGCTGGACCTGTGGTAATCAACCACGAACATTGTGCACAAATGCTGATCCAGTCACCTGGGGTAGGTACATGCACCACTTATCTTTTCACTTTACTTCTATCATACGTTAGCCAAGTCTGTTGCAGCACACAGCTGCTCACCTCAGTGGCAATCTCATGATTGCCTGCTAACCGAGTCTGTTGCAACACGTAGTTGCTCACCTCATTATCAATCTCAAAGATTGACCCTGTGTGCATCCTTCGGGTAGCTAACCCGCATCACAGTTGAGCTAACACCTGCCAGGGTGTGCACCTCCTTACATTCGCTTGCAAGCCTTTCTTACGTTCGTTCATTCATTCGTTAATGCATGCATTCATTCATCATGTCCCTTCTTTCATTATCTTTCACTTTACGTTCTTAATTCGTTCGTTTCATTCTTTCATTCATTCACGTAAAGTTATTAAAAGATAACATACATTTACATAAGGAACATAGGTATTTACAAATCATTAATATTCACCATCTATCATGGCCACATTATACTTGACATACATACCTCTTACATACACTGCTCTATACGTTTACATCAGCCCTATTCGGGCGACTGAACCTATCCCAGTCGCATGTCCTCCATGCGACTGGACCGTGCGATTGGGCTGTCATGCGAATGGGCATACAATCGTGCGTCTGGACTTCCTTCCGTACGACTAGACACTATGCGACTGGGTTATATGCGACTAACTCTTAACCGTACGACTAAACTACCCTGCGATTGGACCTATGCGACCGAAACACTCAATCGCACCTCCTATCGTGCGACTGAAGCTCAATCGTGCGTCTGAGCTTCAATCGTACGATCGGACACCAACTAATCCTCATTCGGCCAAATGGCCCTTCAGTCGCATAACCCTAACTGGGCAGCGACTGGAGTTCTTCATGAACAGCAGTCACGAACCAACGCACTCAAACTCCTCGTAAACCCATTTTCAGCCCAAATCGACCCTCCCAAGTCTCAGGGATTCATACTAGGACATCATACAAGCATATACAAGTCCTAATTCTTACTATAAACACATTACTCAAGATTTACCCAAATGGGTCAAACTTACACTATTTCAAAAATAGGGTTTCTATGTGATTCCAGCCCTAAAATCGTTAGAAAACATGTAAAAGAGGGGTTCTAGAACTCACAATACAGGTAGGAGTTGATGAGCTTCGATTTGGCTAGCTTCTCGACAAATCCGGAGCTCGGTCAGCACTTTCCCTCTTTCTTCTCTGCTCTCGTTCGCTCTCTGCTCTCTTTCCCGACAGAAATATGCAAGTGTTGGGAAGGAGAAGGGAGTTGCTCCTCTTTTATACCCACAGCTCAGTCGCAGCTGGTCCAGGGGTGACTGGACCTTCAGTCGCATGAACACCATGCGATTGGACCCCAGTCGCATGTGTTCCATGCGGTTCGTTCTTCATTCGGGCGGTTGAACTTCAATCGTACGGTTGAGCTTCAATCGGCCGAATAGCATGCGGTTGAACCTCCAGTCGCATAAATCCCAGGCGACTGAGGCTCAGTCGCACAACCTACCAAAAAGTCAAACTTTCGGGTGTTATAAATTGGTTCATGATAACACCACATATGATAGCTCAATGTACAAAGCAACCACCAAAAGGCTCAAACAAGATTTGAGTGATACCTATCTTTGGCATTGTCGCCTTGGTCATATAAACAAGAATCGTATGCAAAAACTCCAAAAGAATGGTCTCTTAAAAACTAATGAAAATGATTCATTTGATGTATGTGAGTCTTGTTTACAAGGTAAAATGACAAAGGCCCCTTTTAGTAGGACTAATGAAAGGGCAAAGGATTTATTAGGGATCATACATTTGGATGTATGTGGACCTTTTAAACCAACAACTAGGAATGGTGAAAGATACTTCATTACCTTTACCGATGACTATAGTCGTTATGGGTATGTGTACTTGTTAAGACACAAACATGAATCTTTTGAAATGTTCAAAATCTTCAAGAATGAAGTAGAAAATCAACTCAATAAAACGGTCAAGATTCTTCGAACAGATAGAGGAGGTGAATACCTTAGTAGTGAATTTCAAGAATATCCTAGAAGTTGTGGGATTGTCTCACAACTTACTCCACCTAGAACACCACAACATAATGGTGTGTCTGAGAGGAGGAATCGGACTCTATTGGATATGGTTCGATCTATGATGGCTAGAAGTACACTACCTCTATCATTTTGGGGTTTCGCGTTGCTCTCCGCGGCCTGTATTTTAAATATGGCCCCAACCAAGAAAGTGGAAAGGACACCTTTCGTAGTATGGCATGGAAGGGTTCCATCATTATCATATTTAAAAGTTTGGGGGTGTGATGCTTATCCTAAGCAATACACTCAAAACAAACTGGAAGCCCGATCCACAAAGTGTATCTTCATTGGATATTCTAGAGATTGTATTGGATATTATTTCTATGATCTGATAGAGCAGAAAGTGTTTATTGCTCGAAAGGCAGAGTTCTTGGAAACAAAGTTTCTTTCGGAAGAAACTAGTGGAATAGCAGTGGAACTTGAAGAGGTTCAAGATTCACAAGACGATACACAATTGGTTGATACTAGCAATCAACATGAGGATGTTGAGAATGATCATATGGATGATCAAGATACATAAACGTTCACAAATCTGGTAGAATTAGTGTTCCTCCTGAGAGATATGGATTTTTCATGGATGGATGCTATGTGGTAGATTCGGATGAACCAACCACATACCATGATGCAATGTCAAAACCTGATTTTGACAAATGGCAAGAAGCCATGAACGTCGAGATGCAATCCATGTATGATAACCAAGTTTGGGAATTGGTTACACCACCTCTTAAGTCCAAGATAGTTGGAAGTAAGTGGGTTTCCAAGAAGAAAACCTATATACATGGAAACTTGGATACTTATAAAGCTAGACTTGTAGTGAAAGGTTTCACTTAAACTCAAGTGGTTGATTATGATGACACTTTCTCGCCTGTGGCAATGCTAAAGTCTATTAGGATATTGTTTGCCATAGCAGCATATTATGACTATGAGATTTGGCAAATGGATGTCAAAACCGCTTTCCTTAATGGATATCTTGAGGAAGATGTCCATATGAAACAGCCTGAAGGTTTTGTCCATCCAAAACATCCTAATAAGGTATACAAGTTAAAGAAATCAATCTATGGATTGAAACAAGCGTCAAGAAGTTGGAATCACCGTTTTGATGATGAAGTAAAGAAATTTGGCTTCATCAAGAACGCTGATGAAGCTTGTGTATATAAGAAAGCTAGTGGGAGCATTATTACTTTCCTTGTATTATATGTCGATGACATTCTACTAATTGGAAACGACATTCCAACCTTGGAAGGTGTAAAAACCAGGCTTTGAAGCTGTTTTTCCATTAAGGATCATGGTGTGGCCACCTATATTTTGGAAATTAAGATCTACAGGGATAGATCAAGGCGGTTAATAGGTTTAAACCAAAGTGCATACATTGAAAAGATCTTGAAAAGGTTCAAGATGGAGAATTCTAAGAAAGGTTTAGTACCTATTCAAAAGAGGACTTTATTGAGCACATCTCAATGCCCTAGTTCAAAGGTTGAACAAGAAAGAATGAATGGAGTCCCATATGCATCTGCTATAGGATCCATCATGTATGCAATGATATGTACTAGGTCGGACGTGACATGTGCTCTAAGCATGACAAGTAGATATCAACAGAATCCTGGTAATAGTCATTGGATGGCTGTTAAGAGTATTTTGAAATACCTTAGAAACACTAAGGATATGTTCTTAATATATGGATCTGGTGAAGAGGAGCTCGTTGTAAAGGGTTACACGGATGTGAGTTTCCAAACTGATCGAGATGATTCTCGATCACAGTCGGGATATGTCTTCATTATGAATGGAGGAGCAGTCTCTTGGAAGAGCTCAAAGCAAGATGTAGTGGCACTATCTACAACAGAATCAGAATACATCGCCGCTTCATTGGCAGCTCAAGAAGCTGCGTGGCTTAGGAAGTTCATTGCTGATCTAGGGGTTGTTGCTACCATTCAAAACCCCTGAGAGATCTTTTGTGACAACGAGGGTGCGATTGTTCAAATCAAGGAACCTCATGCTCATCAAAGGACTCAGCACATTGAATGGAGATTCAACTACATAAGGGATGAAATTGAGAAGGGGAAGATATGTATTCTCAAAGTTCATATCGATCAAAACATTGTGGATCCATTCACGAAGCTCCTAGATAGGACAAAGCATGAAAGTCATACTTGTGCCTTAGGACTTCGATATTCTAGTGATTGGACTTGATCAAATTTTGTATTTGGATATTGGAACTTATGTTATTTATCTTAATTATATGATTATAATTTTCATTTGTTCTATTTTAGCATGTTTAAATCCGTGAATAAGTAAGTTATTCTAAACGTCCGTAGTCAATCATACTTGTGGGAACAACTATGAATGTAAGACTATAATGAACTTGGATTGGTTGATATTCATAAGATATGAATAGAGCAAGAGGTTGCTACCAAGGTTCATTGATATCTATGAGATATAGATATTGGACTGACCCGCTCTCAATTATTTCTACATGGAATCTTAGTGATTAGTCATAAGAGATATTAAGTAAAGGCGAATATCATTGTCTCCTCAGACCTAAGATACATATTGGGTCTTGATATTCAACAAGTGTTGTACTTTGACATAGTACTTTGCTGTTCTGAAAGATTAGCAGTACATAAGGCTGAGTTTAAGTATGATATAAGGTGATTGTGAGAGACGTATGTAGTCAAGATGGAATTTGTTCCTCTTATTCGTTGAGAGTTAGATGTCTAAGGCCTGTTAAAGTTAAATCATCAGAGAATGACAATTCTGCGTCTCTGGGATTTAACATGACATCTGTAACAAAAGGATAGATGATTGATTCACCTAAATCATATTCAAGTAAGGTACTTGAAAGGGATGATGTTATTGAATGGCACTTAGTCATATACATTAGGGGTAGCAAACCGTTGCTAGGAGTCATTTGCTGCTTGCATCAATCTTCTATAAATCTTGTGTAAGTGGAAGATTGTAGGATTCGATCAGCCCAAGATACATATTATATTGATGTGGCTAGTGTGATATGATCCAAGTCGGGTCATACCCAATAACAGGCTAGACAAACACCTGCAATATTTATTTTATTGATTTGATCAGTTAAATAAATAACGACACCAAGAACATTTAGAAAAATGGTTTTCTAAATTAGATGCACAAAAGAAATTAATAAATAACTTGGGTTTATTTATTTTGAGAGAGATTATTTTATAATTGTTACTTAATGGTTAATTAACATTTATAAAATAAACAATAACATGGCATGTAAGGTGTTACAAATTAATTAAATTGGATTTTAATTAATGTCATGTAGAGCTAGTTGAGTGTACAAAATAAATGTAAGTGTTACAATTTATTTTGGGGTTTAGTTAAATAAATTGGATGAAAGACAAAAGCTAGACCACCCATTGGTGGCAGCCATTGTCTCGGCCCAAGAGGCTAAAAAGGGAGGCCATCCAATTGATTTAAAGATGCTTTTTGCACCCACAAGTCATCTACATGCAAACACACTTGAATCTCTCATGCATTAGTTGAAGAATCCTCTCTTCTCTCCTCTTCTTGTTCTCGGCAGCTAGCAGAGAAATAAGGGCTGGAACATTCACTTTTAAAGTGTTTAAAAGGTGGAACTTGGTGTTGTGAATTCCTAGCATCAAAGGGAGTTTTTTTGGTATCTTGGGGTATCACCTTCTTGAGGTCTTCTTGCTTGAAGATTCAGCCACAAAGTTCATCTTTAGCACCTCAACAAACTCATTTTCTAGCAGCTTGAAAGGTTGTCTTCTAAACATCCTATGGTTGTCTTTATTGTATGCATTTCGTATATGGATCCACGGTTTGGATTTTCATTATCAAATGGGTTTAATAATCAACTTATTAACAAGTTTTTAAACTTATAATCCGCTGCGTTTTAAATATAAACAAGCTTATATGAACTTTGATAAACTTGTTAAATCCCTTCAGTGTAGTCATTTTGTACAGGCTTTATGTCAGCCTATAAATAGAATAGAATACCTTACTTTTCTAAGTTTTTCGATTATAAGTATTCTTAGTACTCAAGTTTTGAGGTTTTAAGGTTGTTAGTTCACTATATTGAAAACCCTAGCACCTACTATAATGTGTTTACCAACATCCAATATACAACACATTTTATGAGTATTATTTCAGCATAGAATGTTCTTTGATTCTATATTTCCGCTACTTAATCATTGACTCAATCATCATATTCGATCCTTGTTGAAGTCACATCAACAGAGAATCTCTTTCTCGAATCCAGTCAAGCATTTATGCAATGATGGCTAGTAATCCAAATTACTATGTCAGCTAGTCTCAGTTGCGCCAGCAATAACAATAAGCAACTTCATCTCATCCAAGCATCAAAGATCAATCCTTGACTCAATCCTTGCCTCATTACCAAAATTCTCATCAGAATCCTTATGTCCAAGCTTAAATCCAATTTCAATCCCAAACCTACCCACAAATTCAAGCTTTTCAACCTACACAACAAGCTTTTGTTGTAAACTCTCAACCCAATAAACAACCACTCAGATAGCTAAAAAGCACTTGGCTCTGTTTACTACCTTCATGAACAGTTATAAAGCCTTTTATGCTGGAAAACTCAATGCACCCAACATCTTGGTTGATGACTTGCAACAAGTTAATCCTAATGACATAGAAGAGAATGATATAAAAATATCAAATGACTATGGTGGTGTACAGAGCAAAGAACTTTGCTATGAGAACTGAAAGAAAGGTTTTTGGCCTGAACAACTCAAGCAAAATTAGGATTGATAAGTCAAGCTTGAGATGCTATAACTATGACAAACATGGTCATTTTGTTAGAGAATTTACTAAAATCATATCAAACCAGAATGATAATATAAAGAAGATCGTCACTATGGAGGTGGAAACTAAAACTGATCAAGCTAGTTCGTCCTAAAACAAAGCCTTAGTGTCTCAAACCGATGAAGAGTATGATTAGTCTGACCAGATGGAAATTCTTGATATCAAGTTATCTACTACTTTGTTAGCTGAGATCCAAGCAGTTGAAAAGCATGTTGAAGACAATTTACTTGCTGAGTTTATATCTGATGATTTGATGAATGGTGTGTTTGTTGAAGAAGAGAAAGTTGAAGCTGATTTAGTTGAGGAAAAAGGTGGTAAAGGTGAAAGTGGAAGATGTGCAGGTTGGCTATGAATTTAAAGAAATAGTTGTTGAGATTACTCGAGTTCAATCAGAAGAGAATGAAGAAAAGGTTAAGATTGTTGAGTTCACTCCAGTCAAAAAGGAAGAATCTGAAGGAAAAGTTGTTGAGTGAAATCCCGCTGAAGAAGAAAATAAAGTCAATACTGTTGAGATCACTCCAGCATCTGAAGCAGAAAAGTTTGTAAAGAAGGCCTTCAGGGTAAATGTTGTACATGAAGAGACAAAGAAGCAAGCAGAAATTAATAAGGTATATACTTCTCTTTGTTCAAATGATTGTGTAGAAAAGGTACAAAGATATAGAGTCCACAACGAACGCTTGATCTTAGAAGTTGAAAACTTCAATATCAAGCTCGTAAATATAAAACTGATGAGAAAATTTTTAAAGAAAAGATAGATGGTTTAAACAAATGGATTTATCAACCAAAATTGGATCGTTATGATAAAGATTGTAATATAAAAGATTTGACAACTCGTAACAATGAACTATCATTAAAAATTAATAAACTTAACAGTGAACTTTTGTCTGCCAAATTGATTGTTGAGAAATTTGAGTTATCCTCAAACATGGTTGGACTCAAATGACACAGAAAATTAATGGTCGTAAGGGTGGAGTTGGTTATTTTAACATTGCACCACCTCTTAATCATGAATACTTCTTTGCCTTCATCAATTAACATTTATGATGAAGAGACCTATAGATTAGGTTTTCAAACAAAGTCTAACTTGACACCTCCAGTCAATGTTCAATTGACTGTTGATCCTGCCATAAAAATTGAAATTAAAATTAATCATGACAAGATGGTTTAGAATAGTTTGGAAACAATTCTAAGTTAAAGATATGAACAGGACCATTTCCCTTAACATAAGGAGTGTGCTCATTGACAACAATGTTGGATGATTCCTTAAATTATTGGTTTTTGATGTTATATACTCTATAAGCAATAGAGTTTAAGGAATATCCAACAAAGATAGCATCATCCGACTTTTTAGGAAATTTTGCTAAATTGTCTTTTGTATTAAATATGGTACACCTGCTGCCAAAAGACCTAAAATAGCTAATGAACGGTGGCCTCTTGTTCCATAGCACATAAGGGGTCTTTCAATAGGGTTTCATAATAAGAACCCTATTCTGTACATAACATGCGGTGTTGACGGCCCCTGCCTAGAAAGTTAGAGGTAGCTTTGAATTAGCTAACATAGTTCTTGCAGCCTCAATAAGTGTCATGTTCCTCCTCTTAACAACACCATTTTGTTGAGGAGTTCTAGGAGCACTATATTGTCTGGCAATCCCTTTTGAGTTACAAAATGAGTCAAGAACTTGAATCTCAAACTCAGTCCGTTGATCACTTCTAATGATTTTTACCTTGTGATCAGTTTGATTTTCAATTGTAAGAGTAAAAGATTTTAAAATTTCAGCAGTTTCATCTTTAGTTCTTAAAAAGAATACCCATGTAAATCTTGTAAAATCATCAACATTCATAAGGCAATAGGATTTCCTTCCAATGCTCTTATAATTATGGGACCAAAAAGATCTATGTGCAATAAGTGTAATGGGGTGGTGATGGAGTTAACCTCTTTGGATATGTGAGACACCTTGTGTTGCTTCCTGTTAGGACCGTTTTCGTATGGAGTACTAACGGATTCTGTGTGAGACCAGATCAAATAGCGTGGAATTCTATTTGATTGGCGATCCAATCAGTGAGAGAGAACAACCTGATCGATCTAACAATTAAACAAACATTAAGAATGAGTTGGAATTGATCAGGAACGAACTACGAACTTGGATGGACAAACTGGGACGCTCTGGACAGTTAGGGTATGATAGTATTTGAAGTGTTATCTTTTTCCACGAATTATGTGGTATTTATAGGTTTTCAGTGTCCATTCATATGACTGAACCATTAGCATGGTTCAGTCATGCGATTGACTCATGCGTTTGACTTATACGCATGACTGAAGGTTCAGTCGTGCAACTGAGTCAATCTTATGTCTCCATCAAAGGACTAATCCAGTCTCCTGGTTTAGTCGTGCCACTGGTCCATAAGTATGGTTCATTCATGCATATGGTCCATAAGTATGGTCCATTAGCATGAATAACCACCCGACTAAGTTGAACACATTTCCAAATCTATATATTATGTGTTATTTATAGGTTTTCAGTGTCCATTCATAATTTTTGACTCGAACTATGTACAACAACCTCAAACCTATATATAATGTTAATAAATATAAGTAATACCAATAACAATAAGAATATAATATAAACAAAGACCATTAAACATCAAAAGCATATCATATTTCATTAAGCATTTTCATTATATATGTGTAAGAAATGAAAGACATTTATGTTGAAGTGCATAAACTAGGAATAGTGTATCAACACTTCCCTTTCAGACAACCCAGGTATCTTTACGGAAAAACTCCTTTTTGGCACACCATGTACCAAATTATTTTTAACCAGTTTGTTCATGGTTTTAAAATTAACATGGCACATTCTATTATACCAAAGAGATGACTCATCACCATTAGCTTTGGAAAGAAAACATGATACTTCACCTAGTGGAGAAGCATTGTTCATATTCTGCTTGTACATATTGTTGGGTTCGTTAGAACATAAAATCATAGTTTAACCATTTAAACTTTCTCAAAAACGCAGTGAAAGTTTAGCATTATAACTTTGTTTATAAGCTGAAAAATATGTTCATTAGATGACCATATTAATGTATAAAACAAACCCATATAACAAAGGATCATTTATGTGAATAAACAAGCTATGAACATGTAAGGCCTCGTTCCCGGGCACCTCACGGTTGGTTATTCATCGCACATAAAACATTTTAAAACGTACATTTACTTTGTAGCGGAAATTTAAAACTTTCATTAATAACTAAAAACATGTCATTTCATAACTTTACAACATTTGTTTCCATTTCAAAATACAATGACATGTAAAAATATGGATGCCAGTCTCATCGGAACTGAGTAGTTGCCCTGTGCCATCCTCAGCAACATACCTGCCAACTGGAAACACATCAAAGTCAGCGTTGCTGAGTGAGTTCTAGTTTTATAATAAAACATACTTTTCTTTCGTTAAAACCGTTCTTTACATACATGCGAACACACATCATACGTACACATAGATAATTTCATTATTATCTTTTTTTCTCATTCATTCTTTATCTTTAACTTTCATTCATTCTCTGTCTGTCATTCGCTCATTATCTATCTTTAACTTTCATACATTTCTTGCCTGTTACTTATTTCTGGAGCCGGTCACACTTTACCCTCTTCATGGCACACAGCCATGATTACTGAGGTCGAGTGACAAGGATCCCATTTCATACGTTATCATTAGGTTCCTTTCGTTCGTTACTTGCATTCATTCCTTCTTTAACTTTCATTACTTTCATTAACTTTCATTCGTTTCATACTTCCTTTCATGATTCTCTTTCTCATCCAGGTCTTGTCTCATGCAATATCCCCGAATCATGTCCGAAGACTGATGCTGTGTCGGGGCTTGACAAACAAACTCCCAACTCATGTCCGAAGACTGACACAGCACCGGGATACGCGACAGAGATCCCGTCGAGTCAATTATCTAGATTGAACTCCATCCGAGTCTGTTGCAACACAAAGTTGCTTACCTCACTATCTCATCTCATGCAATTCGCACCAATGGAGTTGTCACTAAGACCAACTCTCTCTGTGTGTGAAAACTCTTGGGGTTTAGCGAAAATCGCACGCTATCTCATGGGTTAGCCCAACATCGCACGCTACATTATCCACATGAGGTAGGCCAAAATCGCACGCCACATAGCACACAGTAATTACCACATCGCACGTATCAGAGCAATTACCAAAACTAAACTCCCCTGTGTCTATATACCCTTATGAGTTCCACCATACCGATCGCTCAAATCGCACCAACAGAGAGGTCACCGAGACCGACTCCCCCTGTCTGTGTAAGGGCTCTCGGGGTTTAGCCAGAATCGCACGCCGTCTCATGGGTTAGCTCCAAAATCGCACGCTACATAATCCACATGAGGTAGGCCAAAATCGCACGCTACATAGCACACAGTAAATACCACGTCGCACGTATCGGAGCAGTCACCAAAACTAAACTCCCACTGTGTCTATGTCCCCTTATGAGTTAGCCAAGATCACACGCTATAATACACACACAGTTTAGCTAACAACTCTCATTGAGTCGTGAACCTCTTTTCCTTCTGCTTGCAAGCCAATCTTACTCTCATTCATCTGGATCCTGTCTCCTGCAATACCGGAGTATGCGACAAGGACCTCTTTCGAGTCTGTTGCGACACAGAGTCACTCACCTCATACACTTACTTACAAGCCTTTCATCCATTCATTATTTCATGTGTTCGTTCATTCATTCATTAATGCATTCACTCATTTATTACGTTCCTCTTTTCATCATCTTTCACTTTACGTTATAAATTACTTTCATTACATTCATTAGCGTTCAACGTAAAGCCAAGGGAAGACATATATACATAATAAGGAACATACACATAATCCTAAACATACATCATCACCATACAGGCATCATCATACACTCATAACACACATCCGACATACAATACATCACACGCACCGCCAGGCATACATCACACATAACATCATGCACGTCATCGTCGTCAACTCATCATCATACATCGTCTTGTATCATCCATGCCCAACTCATCATTTACAATCACGAGGGTCCGAGTCTAAGTCCGCACTTTTTGAAAGTCGGACAATACTACGGACATTCGGGCGTATGGACACCCTTCAGTCGCCTGGCCTCCATGCGACAGGCCCTTCATTCGGGTGACTAGACCTTCATTCGAGTAACTAGACCTTCATTCGGGTGACTAGACCTTCATTCGGGTGACTACACCTTCATTCGGGGGACTAGACCTTCATTCGGGTGACTGGGCTTTCAGTCTCCCTCCATTCGGGTGACTGGCCTCTAGTCTCCCTCCATTCGGGTGACTGGCCTCCAGTCTCCCTCCATTCGGGTGACTGGCCTCCAGCCTCCCCCCATTCGGGCGACTGGCCTCCAGTCTCCCTCCATTCGGGGGACTGGCCTCCAGTCTCCCCCCATTCGGGCGACTGGCCTCCAGTCTCCCCCCATTCGGGCGACTGGCCTCCAGTCTCCCCCCATTCGGGCGACTGGCCTCCAGTCTCCCCCCATTCGGGCGACTGGCCTCCAGTCTCCCCCCATTCGGGTGACTGGCCCTAGCTGATGCAGAATGGAGTTCATCCCGACTGCAGCCGTGGGTTTTCGGCCTCCAAACTCATCTAAACCCATTTTGAGCCCAAGTCGACCATCCTAAGCCTTAGGGAAACATACCACGACCTCATTCGAGCATAACCACGCATGAAATCGAGCTCCAAACGCATCATACACATACACAAATGCATAAAAATGGGTTTACACCCAAAAACTCAAAAAGGGTTTTCAGATGTGTTCCAGCCTGAAAATCCTTCAAAAACATGTAAAAGAGGGGTCCTAGAACTCACATGAACTATCCCGTTGAGTAGAGCTTCGATTTAACTCACTACACGTCGATTTTGCACCCTCGAACCCGCTTGAACCAAGCCTTCTTCTCCTCTTTTCCCTTTTTCTCTCTTCCTCTCTTCTTTCTCTCTGATTTCGCAAGTATGGGGAGAGGGTAAGGGCTGCCCTCTCCCTTAAATACTACAGTCCAGTCGCCCGAGTCCCTATGCGACTGAACCTTCAGCCGCATGAGCTCCATGCGATTGGAAACTCCAGTCGTGCGACTACCATGCGTATGGTGCTCCAGTCGCATGTCTACCATGCGTTTGGGACTCCAGTCGTGCGACTACCATGCGATTGGATGCTCCAGTCGCATGACACCTCATACCAAAATTTCCGGGTGTTACAAGTCCACCCCCTTAAACGGGTTTCGTCCCGAAACCTGTTGTTCCTTAAACCTTCGCGGGCAATACTGTCCCATCTCTTTTCCAGTCTATTACTTGGAATCCTATCGCTCCACATCGTTTGTCAAAATTCGACTTTGGGTATATCTTGGACTATCGACATCGGCAACCCATGCATACTGATCAATGTTTATTTGGCCAGCACCTGCGACCTCAAACATGCCATGTAGAGTGCGGTCACTACAATTAAAAGAAACATCACAATATCCGAGAAAAGACTTGCGGTCATAATCATTGAGCTTCAGAGCATCACTGAGAACCTTCAGCTTTAATGCTTGAAAAACACAGCCATCAACTTGTGTAAAGTTGCTAGCCCTTGTTTGATATTCTTTATGTATGAATAATGACCCTCTGGCAAACCCAACAACTGACAAGAAAGGTAACTCGGCTTATTTGGTGACCCAAACCAAATTTATCCTTTCTATTTTGCTTCCGATCTCCCATTCTTCTTGTTTGCTATGCGTACTTTGCTGTCGATGAACAATTCACAGGCTGATACTGTTCCTTAGACAACGGGTGACACAGCTTTCTCAATTGCATCATGCAATCCTCTAGGGCATCCGGTAACCTAGTGAATCCACTAATAGTAATCTCTACATCGAAGGGCTCATCGATGTTTCTTCTCCTAACATGCAACTCACAACAGAAGGCAGTAGGAACGAACTACTACTAGCATCACATTCAAGGCATAAAAGCACAAACAAAAATTATCAGAAACGTACCTGACGTCAAGTCGAAGTCCGCTCTAACCTCCCTTTGGTCATGACAAAAGCTCTAGCTTCCGCTCTCTGTTCTCCTTCCTCCAGCCTTCTTCACTCCTGAACCTTCCGCCCTTGGCTTCTCACAGTTTTTACTCATATGGCCAATTCCTTCGCAATTATAGCATCTCACGGTTCCATATTCTCTAGCCATATGACCAAACTTCCCACACTTGTAGCAAGTATTTGGTCCCCTTTTGCATTCCCCCGAATGCTCCATCCCGCAATTTACACACCTATCCAACCCCGCACAAGGTGCGACCACACGACGGTCATCCCCCCGTGCGTGCTTATTATTTGCCGGGACACCACCCTGTCCAGTTCTTTTCCCCTTCCAGTTCTTTTCCCCTTCCAGTTCCGACCTACATCATCTTTCCCGCCGTCTTCAGCCACCACCACCATCGTTCTTTCATCATACAACCTCCCCGCCAAATCAACCGCCGACCTAAACGTGCTTGGTCGGGCAGCGATCATATGCCTACGGATGTCCGTCGGCAAGCCCTGAATATACCTCTTGATCTTCCGCGAAAGAGGTGTCACCTGATCCGGCACCAATCGTGCCATCTCGTTGAATTTGGTGGTGTACTGCTGATGCGTCATCGTCCCCGCTTCCAACTGCAGGAACTCCCTTTCAACTTTATCCATTTCACGGTGGGGACAGAACTCCTCAATCACCAACCTTTTCAACTCTGACCATCTCATCCTTCCGATAGCCTGACTGCCCTCAGCTTGGACTATATTGTCCCACCTGCACAAAGCTGAGTCCACGAAAGAATGAGTGGCAAACTTAACTTTCTGATCTTCCCGGCACTCACTAATTTATAGTACCGCTTCCATCTCTCTGACCCAATGATAGCGGCAGTAGCATTGCCGTTACCATCAAAGGTCAGGGCTTGCATCGTTGAAACGCCCCATAGTTACAACCTCGTGCCGCCACCGGTGCATGCGCTTCCTCTTCTTCCTCATCCTCGTCATCAAAGAAAACCGTTTCAGTCTCGGGCCGTCTCCTTTCACCCGAAGATCTACCCCTTTCTTGTCTCTCCTCATTTCTAACAGCCTTTATCACCTCGGTCACTACAGATGGTAGGATCGTCTGCAGGACCTGATGCACTTCTTCGACTACCGCTTCTTTTATCGAGGCTCTCAAATTTGCACTCCCATCACCGCCCTCCAGTTGAGGGGTTTCGGATTCCTCATGAACCACCTGTTCCACTCTAGGTCTTCCTCTCATGACTCGTGGTTCAACACCACGTCCGCCACCGCCTCCACCACGTGAAGCCTTAGAAGTTCTACCACCGGCCATCCTCTATCACACTGAAAGATTCAAACACTAACACGGTCATTCCAGGGAATAGCTCAGTTTATGTCAAGTATAGTAAGTCCCTAATTACAGTGATCAGTTGTGATTAGCCACTTACTCTACTCTTCGCACCCCGAGCATTACCTGTTCTGACTACATCAGTATCTAAATCTAACAGTAACACATAAACACATAACATGCGCACACAATGCCGGTTAACTTTAAGAAAATACTTGATGGCACGCAGCTACTCAGTTTGGCATCCCTTCCCTTTTCGTCCCATTCTCAGTTTAAGATTAGGTTTATTATGAAAATTTACCCATTTCACTTAAACTTTGGCTCTGATACCAACTTGTAAGGCCTCGTTCCCGGGCACCTCACGGTTGGTTATTCATCGCACATAAAACATTTTAAAACGTACATTTACTTTGTAGCGGAAATTTAAAACTTTCATTAATAACTAAAAACATGTCATTTCATAACTTTACAACATTTGTTTCTATTTCAAAATACAATGACATGTAAAATATGGATGCCAGCCTCATCGGAACTGAGTAGTTGCCCTGTGCCATCCTCAGCAACATACCTGCCAACTGGAAACACATCAAAGTCAGCGTTGCTGAGTGAGTTCTAGTTTTATAATAAAACATACTTTTCTTTCGTTAAAACCGTTCTTTACATACATGAGAACACACATCACACGTACACATAGATAATTTCATTATTATCTTTTTTTCTCATTCATTCTTTATCTTTGACTTTCATTCATTCTCTGTCTGTCATTCGCTCATTATCTATCTTTAACTTTCATACATTTCTTGCCTGTTACTTATTTCTGGAGCCGGTCACACTTTACCCTCTTCATGGCACACAGCCATGATTACTGAGGTCGAGTGATAAGGATCCCATTTCATACGTTATCATTAGGTTCCTTTCGTTCGTTACTTGCATTCGTTCGTTTTTTAACTTTCATTACTTTCATTAACTTTCATTCGTTTCATACTTCCTTTCATGATTCTCTTTCTCATCTAGGTCTTGTCTCATGCAATATCCCCGAATCATGTCCGAATACTGATGCTATGTAGGGGCTTGACAAACAAACTCCCAACTCATGTCCGAAGACTGACACAGCACCGGGATACGCGACAGAGATCCTGTCGAGTCAATCATCTAGATTGAACTCCATCCGAGTCTGTTGCAACACAAAGTTGCTCACCTTACTATCTCGTCTCATGCAATTCGCACCAATGGAGTTGTCACTAAGACCAACTCTCCCTGTGTGTGAAAACTCTTGGGGTTTAGCCAAAATCGCACGCCATCTCATGGGTTAGCCCAATATCGCACGCTACATTATCCACATGAGGTAGGCCAAAATCGCACGCCACATAGCACACAGTAATTACCACATCGCACGTATCAGAGCAATTACCAAAACTAAACTCCCCTGTGTCTATATACCCTTATGAGTTCCACCATACCGATCGCTCAAATCGCACCAACAGAGAGGTCACCGAGACCGACTCCCCCTGTGTGTGTAAGGGCTCTCGGGGTTTAGCCAGAATCGCACGCCGTCTCATGGGTTAGCTCCAAAATCGCACGCTACATAATCCACATGAGGTAGGCCAAAATCGCACGCTACAAAGCACACAGTAAATACCACGTCGCACGTATCGGAGCAGTCACCAAAACTGAACTCCCACTCTGTCTATGTCCCCTTATGAGTTAGCCAAGATCACACGCTATAATACACACATAGTTTAGCTAACAACTCTCATTGAGTCGTGAACCTCTTTTCGTTCTGCTTGCAAGCCAATCTTACTCTCTTTCATCTGGATCCTATCTCCTGCAATACCGAGTACGCGACAAGGACCTCTTTCGAGTTTGTTGCGACACAGAGTCACTCACCTCATACACTTACTTGCAAGCCTTTCATCCATTCATTATTTCATGTGTTCGTTCATTCATTCATTAATGCATTCACTCATTCATTACGTTCCTCTTTTCATCATCTTTCACTTTACGTTATAAATTACTTTCATTACATTCATTAGCGTTCAACGTAAAGCAAGGGAAGACATATATACATAATAAGGAACATACACATAATCCTAAACATACATCATCACCATACAGGCATCATCATACACTCATAACACACATCCGACATACAATACATCATACGCACCGCCAGGCATACATCACACATAACATCATGCACGTCATCGTCGTCAACTCATCATCATACATCGTCTTGCATCATCCATGCCCAACTCATCATCTACAACCACGAGGGTCCGAGTCTAAGTCTGCACTTTTTGAAAGTCGGACAATACTACGGACATTCGGGCGTATGGACACCCTTCAGTTGCCTGGCCTCCATGCGACAGGCCCTTCTTTCGGGTGACTAGACCTTCATTCGGGTGACTAGACCTTCATTCGGGTGACTAGACCTTCATTCGGGTGACTAGACCTTCATTCGGGTGACTAGACCTTCATTCGGGTGACTAGACCTTCATTCAGGTGACTGGGCCTTCAGTCTCCCTCCATTCGGGTGACTGGCCTCCAGTCTCCCTCCATTCAGGTGACTGGCCTCCAGTCTCCCTCCATTCGGGCGACTGGCCTCCAGTCTCCCCCCATTCGGGCGACTGGCCTCAAGTCTCCCCCCATTCGGGCGACTGGCCTCCAGTCTCCCCCCATTCGGGCGACTGGCCTCCAGTCTCCCCCCATTCGGCGACTGGCCTCCAGTCTCCCCCCATTCGGGCGACTGGCCTCCAGTCTCCCCCCATTCGGGCGACTGGCCTCCAGTCTCCCCCAATTCGGGTGACTGGCCCTAGCTGATGTAGAATGGAGTTCATCCCGACTGCAGCTGAGGGTTTTCGGCCTCCAAACTCATCTAAACCTATTTTGAGCCCAAATCGACCATCCTAAGCCTTAGGGAAACATACCACGACCTCATTCGAGCATAACCACGCATGAAATCGAGCTCCAAACGCATCATACACATACACAAATGCATAAAAACAGGTTTACACCCAAAAACTCGAAAAAGGGTTTTCAGACGTGTTCCAGCCCCAAAATCCTTCAAAAACATGTAAAAGAGGGGTCCTAGAACTCACATGAACTATCCCGTTGAGTAGAGCTTCGATTTAACTCACTACACGTCGATTTTGCTCCCCCAAACCCGCTTGAACCAAGCCTTCTTCTCCTCTTTTCCCTTTTTCTCTCTTCCTCTCTTCTTTCTCTTGATTTCACAAGTATGGGGAGAGGGTAAGGGCTGCCCTCTCCCTTAAATACTACAGTCCAGTCGCCCGAGTCCCTATGCGACTGAACCTTCAGCCGCATGAGCTCAATGCGATTGGACACTCCAGTCGTGCGACTACCATGCGTATGGTGCTCCAGTCGCATGTCTTCCATGCGTATGGGACTCCAGTCGTACTACTACCATGCGATTGGATGCTCCTGTCGCATGACACCTCATACCAAAATTTCCGGGTGTTACAGAACATATGTAAAACTACATAAAATCACAGCTTCAATGAGCTGTGATATCTACTTATTCAACAGCAAAAACGACCAAAGAAAGAAGATTTTGGATGCTTGAATAGGCCAAGACTTCAATTATAGTAGTCCTCAAGCTTGTATACCCCAAGCCCTTTGCAAAACCATCTTCTTGTTAGGAAGAAACAGCAAAACAAAGTCCAGAAAACCCTCTTCTTCACTGCTCTAGTTCGTAAGTTTCAGGAGCAAGAGAGAGTGTTTTTGGTCTTCTTTGCATGTGTTGAATTATGAGAAAGAGAGAGCATCTTTTACTAGTTAGTGGAGAGTAGACAATATGCATGTGTGTGTTCTTTCCAAGGCCAAGTTAGTGGAATTGACAAGCATGCTTCTCTAGGCTGAATTTTTATAAAATATGCTTATCAAGGCTGAATTTTATAAAACATGCTCATCAAGGCTGAATTTTATAAAAAAAGTCTCCCTTTTATAAAATTAACACACACATATATTATCTAGTCTTGTAACTAGTTTATGCAATCAACCATTTAGTTGTATAAGTAGTATACTCTCATTATTATTTGGTGTTATACAACTAATTTAAATAACACTTCAAATAATGTTATTGAACAAAATATACTAATAAGTTGTTCTGTCTCATATGAAACTTATTAGAAAACCCATTTTCTAAATTGGTGTAAATATTTAATTGCATGATCATATCATCAATTAAATATTAATGGGTGTTTGCTAAGCTTGTTATTGGGTATAACCCAACATGGATCATAACGTACTAACCGCATCAATATTCTACGTGTCTTGGGCATATAGAATCCTACACATATCCCCTCTCCTGGGAGATCTAAGAAGCACCAAGTCCTAAGGAATTGTCATCCCGGGTTTCAGGATAATGCACTCGTGTTCTGTGGAAAGCATTTAATACTTTTGATCACTAAATTGAGAAACACTAAAGAATTGTGTTCAAGTTGTTTGACAAAGTTTACTTTGTCAACTTTTAACTTACCATTGGATACACTACCTCTACCAGAAATGTATTCTCTAACTTCACCTCCGAATTGGACAGGACCTCCATCAAAATCTTCAAACTGTTGTATAAGGGATCTATTCCCTGTCATGTTCCTAGAGTATCCACTGTCCATAATCCACACATTTCCATTCTTATCATGTAGATGTCCCTACACATAGGTGAAACGATTAGTTACTATTGGAAACTGAAGCCTTGTCGGTATAGGGATCTTCCAATGTAGATGAGATAATTGAACCAAAATGTATGCATAGGGGTTCAACTATGCTTTATGAAGAAGAGGTTTAGGCTGCAGCATCTTTTATGATCTTCCATTCCATACTATGGTTGAATAGTGTAGACAAGCCTGAGTACGCTTGAACAGCATGACTTGCTTCTAAGGCTTCTTTCTTCTCAGAAGAAGTTGTCACCACCTTTTCTTCTGAAGCAATCTTCTTTTCAGAAGGTTTAAAAGGATTCTTTTTGTTACTTTGTTTGTTCTTTGGCTTGTCTTCCAAAGCTCTTTTCCTTTCAGAAGAATGAGTTTCTTCCAAAAGCAACTTGGCTTTGGAAACAAGGTTTCCTTTCCTTAACACTTGGACCATATGGTAAGGTCCAAGTGTGAAACCATCATTGACTCCTTCTTTCTTAACATTGGTTGCATAATATGTGATTGCTGGATTGTAGTAACAATCTTTGGCCATATGGTTATGCAGACCACAGATTATGCATTTAATATTATTCTTGATGGGGTATGAGGTCTGTTATTTCTTGCACTTCTTTTCTTCTTCAACATCCTTCCCCTTCAACTTCTGATCCTTCAGGTGGATGGGAGTGTTGGTACTACACTCTTTTCCTGAATCAGAACTTCCAAACACTTGGAATCCGGCTGAGACGAAGGCAGCCTTTTGCCTTGGGTCTATCTTTAATTTTGACTCAACCACCTTCTTGGCAGTTTTTCTTGCTACCCCGATTTTGTTCTTTCTAGCTTTGGTGATTAGGGGTTAATCATCAGTGGTGGGGATGAGGTTTTCTACCTTATCCTTCCCTGTGATGGGTGCCATTATTGCATCATTCTTCTACTCATTATGTAATGGGTCAGTAGTTAGAACCTCTTGCTCCTTAGTACAACATCTTGGCTGTCTAATAGACACATAAGAGTATGGTGGAGCAATTTCATTAGTTCCCAACCCACTTTGTTTTGATAACACCCTTTTGAGTGGGAGGATGATGCAATGATGGTGTTGAAGTTATACTCTTCAGCGGCATACATCTTTGCTTTAGCCTCAGCTATTACTAGCTGGGCTTGAGCCTCAGTCAACTTAGAGATTAAATCTTTTATTTGAGCCCTGTAGTTTGAATGTTCATGTTTTAAAGAGGATACAGTATTCTCTAACTCTTTAATTTTAAGATTGTAGTCAGATTCTACTCTCTTAAAATTAGATTTTAATATGTTTAAGGACTCAATATCAGATTTAAGTTCCAGGTTGTAGTCCTGATACAATTTGACCTTAGCAATACAGCCTGGAGTACAAAGATGTTTATATACCTTACTGTTTTCAGTTCCAGCCATGAGAGCTTGAGCAGGAGTGGCATCTTGCACCATGAAGCTCTAATCAACTTCTTGAGCAGCACTTGCAGTCTGTTGTTTAGTGGGTTTGGCTGGAGCTTTTAGGGAAGCAGGATGTTGGGAGGGTTGAGTTGCTCCAGGATTATATCTAGGAGCCTTGCATTCCCTTGCAAAGTGACCAAGTTGATTGTAGTTATAGCACTTGGCCTTTGACTTGTCAAACCTAAATTTGTTATTGGTTGGAATCTGAGGGAATTGCCTTCCAGTTCTCTTAAAGAACTTCTTTGCTCTGTAGGTCAGGAGAACCATCTGCTGGACAATATCCATGTACTCCCATCATCTGGGTTGAAACACTTGAGATCACCAAAACAAAATTGAAAATCACCAGAGTGCTCATTGCCTGAAACAAAAGCACAACTATCCTGGAAAGGATTTTGTTAAGCCTGTTGAGACCTGGGTGTCTTAAGAAATATGATATAAGGCCCAAAAGAGGATGATGTCTGCTGGGGGTAGATCAGGTACAACTAGGGCTGGGGAGTTCTTGAGCCTTCAGCAACATGTAGAGCATTACTGACTAGAAGGTTTGAGTGTCCATTCATCTAATGGCCTTTCTGAGTTTCCATCTCCATACGGTATCCATCAAGGATTTCGTATAATTTAGTCATAGTGAGAGTGTTGAGATTCTTAGTTCTCTTGATTGAGACACAGTAAAAAGTCCACTCAAGAGGAAGCACACTCATGAATTTTCTCACTATGTCTCTTTTCTCAAGAACCACTCTTAGAGACTGAAGAGAGGTGATCAAGTCCATGTACCTGAAGTATTATTGGCTCAAGGTCTTACCAACAATGTATGTGAAGTTCTCAAACTTCTGCTCAGCACATCTTTCTTGGACTCCTTGGATTAAGTAGAACTAGAGTACATCAATGTCAAAGCATCAAATAGTTCCTTGGCAGTCTCACATTGCTGAAAATCTACCAGTATAGAGTTTGGTATAGCTGTAAGCAATAGAGTCATAGCTTTGTTGTCAATGTCCATCTTCTTGAAGTCTTCATTAGAGTAGTCGTCAACGGACTTCTCTATAATGGCACCATTACCAGCTGTGTAATACCTGGTTATTTTCTTTTGAAGCCAATGAAAGAAGAGGAAGAAGAAAGAAAAAGGAAGAAAAGAGATAAAGCCCAAAGTCGAGGGACCAAACTTGCCAAAACAGGAGAAAGTTTGGAAGAGTGGGGGATTAAGAGTGGAGGGCAGCCCACACCCTCCCCCACACTCACAAAGTTCAGCCAAAGAGAAAAAAGAGTGAGAAAAGGGAGAAAAAGGTTGGTTCGGGTGGATTCGAGCTCGAAAATCATCGTGTAGCGAGTCAAATCGAAGCTCTACTTCTTGGCGTTGTTTATGTGAGTTCTAGGACCCCTCTTTTACATGTTTTCAACTGATTCTAGGGCTAGAACACATCTGAAACCCGTTTCATATGTGTGTGTTTGACCCATTTGTATGTATTTGCGTGACATGTGTTTGGAGTTTGTTTCTGGGCTTGTGTGTGCTTGAATGGTGTTGTGGTATGCATTCCTAAGGTTTAGGATGGTTGATTTGGGCTTAGAATGGGTTTGGATGAGCTTAGAGGTCAAAAATGGCAGATTGGGTTTGGGATGAACTGCATTCTGCATCAGCTAGGGCTAGGCGATCGACTGGAGGCCATACTGCCAAATGAGGTGTGATTGGGGTTCATTCGCACGACTGAGATTCATTCGCATGATTGGGGCCAGTCGCAAGGGGAGTCATGTGACTGAGGGCCCATTCGCATAGGTGCTCATCCGCATTAGTTTCATCCGCACTAGTTTCATCCGCACAAAGTGACCATTCGCATTAGTTCCATTCGTATGGGACTCATCCGTATTGAGTCCATCCGTATGAGGTCCATTCGCATAGGGTTATTCGCATAGGGTTCATTCGCATGGGGTTCAGTCGCATGGGAGGCCCTGCAACTGAAGGGTGCCCATACGCCCATATAGGGCTTGTGTACCCGAGGAAAAGCGTAGTTTAATTACTGACTTCCAAGGGAAAGTGTAGATGCAAGTATTGACGTGAAAGTTCCTGTAAGCTCATGTAAGATGACCGCTGAGGCCATAGTGGTTCTGTTGGGAAAGATAATGATGATGTTGCATGATTATACATGATGTATGTTATGTATGTATGATGTTGCCCTGTATGATGATGCTACTGTGTATGTTGATGTTCTTTATTATGATGTATGTTTATCTTTCCCGTGGCTTTACGTGTTATGTTAATGAATGAAACGAAAGTATTATGTAACGTAAAGTGGAAGATAATGAAAGAGGAACATGATGAATGAATGCATGCATTAATGAATGAGTGAAAGTAAGAAAGGCTTGCAAGCAAATGTATAGGGTGAGCGACCCTGTTGTCACAACAGACTTGAAACGGGATCCTTGTCATTTGACCTCAGTAATCGTGGTTGAGTGACATGAAGAGGGTAACGCTTGACACTGTGATTAACCATGTGTATAGAACCATTGCTGCATACCTTAGGTACTGTCGCCAGAGGTGCGGTGCACCGTTATAGAAGGTCTATGATAGGCCTAGGTCCAGTACCAGGAACAGAAGGGTATTGCATATGGCAATGGTACACTTAAACTTTACCTTAGGTACTGTGGCCAGGGGTGCGGTGCACCGTTATAGAAGGTCTATGATAGGCCTAGGTCTAGTACCATGAAATAGAAGGGTAAGGTTTATGGTTTGATGGAAAGAAAAGAGGTAATGATGAAAGAATATGAATGATAAGAACGTACGATGAATGAACGAAAGTTAAAGAATGAATGAATGAAAGAATGAATGATGAAGATAATAATGATATTATCTATGTGTACGTATGACGTATGGTCGCATGAAAGTAAAGAACAGTTTTAATGAAAGAAAAGTATGTTTTATTATAAAACTAGAATTCACTCAGCAACGCTGACTTTTATGTGTTTCCAGTTGGCGGGTAATGGTTGCTGAGGATGGAACGGGGCGGCTACTCAGCTCTTTTGGATGGCATCCATTCATATAATGCTTTTGTGATGTAATGCAACAATGTATTTTATAACTGATTAACGATGTATTATTTTACAAAAGCTTACTTTATAATGAAACGAATTGTCATTTTTGAATGTTTCCGCTGCAATGTATACTTAAGATAAATGAAACTGTATGTTTTATGTGCGATGATCGACCAGCTATAAGCGTCCCGGGAACAGGGCCTTACAAGTTGGTATCAAAGCTAAAGTTTAAGTGAAACGGGTAAAATTTTAAAATAAACCCAATCTTAAACTGAGAATGGGACGGAAAGGGAAGGGATGCCAGTCTGAGTAGCTGCGTGCCATCAGGTATTTTCTTAATGTTAACCGGTATTTTGTGCGCATGTTATGTGGTTTATTTGTTGCTGGTCGATTTAGATACTGATGTAGTCAGGACAGGTCATGCTCGGGGTATGAAGAGTAAAGTAAGTCACTAATCACAACTGGCCACTGTAATTATCGACTTACTATACTTGACATAAACTGGGTTGTTCCCTTGAATGACTATGTTGGTGTTTGAATCTTTCAGTGTGCGTGTGAATGGCTGGTGGCAGATCTTCGAAAGCCTCTCATGGTGGTGGTCGTGATGGGCTTGGTGCTGAGCTGCGACCCAAGAGGGGAAGACCCAGAGTTGAAAAGGTGGTTCATGAAGAACCCGAGACCCCTCATCCGGAGGGTGGTGATGAGAGTGCAAACTTGAGGGCCTCGGTGAAAGAGGCGGTGGTTGAAGAAGTGCATCAGGTCATGCAGACAATCTTACCATCTGTGGTGACCGAAGTGATTAAGGCAGTACGGGAAGGGGAAAGATAAAAGAGGAACAGGTCCTTGGGAGGACGGGAGCAATCAGAACCTGAAACAATCCTCTTCGATGATGAAGAAGAGGAAGAAGAAGAGCATGTACCGGAGATAGTACGAGGCTGTAACTATGGGGCATTTCAACGATGTAAGCCCCCTACTTTTGATGGAAACGGCACTGCTGTTGCTGCTCACCGATGGGAGAGAGATGGAAGAGAGATGGAAGTTGTATTGAATATCAGCGAGTGCGGGAGGACCAAAAGGTGAAATTTACAGCCCACTTGTTTGTGGACTCGGCTTTGTGTTGGTGGGACAATATAGTCCAAGCCCAGGGTAGTCGGGCGATTGGGAAAATAAAGTGGTCTGAGCTGAAAAGATTAGTGATTGAGGTATTCTGTCCTCACCGGGAGATGGATAAGGTGGAAAGGGAATTCCTGCAGCTAGAGGTGGGAACAATGACGCATCAGCAATACACTACCAAGTTCAACGAGATGGCACGTCTGGTGTCGGATCAGGTGATGCCTCTGTCATGAAAGATTAAGAGGTACATTCAGGGCTTGCCAGCGGATATTCGCAGGCATATGATCGTTGCCCGACCGAGAACGTTTAGGTCGGCAGTGGATTTGGTGGGGAGACTGTACGATGAGAGAGCCGTGGTGGTGGTGGCTGAAGGTAGCAGGAAGGGTGGTAGTGATCGAAACTGGAGTGGGAGGAGGTTTAGTCGGGGTGATTCCTCGACGGGTAACAAGAAGGCACGGGTGGATGACCGCCGTGTGGTCACATCAGGTGCGGGTATGAAGAAATGCGGTAGGTGTGGGAGAAAGCATAGTGGGGAATGTAGGCTGGGGTCGAACGTGTGCTTCAAATGTGGGAAGGCGGGGCACATATCCAGGGACTGTCATACGGTCCGATGCTTTAACTGTGGCGTGGAGGGCCACATAAGTAAGGATTGTAAGAAGCTGCGGGCCGAGGGTTTCGGGGTGAAGAAGACGGGGAGTGAAGGACCAACGGCGAGCGCCAGGGCATTCACCATGACACAAGAGGAGGATAGGACGGACCCTGATGTTGTGTCCGGTACGTTTCTAGTGAACTAAACTTTAGCTTCTGTGTTGTTTGATTCTGTGCTAGTAAAAGTTTTATTTCTGTTGCTTTCTGTACTAAGCTGCCGGTTAGTAGTAGACGTGTTGATGCGCCCTTTGATGTATGCCATAGGTAAGTCTACCAGGATTTCTGAGGTGATAGAGGACTGTGATGTGGAACTAGAAGGTCGTAAGTTCCTGTTAATGACCTTAGGTGGTTTCAATTTGTTCTTGGGATGGATTGGTTGGCGGACTTCGAGTCGAACATTGTGTGTCGCAAGAAGATGATTCGTTTGACAGCGCCTGACGGGAGTTCGGTAACTGTTTATGGGGCTCGAGTCACGACGATCCTAAAAGTAATCTGGCGGTGGCGGGAAAGTGTATGAGGCGTGGGTGTAGCGCCTACTTGGCTTATGTGAAGGATGCGGATACGCCCACACCATAACTATCCGATGTTCCGGTCGTGTGTGACTTTCTAGATGTGTTTCCCGAAGACTTTTTAGGAGTGCCACCTGATCGAGAGATCGAGTTTCAGATTGATTTGATACCAGGTGCCCAACCCGTTGCCAAGGCACTGTATCGGTTGGCTCCGACTGAGATGAAAGAGTTGATGGAGCAATTGCAAGAGCTGCTGATAAGGGGTTTATTAGACCGAGTATCTCTCCTTGGGGTGCTCCGGTCCTATTCGTAAAGAACAAAGACGGTAGCATGAGGATGTGTATAGACTACCGTGAGCTGAACAAGTTGACGATGAAGAATCGGTATCCGTTACCGAGAATTGATGATTTGTTTGATCAGCTTCAAGGTGCCAGTTGGTTTTCAAGGACAGATCTTCGATCTGGCTACCATTAGCTAAAGGTGAAAGAGCAGGATATTCCTAAAACAACTTTTCGCACGCGTTATGGTCACTATGAGTTCCTCGTTATGTCTTTTGGTTTGACCAACACGCCAGCTGCTTTTATGGACTTGATGAACCGAGTGTGTCGGTCGATGTTGGACAAATCAGTGATTGTGTTTATTAATGATATCCTGATTTATTCGAAGAGTGAGATAGAGCATGCCGGTCACATTCGAGAGGTGTTGGAGACGTTAAGAAGGGAGAAGTTGTACGCTAGTTTCTCCAAATGCGCGTTCTGGTTGCGCGAAGTTCAATTCTTGGGTCACGTGGTGAACCCGGAGGGGATTACGGTGGATCCGGTAAAGGTGGAAGCGGTGATGCAATAGAAGTCTCCAAAGACGCCATCCGAGATCCGTAGTTTCTTGGGTTTGGCGGGCTACTACAGAAGATTCATCCAAGACTTTTCCAAGATCGCTTCTCCATTAACCAAGTTGACCCGGAAAGATGTGAAATTTGTATGGGGTCAAGCTCAAGAGAAGGTGTTTGAAGAATTTAAGGCGAGGTTGACTCAAGCTCCTGTATTGTCATTACCCGATGGAAGTGAAGACCTGGTGGTTTATTCTGATGTTCCTACTCGGGGTTGGGGTGTGTGTTAATGCAAAGAGGAAAAGTTATAGCCTACGCATCCTGACAGTTGAAGGTTCATGAGGTTAACTATCCTACTCATGATTTGGAGCTAGCAGCACTGGTCTTTGTGTTAAAGATTTGGAGGCACTACCTGTATGGGACGAAGTGCACCATATTCACTGACCACAAGAGCTTGAAGTATTTCTTCGAGCAGAAAGACTTGAACATGAGGCAGAGGAGATGGTTGGAGCTCATAAAAGATTATGATTGTGAGATCCATTACCATCCGGGCAAAGCCAACGTGGTGGCGGATGCCCTTAGCCGAAAGGAAAGATCCGAGCCGATTCGGGTGAAGGCGTACCAGCTGATTATGACCTCGGATGTGATGAAGCAAGTCAAACAATTTCAAGATGAGGCATTAAAAGAAGATCATCTTAACTCTGAAAGAATACGAGGTCTGGTCACGGAGTTGGGTGAAAACACATTTGGTGTTAGAACCCAGTTTGGACGAATGTGGATTCCTCGTTTTAGGGATCTATGGGTGAAGATTATGGATGAAACTCATAAGACTTGATACTCTATTCACCCCGGTGCTACAAAGATGTACCAAGACATGAAGAAAGATTATTGGTGGCCGGGTATGAAGCGTGACGTAGTAGAGTATGTGAGTAAGTGCCTTACTTGCTTACAAGTGAAGGCCGAGCATCAAAAGCCGTATGGGAAGATCCAACCTTTGGATATACAAGAATGGAAGTGGGAGCACATCACCATGGATTTCATTACGAAGCTGCCGCATACTCCGAAAGGGTATGATGCTATATGGGTGATTGTTGACCGCTTGACGAAAAGTGCTCACTTCTACCGATCCGCAAGACATATTCATCTGAGAGGTTGGCTGATCTGTTCATCAAGGAAATTGTAACTCGTCATGATGTGTCGATGTCTATTATGTCTGATCGTGACACCCGGTTCACATCCAAATTTTGGAAGAAATTCCACGATACAATGGGGACAAGGTTACACATTAGCACGGCTTATCATCCCCAGACTGATGGTCAGTCAGAAAGGACCATTCAGACATTGGAGGATATTCTTCGGGCATGTGTTATTCATTTTGGGGGAAGTTGGAATGACCACTTACCGTTAGCTAAGTTCTCATACAATAACAGTTATCATGCCAGTATTGGTATGCCACCTTATGAGATGCTATACGGTAAGAAATGTAGAACACCCGTTTGTTGGGGTGATATCGGCCATAAAGAGTTAGGGAATGTTAAGGTGATTGAGGCTACGACTGAAAAGATTGAAAGGATGAAAGCCTTCATGAAGTCAGCCAAAGATAGACATAAGTCGTATGCTGATAAACGACGCAGACCGATTGAGTTCCAGGTGGGTGACCGGGTTATGTTGAAGGTCTCACTTTGGAAGGGTATCATTCGTTTCCGAAAGCGGGGAAAGTTGAGCCCGAGATACATAGGCCATTTCCGAATCATTACGTGAGTAGGAGAGGTGGCCTATAGATTGGAGTTACCAGATGAGTTAAGTGGAATTCACCCGACATTCCACGTGTCTCATCTAAGGAAGTGCTTGGCAGATGAAGACATGATTGTACCGCTGGAAGATATCGAGGTAGATGAACGGCTCAATAATGTGGAGGTTGAGGAATAAAGTGGTCCCACTTGTGCGTGTACAGTGGAAGCACAGAAAGGGATCTGAGTCTACGTGGGAGACTGAAGAAGAGATACGACAGCATTACCCACGTTTGTTCGAGGAATGACAGGTTTCGGGTACGAAACCTATATAAGGGGGTGGACTTGTAACACCCGGTTATTTTCTTTTGAATCCAAAGAGAGAAGAAGAAGAAAGAAAAAGGAAGAAAAGAAATAAAGCCTAAAGTTGAGGGACCAAACTTGCCAAAACGGGAGAAAGTTTGGAAGAGTGGGGGATTAAGAGGGGAGGGCAGCCCACACCCTCCCCCACACTCACAAAGTTCAGCCAAAGAGAGAAGAGAGGGAGAAAAGGGAGAAAAAGGTTGGTTCGGGTGGATTCGAGCGCGAAAATCATCGTGTAGCGGGTCAAATCAAAGCTCTACTTCTTGTTGTTGTTTGTGTGAGTTCTAGGACCCCTCTTTTACATGTTTTCAACTAATTTTAGGGATGGAACACATCTAAAATCCGTTTTATGTGTGTGTGTGTGTTTGACCCATTTGTATGTGTTTACGTGACATGCGTTTGGAATTTGTTTTCGGGCTTGTGTGTGCTAGAATGGTGTTATGGTATGCATTCCTAAGGTTTAGTATGGTTGGTTTGGGCTTAGAATGGGTTTGGATGAGTTTGGAGGTCGAAAATGGCTGATTGGGTTCGGGATGAACTGCATTCTGCATCAGCTAGGGCTAGGCGACCGACTGGATGCCATACGGCCGAATGGGGTGCGATTGGGGTGCATTCGCACGATTGAGATTCATTCGCACGATTGGGGGCCAGTCGCATGGGGAGTCATGCGACTGAGGGCCCATTCGCATAGGTGCTTATTCGTATTAGTTTCATCCGCATAAAGTGACCATTCGCCTTAGTTCCATTCGCATGGGACTCATCCGCATTGAGTCCATCCGCATGAGGTCCATTCTCATAGGGTTTATTCGCATAGAGTTCATTCGCATGGGGTTCAGTGGCATAGGAGGCCCTGCGACTGAAGGGTGCCCATACGCCTATGTAGGGCTTGTGTACCCGAGGAAAAGCATAGTTTAATTACTGACTTTCACGGGAAAGTGCAGATGCAAGTATTGACGTGAAAGTTCTCGTAAGCTCATGTAAGATGACCGTTGAGGCCTTAGTGGTTATGTTGGGCAAGATAATGATGATGTTGCATGATTATGCATGATGTATGTTATGTATGTATGATGTTGCCCTGTATGATGATGCTACTGTGTATGTTGATGTTCCTTATTATAATGTATGTTTATCTTTCCTGTGGCATTACAGGTTATGTTATGTTTATCTTTCCCGTGGCATTACAGGTTATGTTAATGAATGAAAAGAAAGTATTATGTACCGTAAAGTGGAAGATAATGAAAGAGGAACATGATGAATGAATGCATGCATTAATGAATGAATGAAAGTAAGAAAGGCTTGCAAGCAAATGTATAGGGTGAGCGACCCCGTTGTCATAACAGACTCGAATTGAGATCCTTGTAATTCGACCTCAGTAACCGTGGCTGTGTGCCATGAAGAGGGTAAAGCTTGACACTGTGATTAACCATTTGTATAGAACCATTGCTGCATACCTTAGGTACTATGGCCAAAGGTGCGGTGCACCGTTATAGAAGGTCTATGATAGGCCAAGGTCCAGTACCAAGAATAGAAGGGTATTGCACATGGCAATGGTAAACTTAAACTTTACGTTAGGTACTGTGGCCAGGGGTGCGGTGCACCGTTATAGAAGGTCTATGATAGGCATAGGTCCAATACCACAAAACAGAAAGGTAAGGTTTATGGTTTGATGGAAAGAAAAGAGGTAATGATGAAAGAATATGAATGATAAGAACGTACGATGAATGAACGAAAGTTAAATAATGAATGAATGAAAGAATGAATGATGAAGATAATAATGATATTATCTATGTGTACGTATGACGTATGGTCGCATGTAAGTAAAGAATAGTTTTAATGAAAGAAAAGTTTGTTTTATTATAAAACTAGAACTCACTCAGCAACGCTGACTTTTATGTGTTTCCAGTTGGTAGGTAATGGTTGCTGAGGATGGCACGGGGCGGCTACTCAACTCTTTTGGATGGCATCCATTCGTATAATGCTTTTGTGATGTAATGCAACAATGTATTTTGTAACCGATTAACGATGTATTATTTTGCAAAAGCCTTTATAATGAAAACAACTGTCATTTTTAATGTTTCCGCTGCATTGTATACTTAAGATAATTGAGACTGTATGTTTTATGTGCGATAATCGACCAGCTTTAAGTGTCCCGGGAACGGGGCCTTACAAGCAGGGGAATCCACCTTTGGTTTGTAAGGACCATGAGTAACTGATCTCCATATACGGCTGTCTTGATACTTGATAAAGCCTTATGTACATTTGCATCAGGCTCTAAAATCATTAGGAGTGATGATAGGGGCCTTGGTCATGGTTCCCATCTGTAAGGCCCCGATCCCGGGCACCTTACGGTTGGACATCATCGCACGTAAAAACATACATTTAATACATGATCATAAAATACGCAGCGGAATTAATAAAATATACATTCTCATTTCATCATAAAAGCTTTTACATCATTGTCTTGATTACAAAATACAAGCTTTCTTTACATTGCCTATCTATACTATGATTGCTGCTGATGCATAAACCGGGGTATTCGAATCCTCAGCAATCATAGGGTCATACAGCGACCTCTAGCAGAAGATATTAAATTCAAACATATATTTTTCTTCATAAAGAAGATTTCTTAAATAATCCTGTTTATCAGGATTATCAAGAAATCTTGCACTTGCATGCAACATGATGTGTTGCGCGCATTACGGGCCCACAACACATGATGTGGCAGCATAATCAAAAAGTGAATGCCATCCCAAAAGGGCTGAGTAGCCGCCTCGTGCCATCCTCAGCAACACTACCTGCGAACTGGAAAACACATAAAAGTCAGCGTTGCTGAGTGAGTTCTAGTTTTATAATAAAACATACTTTCATTCTCATTAACTCTTCTTCCATACATGTGTTCACACATCATACGTACACGTAGATAATATTATTATTATCTCATCATTCATTACTTACTTTCATTCGTGTACACTTCATCATTCTCGTTTACTTTCATACATACATACTTTACATACTTTCGTACGTACTTTACTTTCATTCATACATTCATTACTTACGTTCGAACATTCAGTACATTCATTTATACTTTCATTACTTTCGTTCGAACGTTCATTACATTCGGTGACATGTACAATACCCCCTTTCATCATACATACTACTGGTGCTGGACCTGTGGTGGTTAGCCACGAACGTTGTGCACAAATGCTGATCCAGTCACCTGGGGTAAGTACATGCACCACTTATCTTTCACTTTACTACTAACATACGTTAGCCGAGTCTGTTGCAGCGCGCGGCTGCTCACCTCAATGACAATCTTATGATTGCCTGCTAACCGAGTCTATTGCAACACGAAGTTGCTCACCTCATCATCAATCTCAATGATTGACCCGATGTGCATCCTTTGGGGTAGCTAACCCGCACACCGTTGAGCTAACACCTGCCAGGGGTGTGCACCTCCTTCATTTGCTTGCAAGCCTTTCTTACTTTCATTCGTTAATGCATGCATTCATTCATCATGTTCCTTCTTTCATTATCTTTCACTTTACGTTCTTAATACATTCGTTATATTCGTTCATTCATTCACGTAAAGTTATTAAACGATAAGACATATACATAAGGAACATAAATACTTACATATCATCAGTATTCACCATCTATCATGGCAACATCATACTAACATACATACATCATACATACACTTCTACATTCACTCACACCAGCCCTGTTCGGGCGACTGAACTTATACCAGTCGCATGTCCTCCATGCGACTGGGCCATGCGATTGGGCTATCAAGCGAATGGGTACTCAAACGTGCGATTGAAACCTCCTTCCGTACGACTAGACACTATGCGACTGGGCTATATGCGACTAACTCTTAACCGTACGACTGAACTTCTCTGCGATTGAACTTATGCGACCGAAACCCTCAGTCGCATCACCTATCGTGCGATTGAGGCTCAATCGGGCGTCTGAGCCTCAGTCGGGCGATTGGACATCAACTAACACTCATTCGGCCGAATGGCCCTTCAGTCGCATAACCCTAACTGGGCAGCGACTAGAGTTCTTCATGAACAGCAGTCGCGAACCCCCGCACCCAAACTCGTCTTAAACCCATTTTTAGCCCAAATCGACCCTCCCTAGTCTCAGGGATTCATACTAGGACATCATACAAGCATATACAAGTCCTACTCTTACTAAAAACACATTACTCAAGATTTTACCCAAATGGGTCAAACTTTCACTATTTCAAAAATAGGGTTTATATGTGATTCCAGCCCCAAAAGCGTTAGAAAACATGTAAATGAGGGGTTCTAGAACTCACCTTAGCAGGTAGAAGTTGATGAGCTTCGATTTAGCTTGCTTCTCGACAATCGGCCAGCACTTTCCCTCTTTCTTCTCTGCTCTCGGTCGCTCTCTGCTCCCTTTCCCGACTGGAGTGTTGGGAAGGAGAGTGGAGCTGCTCCTCTTTTATACCCATAGCTCAGTCGCGTCTGGTCCAGGGGCGACTGGACCTTCAGTCGCATCAACACTATGCGATTGGACCCCAATCGCACGTGTTCCATGCGGCTCATACTTCATTCGGGCGGTTGAACTCCAATCGTGCGGTTGAGCTTCAATCGGCCGAATAGCCATGCGGTTGAACCTCCAGTCGCATAAATCACAGGCGACTGAGGCTCAGTAGCATAGCCTACCAAAAAGTCAAACTTCCGGGTGTTACACCATCTTAGACTCAGATAATTTCTGGTTAAGAGCCATTTGAGTGAAGTGAATAAGTGTGAAGAAACAAGGGTGATTTGGGATGGTTAGATCCACCATCAAGAGCCTAAAAAGCTCTGATGCCACTTGTAGGATTGGTGTTGGTCTCACAACATAAGTTATCTTGCAAACTCACTTAATCTCACTAAGTTTAATGAAGCAGAATCTCTAACTAAGTTCACAAGTAATATAATAAGTTAATGAAAACACAATGAACACAAGGATAGGTTTTTCAAGATACTTGTATATATTACTTCTCAACTCAGTATTACAAGACTCTTACAAGCATGGTGCAGGACCGGGTGAAGGGGTTAGCACTTTTTACAACACAACAACACAATGAGGAGAGTGTATTAGGACACTTAACAGATCAAATGGGGAACCGGTTATGATGATACTAAGAACACAAAAGTAAACTCAGAAAGAAAGAACAAGATAACAACACTAGTGGTTGGTTTTCAAGGATGTTGTATATTGCTTCTCAAATTTAAAGTTACAAGTATTCAGCATACATAAATACAAGAATTTGAGATACTATATACTACAACCTACAGACGGCCATACTTTGAAGGCCAGCTGGATACATGAATTAGACAACACAATCCATGCAGAGTCAAAAGGCAGATTTCCTTTTGGCTATTGACTATGACATGCCATAGCTCACATCCTAATATATTACAAAAAGGATAAAGGTACATAAAGTAAAAGGTTTGACCCAAGACCTCAATGTACAGTTTTCCTAAAGCATGGACCTTTTCACCAACTCATATAAGTTGGTGACCAACCAGAGTGGGCAGCGGCAAAGTGGTTCAGCTTTTACAGAAAAAGTACATCAGATAAAAGCATGTATGATAAAAGTCTTCGGAAGAATTTGTCTTGGTTTCTTGGCTTCGGAAGACTTTGTCTTGAAGCTAAGGAAGACTTCATTTCTGGCTTCAGAAGATATTGGTCTTGGCTATAGAAGATTTTACACTTAGAATGCTTCTTAAGTTGTGTAAAACTTCAGTAGCAATACTACTTCATGTTCTGTGCAGCATGCAGGAAGACTTGATCATTTGCATAAAATTACTGAAAGAAGACTAGCACAACTACTGAAGAATACTTCTTCAGCTGTTGTGATAACTACTAAAAGAGGATCATCATAACTACTGAAGAGTACTTCTTCAGTTGTTGTGACAACTACTGAAAATTGTCTTCAGACTTTGTCTTCAGTTAATATCTTCAGCTGATGTCTTCAGTTGTTGTCTTCAGCTGATGTCTTCAGCTGTTGTCTTCAGCTGTTGTCTTCAGCTGATGTCTTCAGCTGTTGTCTTCAACTGATGTCTTCAGCTGTTGTCTTCAGCTGATGTCTTCATCTGATGTGATCAGCTGTTACCTTCAGCTGTTACCTTCAGCTGTTGTCTTCAGCTGATGTCTTCAGCTGTTGTCTTCAGCTGTTGTCTTCAGCTGATGTCTTCAGCTGTTGTCTTCAGTTGATGTCTTCAGCTGATGTGATCAGTTGTTACCTTCAGCTGTTGTCTTCAGCTGATGTCTTCAGCTGATGTGATCAGCTGTTACCTTCAGCTGTTGTCTTCAGCTGATGTCTTCAGCTGTTGTCTTCAGTTGATGTCTTCAGCTGATGTGATCAGCTGTTACCTTCAGCTGTTGTCTTCAGCTGATGTCTTAAGCTGTTTCAAGAGTGTTTTGGCTACATAAGACTTCTAGGAATCCTTACAAACTCCCCTAGGCTGATGCTACAAAAAACACTTGAAGATATTCAACAGTTCACAGTCCTTAACATGATCATGACCATTCCTTCCTTCATTAGAGGGTCAGGATCATTCAGATTTGTGAAGTATCTTCTCATGTCAAAAAGATCATGTAGAGGTAAACTAAAGAGGTCTTCCCAAGAGTAGACATTTACTTCACCTTGATCTCTGACTACATGCCATCTCTCTGGATTAGTTGAGTAGATCCAGGATAAAACGGGTCTTCCTGATGCAAGAGGAGACATTTGAATTGGAGATGTTTGGGCTTTCTCTTCTTGCATTTCCTTAGTATGTTCTGATTCATCTTGAGGATCAGAGGAGGTTGATTTTGACTTCTTCTTCTTCTTTGCATCAGATTTAGAAGCCATCCTCTTCTTCCTCTTTGCAGTCTTTAACTGAGAAGACTGGTCTGCAGCACCTTGTAGATCAGTTGTGTCTTCCTTAGTTGGGTGTTCCTCCCTCATAGGTTCAGAATGAGAGGGAGTTTGACCCCGTTGTGGGTCAGATGTTGAGGCTGGCCTTTGACCTTGTTGTTGGTCAATAGTTGAAGAGGCTGGCCTTTGACCCTACTGTGGATCAGAAGATGAAGCTTGAGGTTCAGTTTGAGTTGTCTATTGTTGTTCAAACTTAACCTCTACTTAAGGTAGAGCTTGACTTGGAGGAGTGTGCAAGTCAGCAAGCTCTCCACTCTTGATCTTCTGCTTGATTACCCTGATATGCTCATCCATAGTGGATAGAGACATAGGGCCAAGTCTCCTTCCGGAGAATCCATACAGCTTCAAGAAGCTCATCATTCTTTGTCTATCAGCAAATTTCTTTAAGTTCTTCTGAATGAGAGCTCTTGACTTAGCAGCTTCTTCCCTCATTTTCTTCTTTGATGTCTTCTGCTCTTTGAGTACTTAAAGTTCAAGTTGTTTGAGATACTCAAACTCAATGTACTCAAAGGGCAAGGAAAGAAGTGCTTCTGCCTGGTAGAGGCCTGTGGCACTCAGGTAGTCTATCATCCTTTGTCTATCTGTTTCTTTATCTACCTAAGGTTCTTGTGTAGAAGCCACAGCCTCTTGCACAGGACTTTCTTGAACTGGCGAGAGAGTAGGAACATAATTGTATAGCCTTTGTTGTCTTTTCTTCTCTTTGATCTCAAGAAGAATTCTTGCATCTTCAGCTTCCTTCCTCTCTTTTGACATTTCCATGTCAGCCAGATCATTCAAATCTTCTAAGGGGAGAGAGATAATCTCATCTATGTCATAGTTCCTGTTCTGTAAGTAAGTAATCCTGACTGCCCTCAACTCATCATTTTGAGTGTTTGGTCTGGGGGCAGCCCTGATTGTAGCTTGCATGAAGCTTGAAGACCCGGTGGAACTTATTCCCCTTAGCTTCCTCTTTCTCTCTCTTTCCTCCTCCTCAATCTCCTTAGGGGTTAGAACCCTTTTCCCTTTGTCACCCACAGACGTTAGTGACACAGGGGGGAGAGAGCTTTGGCCTTCATTACTTGGTGCAGCATCTAAGCTCTGGCCGGAGAGAGACTGTGATACACCTCACCAGCAGGTGTTTCACTGAGGGGTTGATTTGCTGAAGTAGTTGTTGTTGTGACAGGTGTTTCAATCTCTGTCACTTCTTCAATTTATTGTAAGACAAGACTTTCAGGCTCTATCACTGGGCCTTCAGTCAAGGTTTTCCCTTTGAAGCTAATCTCAGGGTCTGCCTCAACATCCAGTTGACCAATGACATTACCTGATTGCCTTGGTCTATCTTCTTCAGCTTCTTGCCTTGATACACCCTCCCCAAAGATACTTTGAAACAAGTAGTCTAGGATGTTCACATCAATGTGAACTTGAGGAGGTTGCTGAGTAGGTACAGTTACAAGAGAGGATGGTGAGTCCTCATGTCCATACTCCTTGAAGAACTCCCAGGTTCTGTGATTGTAGTGACTTTCTCCCCCTTTTTGGTAGCATCACCTTCTTGTATAGGTGAGCTAGGAGTTAAGTCAACCACATCCTCAGGTTCTTGTGTTCCTGGTTGAGCTCTTCTTAAAGGTCTCCCAGCTAGTTGTTCCTTAAGATAAGATATCTCAAGTTGCTGATCATTGACCCTATCGTTTAAGGTAGTCACTTGAAATTCAAGATGACTAACCTTAGAGACTAAGTAGGTGCATAATTTTGACAGTTGTTGCACCTTTAGTCTCAGATTCCCCTCATCTTCATCAGAAGAATCATGGGGGGATGAGAGAATTGGACCTAAGTCTTCACTCTCATCACCAGCGTGGGGTTCTTGGTTGCTGGATTTCCTCTGCTCATTGACAGCCTCAGATGAAGTGTCAATGGGCTGAGTTGCCATGGTTGAGGTCTTAATGATGTAATCACTTACAGAAGTGAGAGCATCTTCCATATGGATCCCCTGAACAGGTTTAGAAGGACCCACCTCAGCAATGGGTGACTGATGTGGGATAGACATTGGGAATTCAGAAACACTCCTCTTTCTTTGAGTAGGTGAAGAGTAGAGAGATTCATGGTGTTCACTGAAGCCTAAGTCCTCATCAATGTAGAATTCAAGGTTAGGAATTTGGGTGTTTAAGTCCAAAGGCTGGGGATGGTAACTGTCCCCTGAAGGTTGTTCACTTGAGTGTTGAGACTCAGAGTGAAGGCTTAAGGCAATTGGGCTTATGAGCTCATCAGGCTGATCATGAGGAACATCAGCACTGATTCTTAAAGAGATGGGAGTGGTTTGCTTTTTAGGAGAAGTGGGAGCTCTAGTATCCACTTCTTCCTGTATGGGTGAGTATATGGGGACCTGCACAGACTCAATAGCTTGAGCAGGGGTTTGTTTGGATTTTCTTTGCTAGGTGAGGGTGATTTAAGGCTGTTTTGGTGGTTGAGATGTAGAAGGTGTGGGTTCAACACTAGCTTGTGTTGCTAGGTTGTCACCTTGAGCAATGAGCTCTAACATTTTGGGGACCAGGGCTGTTTCTACCCCTGAGAAGCCTACAGTTGTCTTCTTCATAATCTTAAAGATGCCTGGCTTCATTTGTCCCAATTTAAGAATAGTATTGTTTCCCTCAACTGTGATCCAAGTTCACAGTTGAGAATGTGTTGAACATATCTAGGAAACATATAGTATTCTAAGGAGTCCAAGTTAGCAAGCGAGTTTGTGTAAACAAATTGTGAGTACCTGAACTTGACCCCTTGTACCATTCCATGAACTATAAAGGAGAGATCCTCAGGAATCTGGTCCCACCCACCATGCTTGTTGGACAAGCTGTGAATCACTACATGGAGTAGGTATTTCCACTAGGATGAGACCTTCCCTTTCCTGAAGGTCTTTACAGAGAAATCTCCCTCATAGCCCATCTGCTCAAAGGAATAGTTGACAGCTTCCTTTGGGAAAGACAGTTCACCTTCTTTATCATCCAGCTGAAGATGGGTGCTGATGATGGCTGGAGTGATAAAGACTGTCCTCCCTTGCACTATGGCAGATAATGCCTTCTCCCCATCCATAATAACCTCCTAACATGTCCTCCAAAAGTCAAGCAGGTGATCCTCATAAAGAATAGGATCAATGGTGAGTGAGGTGTAGTAGTTGGATAGAGCAAGAAAACGGCAAACCTCTGAGAAACTATCATCTTTCTCAGAGTGCAACAAGGCAACTTGATTATGCTGCCTATGGAGTTGCATGGAGAAGTTTTGGTTGTTTCTGTTTGGAATGTTGGCCATTTTTGAAAAGCTTAAGGATGAAGAAATGGTGAAGAACAAAAGTGGCCTCAGAGAGACTAGGTTTGAGGTATGGGTGAATTTTGGAGCAGGTAGAGGAAAGAGGTGTAACCGTTGGATATTTGTATGAATTTGGATTTGAGACAAAGTTAATGGAAAAGGATAAACTTTGAAATCCATTGTGTTGGTCCCACCTCTGAAAAGTAGTTTGCTTTTTGCCCAAAAGGTAGTTTTCTTGGAATTAAAAAAATCTTCCGAAGATAATTTAACTTTGGAAGTTTTGACCAAAAATCTTCCGAAGGTTATTTTGCTTCGGAAGCTTTGACTAGAAAGCTTCCGAAGGCAAATTTTGCCTCCAAAAATATTTCAAAGATTTTGAAGAATTTTCTTCCAAAGAGAAACTGGGGCTTATTGAAGTGATAGAATAAACAACATAGAACACACATAATTTTAGAAATAATATGATTAAGTTTTTAAGAAAAGCTACTCAAAGTTGATCATCCCAATAGCTGATATAAGATATTTAAATCTCTGTTCATCAAAAGCTTTTGTGAACAGATCAGCATATTGTTCATCTGTATGAACTTTCATTAGTTTGATTAATCCCTTTCAAAATTATCTCTAATCAGATGATAACTGATGTTAATGTGCTTAGTTCTTGAGTGCTGCACTGGATTTTCTATGATTGAGATAGCACTGTTGTTGTCTATGTGAATGGGAGTCTCTTTGAAGTTGAATCCATAGTCTAGCATCTGATTTTGAATCCAAAGCACTTGAGCACAGCAGCTTGCAGTAGTAATGTATTCAGCCTTAGCAGTTGATGCAGATACACAGGATTGTTTCTTGCATTGCCAAGAGACTATCCTTCCACCAAGAAATTGGCATCCCCCTGATGTAGATTTTGCAGTCATATTGCATCCACCATAATCACTATCTGTATATGCGTACAGATTGAAGTCAAAATTTTTAGGATACCAAAGGCCAAGAGATGGGGCTCCTTTAAGGTATCTTAAAATCCTTTTGACAGTGATTAGGTGTGACATCTTGGGGTTGGCCTGATATCTTGCACAGATGCAAGTGGCAAACATAATATCTGGCCTGCTAGCTGTAAGATACATAAGAGACCCAATCATAGCCCTGTAGAGATGTTCATCAACACACTCCCCCTCAAGATCAGGTCCAAGGGAATGGTTTCTAGCTATGGGTGTCTTAGCAACCTTACATTTAGTCATGTTGAACCTTTTAAGTATGTCTTGTACATACTTTGACTGATTTATGAAGATACCATTATCAACTTGCTTCACTTGAATCCCTAGAAAGAAATTGAGTTCCCCCATGGCACTCATTTCAAATCTATCCTTCATCAGCTTCTCAAAGTCTTTGCAGAGCCTTGGATTAGTTGACCCAAAGATGATATCATCTACATATACTTGAACTAGCATTATGTCATTTCTTGTTCCTTTGATGAAGAGAGTTCCATTAATAGTACCTCTTTTGAACCCATGTTGACAGAGATACTGGGATAGAGTCTCATACCACTTTCTTGGTGCCTGATGTAGCCCATAGAGAGCTTTGTCAAGCTTGCAAACATAGTCAGGATGATCAGGATCTGCAAAACCAGGTGGTTGTTTAACATACACCTCTTCATCAATCACCTCATAAAGAAAAGCACACTTGACATCAAGTTGATAGACCTTGAAGTTCTTGGATGCAGCAAAAGCTAGGAATATCCTAACAGCTTCAAGTCTTGCTACGGGAGCAAAGACATCAGTGTAGTCAATCCCTTCTTCTTGAGTATACCCTTGAACAACTAGTCTAGCCTTGTTCTTGATGACAAGTCCTCTATCATCCTTCTTATTCCTGAAAACCCATTTTGTACCTATGGTAGTCTTTCCATTAGGAAGAGGACATAGGTTCCAAACTTTTTGTCTCTTGAATTGAAGCAACTCCTCTTGCATAGCTTCAACCCAACTTCCATCCTTTAGAGCTTCATCAATCTTCTTTGGCTCTATTTGGGATAAGAAACAAGAGTGAAGACAGATATTGGCATTATGAGACTGTCCTCTTGTTCTTACACCAGTTCCAACATCTCCAATGATGTTTGTAGAGGGGTGAGACTTGTGGATCCTTAGTTGAGGAATCATAACAAGTTGTTTAGACAGATCCAAATTGGAGAAATTCTGATCTGACAAGGAGGATTCACCCTCTACAGCAGCACACCTATCAAGATTAACTTGATCCAATGAGTGTGTGACATTATAGAGATTTTCTTCAATGGGATGGTTCTCAGCATCAAGGAATTCCTGATCACTGTCACCACCACCATGTTCTCCAACATTTGAAGTTCCTACATTTGAGTTTTGTGCCTCAAAACTGGAAAATGAAGACAACTCAGATGTATCAGCAGGATTTGTCATTGATGTGCTGGTAGAAGCTTCATTTGCAGGATTAGTTACCACTGGAGCTGGAGATATGTTGCTTGAAGATCTTCTCAGCTCAATTCTTGGATCAGGATCACCTGTAGCTAATATATCTGTAGATCCTGAAACATTCTCACAAGATTTGTTAAAACAGTTGGTAACTAAGTCAAGATCAAACAGCCAATCCGGACCAGAACCTTTCACACTGGGAGTGTGTTCATTGAAAGTCACATAGGCTGACTCCTCAACTACTCTAGTTCTGAGATTGTATACTCTATAAGCTTTAGCTTGAGAAGAGTATCCAATGAAGTGTCCATCATCTGATTTCTCAGCAAACTTGGCTATATGATCTTTGGTATTCAAGATGGTGCAAGGACATCCAAAAGACCTGAGAAAACCAATGAAAGGTTTTCTCTTGTGCCAAAGTTCATAAGGAGTCTTACTATGTGTCTTAACTACTAAAACTCTATTCTGCACATAGCAGGCAGTGTTGACTGCCTCTGCCCAGAAGGTGATGGGCAGTTTAGAGTCAGACAACATAGTTCTTGCAGCTTCAATTAGTGTCCTGTTTCTCCTTTCAGCAACTCCATTTTGCTGAGGAGTCCTAGGAGCACTATATTGTCTTGTAGTACCCTTTTCATCACAAAATGTAGTATTTGATTCTTGAATTCAGTTCCTTGATCACATCATATGGTTTTGACCTTGTGATCACATTGATTCTCAATCTTTAAGATGAAATTTTTCAGAATCTCAGGAGTCTCATCCTTAGTTCTAAGGAAGAAGACCCATGTGAATCTTGTAAAGTCATCTGTGATCACCAGACAGTAAGAGGTCCTTCCTAAACTCATTAAACTGGTGGGGCCAAAGAGATCCATATGTAACAAGTGTATGGGTGTAGTGATGGAATTTCTTTCCTTAGGCTTGTGAGATACCTTGTGTTGCTTCCCTTTCAGGCATGCAACACAATGATCATCACTTGTAAACTCTCTTTTTGGTATTCCAGTTACCAAATCATTCTTAATCAATTTATTCGTGTTCTTAAAGTTTACATGGCACATTCTTTTATGCCAAAGGAAAGATTCATCACTATTAGCATTAGATAGAAAGCATGAAACTTCTCCTGAGGGAGATGTTTCTTGCAAATCCATCTTGTACATGTTCTCTTTCTGGGGGCTCTGAGTAGGATGTGCTCATGAGGAATGACCACCCCAGGCTTGAGAACAATGCACTCATGCTCAGTAAACAACATGTTATGACTCTGATCACAAAATTGAGATACACTCAAAAGATTGTATCCAAGCTCCTTGACAAAGTTTACCTTGTCAATACTGAGCTTACCATTTGTGGCCTTGCCCCTTCCAGTAATGTAGCCACCTGCATCTCCTCCAAAAGAAACTGGTCCTCCATCAATTCTTTTAAACTTCTGAAGTAGTGACCTATTGCCTGTCATGTGCCTGGAACAACCACTGTCAATGATCCACACATTTTGTTTATCTGTAGCTGTTCCTGCGCAAAGAGATAGCTAGTTACATTTGGAAACCCAAGCCTCATTAGTCTTGGGCTCATTCAAAACAGTTGAAGACAATGCAACAGTAATAGATCCTATGGTTGTGCCTTGAGGATCTTGAGCTGTTGTTGATGAAGAACCTTCAGTCTTTTGGTCTTTCTTTGACTTCCACACCACCTTTGGAAGTTTAGACTTGACCTTCAATACTTCAGAAGCTTTTGAGACTTTAGAAGTTTTGATGACTGGTCCTTCGGAAGATCTTGCCTTTACTGCAGCAAGCTTCAGTACTTCGGAAGCATTCCTTTCTTCAGAGACCAAATTTTCTTCCGAAGGCAGTTTTCCACTTGCCTTCTTCTTCATGTTGGAATTCTTAGAAGTCTCATTGTTTATCATGTGAAGAGTACCCTTAGGATTGTATGGACAATCCTTGGCCAAATGACAAGTACTCTCACACATGACACACATCAGATTCTTCTTTCCAAGAGTCTTCTTCATGGACGAGCACTGACTTTGGTCACATCCCTTCTCCATCTTCACCTTTGCAGGAGCTGAGACAGTTCTTTTGGGTTGAGAACTGTTCTTGGAGTTGGATGGTCCAGGTTGTGTAGCAATAACACACAACAGATCAGTCTTCTTCTTGTTGCTGAGATGAGTTGCACATGAGCCAGAAGTCATGTCATCAGTCTTAACTACTTAAAACCCTACAGATATGAAGACTTGTTTCTGCTTAGAGTCAAAAGTAGCCTTGATCTCTTGAGCCATCCTTGATTTTCTTTTGGCTTTCCTGATCAAGTTCTTTCTCCTTGACTTGGTCATCCCAACAGCTTTACTCTCCTCAGAGGAATGGTGACCCTTCTCAGAATGCTTTTCTTTACTCAAACCCAAAGTCATTCTTCACCATCTCCTCTTCATCCTCTTCAGTCAAAGGATCTATGAGGGGAAGCTCATTTTCACAAGTTCCACACCTAGGAGATCTTACAGACAAGATGGTGTGTGGAGGAGCTATCTCACTATCTCACTAACCGACCCTCCGGGGGACAGCGGGGGTTCGGGGCGGCAGCCCCTGACAGCGGGGTTCTAGGGGCGGCAGCGCCTAGTGGGGTCCAAGGGGCAACGCCCCTGGCTAGGGCCACGCTGCCAGGTCAGCGAGAAAAATTTTTATTTTAACACATTCGTATAGCACATTTTGTTATAGAAAAATCGATCTTCCTGTTAAAACCTCTTAAAAATATTTCTAAGTTTTTTTAGGCGCATGAGCATTATGCAGGCGCATAGGCACTATGCAGGCGCTTGGCCTTCTAGACGCATGGGAACACTTAGGCGCATGGGAAGGTTCTAGGCGCATGGACACTATTTGGGCGCATGGGCACTATTTGGGCGCATGGGCACTATTTGGGCGCATGGCCCAACACTTAGTCATTCTGGGCAGTATTCCAGACGCTTGGGTACTATTTAGGCGCATGGGCCTGACAGACGCATGGACATCTAGGCGGTTGGGTACTGTTCAGACGTTTGGGATTTCTGGGCGGTTGGGAACACTCAGTAAATTTAAGCGTTGGCGCATGGGCCACTTTGGACGTTTGGGCAACTAACTCTTAGTAAATTAACATAAATCAGTCCCAAATCATCTTATATCATGATCTAAACTTAGTATTAACACTCTAAGCATCATAACAGGTACATACACACATATATATATATCCCAAATTTGCACCCACCCACATACACATTTACACACACATACATACGGGTGAAAACCCATCTTTCATAAAACAGATTCACATGCATTTTCCATCCCCAAAACTGTTAAAAACATATTAAAAGGGGGTCCTAGAAACTCACCTTATGCAAACTTGGGTATAACTTCCTTCAAACTCGTTTGCTATGAGGTCAAACACCTAAAATCCACCAAAACACACACACACAAACGTACATACATATACATAAGTATAAACTCGAACTAAAATCAGTCAAGAGCGCCTAAATCATCAATTTCTTACCTTAAATTCGACTTCTCCTTCTTCTTCTTCAAAAACCCGAACTCTCTACTTTTTTTCTCTAAAATCGGTTGAAAAGGTGTTGTGCAGCAAACATGGGCAGTCATACCACCTTTTGTACAAAATATAATATATTATTTTGTACTTTTGACACATTTAACCCCTCAACTTGGGTTAAATTGTATTTTTCACTTTTATTCTTCTTTTTACAACTTCTTAAAATATCTGGGTGTTACAATTTTGTTACAGATATTTTGTAATTAATTTATTGTTTAAAGTTGGTTGTTTTTTAAACAAACAGTGTTCACACATGATTATCTATATGTTACATTATCTTGAGAGTTACAAGTATACATGAATTAAAATTATTAATATTAGACAATTATGGTAAAGTTATAAACAGAACATTAAATTTTGTATACAAAAAAATTTTCGGATGTTTATAGATGTTCATGTTCAATATAATATAACCTAAATTTTTATTTATAAGTTCGTTTTATTTGTATTATACACTATTTAAACTTACAAGAATTGATAAAGAAAATCTACTAATATTAAATATAGATCATTTTAAAAAAATTAAACATAAAAATCAATATACAAAGCATTAACAACAATATTACGCCTTATGAACCTTTTTAATTAAAAACAATTTTACTGATTGAGCCCGTGTATTACACGGATCTTTAGTCTAGTGTTCAATAATATATAACTATCTATATCATTTTTTGTTATTACTAAAAACATAATTTAAAGGATGGTGACACAATATTTAGAAAATATGCAGATGCTCGGGACCAAAAGTGTCTAAAGTGAACCAGACAACTGTTTTGATCACTTAAAAGTGACCCAACCCGTTGGATTACCTTTGGCCATGAATTATAAGGGATGCAAAGAATGGGGACTATGCACTGCACATTAGAAAAATAAAAAAAGAAAAAGACAACCAAGTAAAGAACTGTAATCTGTAACGGAGTAAAATGTAGATGACCATGGTGCCCATCTAAAAACCAGTTTGATTGTTTTGATCATTTGGTGTTTTCTAAAAACTCAATGTAAGAATAGCAAGGATAAATCAACCCATAGCAACAGTCAGCATCATTTCGTTAGCAGCATATGGGTTCCATGTTAAATGCTAACTAATCTAATCCATAGACTAAACTCGTTAATCGACTAACTCAACACTTCTTCTCTGCAGTTCCAATCAATCAACAAGACCTGTATTCACATTCAAAGAACCATTTTCTGCAACCACCACACAAGATTCACTGTGTGTTAAACTTCCTTTTTCCGTTTCAATCAATGGCAATGCATCTGTTGGCCCTAAATCAGGCCCGTTTTGTGCAAGGTCGTCTTCAGAACCAGACACGGGTTCTGCGTCAGGAGAAACCCCACCATTCAACAAGTCTTTCTGTTGTTCTTCAAGAGTGTCAACAGGTTTCTGCTCCAAAAGTACAGTTGCACTTGATACATCAGCAGCAACACACCGAGTTCCTTTATCGTTTTTCTGTTCATCGAATTTTGGTTCAGCGAGTATGGTATTTAACTGGGGGCAGACGGGCGAGGGCCTCTCACGACACTTATGGCACTTGAAGCCAATTACAACCCCTATGTGTTCATCTTTAAGCCCAAAAGCATCTCCATGGAACCAGTCTGAAAGAAATTCAAAAAATAATCAGAAACCTTAGATAATGAAGTACATTTACGTAGTGCCCCATTAGAGGTGGCAATTACTGCCCATTCGATCTGGGTTATGTTTTATTTCTAACTGGTGAGCCGGTATTAAAGCCTAATTTCTCAAAAGATATGCAGGTCCACAGCTGCACAAAAGATTTTGTAATCATATGAATGATGAATACAAGATTTGGACAAAAAGTGCTTCAATTCATTCCAACCTGTCCCATCCCATATTCACTACATCTACATAATAGCAAACAAGAAGATAATACCTTTGCAGATGTCGCAACTAATATAATTCAATGATGATTTGAATTCTGATTCATGACAAAGAGAACACTTCGGAGGTTCATCAGGGATGGAATCCAACCGTTGAATATAATTCTTGGACCTAAAATCTGTAGCTCGTTCATCATCACACTTTCTGGATAATAGCAGACCATTTACCCAATATGTAGAGTTCACCAAAGGTGATCTCTTCTTTTGAAAACTTTGCTTGTTGATTTTTCGTGGTCGTCCACGTTTACCTTTCGGTTTTTCCATTTCATTCGCAGACTTCAACTTCTTTTTACTGCTACCAGATTTGGATTGTTTCTTTTTCTTCTTCACTGGCTTATTTTTACTTTGCAGTTTTACAATTTTAGCAGTGCGAGCAGATCGTCTTAGAGGTACAGCAAAACCTTTACTCTTCGCCTGCGGTTTCAACAATTGCTTTCCTTTACCACCCTTTTTTGTTACTTTTTTGGTCTTACGAGAACATAATTTCCCCTTCTTGGAGCCCACAGCCTTCACGGTGTCACCAACATGGCATTTGTGGCATGTATACACACCTTCACTTCCCTTCCTCGCATGTCTTTTATGAAAAAAGCCTGCATCAGAAATATATTAGAAGAATGGAAATGGCTTCTTTTAAATTGTATAAAAAGTATGGCGCTTCATTGACAAGTAACATCATTCATCTATCACATATTACCTACTAGTAAATGCAGATCAACACTAGTACACTAAACCCAGTGATTGATGGAGAAATTAATCCAGTCTGAGTCATGATTTTCAAAAACTAGGTCACACATTTGCTTCTTTGATTGATAGGTCAAAGAAATGGAACAAGATAAAGGGTCTAAGAAAGTTTATACATGATATGCTAACGTAAGAAACGCTCCAGGTGAATATTATGCATTTTATTTACTTTTTTTCCGATAATGTCAATCCCCTTCGCCCTTACCTTCGACTATATGCAGCCACCTCTTTCCAAGACTGGTTATAGAAACTCATGTATTACATTAGTTGAATAAACAAATATTAAATAGTTAATAATGGTTTATTAATCTCCCCCCTAATGCTAAACCCTAAAAGCTAAGATGGCAAAGTACCACGAGCGAATCTAACGTCACTAGAATGAGTTCAATTGAAGTTTTTTCAATCTTACAAAATTTTAAAATAAAAGAAAATGATAACATATACAAGGTTTATTCTTCTCTCATGAAATTCAAAAAAATATATACATAAATAGATTTTGTTTATATACATAACCTACACTTGTGCAACTTATGTGCAGTGCGCGCTAAGTTACCTACACATAACATGCACGTGTGTAGATAAAAATAAACATTTAAAAGCATACGAAGAAATAAGTTTCATGTAAACATACATATTTGTATGCAAGTATAAAAATAAGAAAATTATGAACCACTGATCAAAATATTATGCAAGGTTATGTGTTCTTTTAGTTCTCTCAATCATTATGTTCCATAGGTATATCAAAATAATACAGGATATGTATGACGGGGCAAAAACGTGTGTACGAACACCTGTCGGAGACACAGACTTCTTCCCGGTGGAAGTGGGACTCCACCAAGGATCGGCATTGAGCCCATTCCTCTTCACAGTAGTGTTTGACGAGATGACCAAGTCTATACAAGAGCCAGTCCCATGGTGTATGCTGTTTGCGGATGATATTGTCTTAATATCAGAATCTAAGACGGTGCTTAGCGAGAGATTAGAACAGTGGAGAGCAGCACTAGAACGCAGGGGCTTAACGATAAGTCGCTCTAAGACAGAATACATGCATTGTAACTTTAGTGGTGAGGCCGAAGAGGACACCCAAATCAGTATACAGGGCATGGCGGTCCCCGGACGTGTAGGTTCAAATACCTTGGCTCGTATATACAGGAAGACGGAGAGATACACAGCGATGTAGCCCACCATGTGCAATCAGGACGGTGCAAGTGGAGAGCAGCATCAGGGATTCTGTGTGATAAGAGGTTCCCACCAAAACTAAAGGGAAAACTATACAGAATGGCAGTACGCCCAGCTATGCTATACGGCACAGACTGTTGGGCTATAAACAAATCGCAAGAAAGACAAATAGAGGTCGCAGAAATGCGAATGCTGAGGTGGATGTGTGGACACACAAGATTAGATAGGATCAGAAACGACGTCTTTCGCCAGAGGCTAGAGGTGGCATGTATCACAGATAAAATACGAGAGGAAAGACTAAGATGGTTTGGGCACGTGAAGAGGAGAACGATGGCAGCACCTGTTAGAGCAGTAGAGAACATCAGCGTAGAGGGTAGGAGGAGTAGAGGTAGACCTAGGTTGACTTGGGATGAGATTATTAGGCGAGATATGATAGACTTGCACCTCTCTAAGCACATGATCGAGGATAGGAGTGAGTGGAGGCGTAGAATAAAAATTAAGGACTTTTAGTGGGATTTGTGGGTGGGACGGGTTACGGTTACATGTGGCGGGACCTCCCGCGTCAGGTGTAGTTTTTTTTCGTCATCTCCCCTGTTTGGGTGTTACATGTCGCTTTTTATGATACGCGCACTAGCTAACTCTGCATGGGATGCGACATTTACCTATGTGTTGAATGATATGTATTATGATTATTATGATTATGATTATTATGATTGTTATGGTTACCGCTTTTGTTAACGAGTCGGGGGTCTCTTCGGAAGCGGTCTCTCTATCTCTCAGGATAGAGGAAAGACTTGCCACCACATACCCCTCCCAGACCCTGCTCTTCAGCGGGATACACTGGGTATGTTTGTTTGTTTGTTTGTTTTAATCATTATGTTCCATAATGAACCTCACCATATATAGCCATATGTGTGTGTATGTGCTTGTATGTCCGTGTGTGTGTGTGTGATTGAATATCACCGATTTAGTATTTGGTATGCATTTAGTAGGCTATATGGGCCCATGATAGAATGTTGTGCCATATGTTCCTTACAGACAACACAAAAATATATGAAGGTAGGGAGTTTAAAAATGTATAACCCTTACTGGAAACAAAACAGTAGCGTAGAAAATATATACCTTCACAATAGTGACAGCTAACAGCGTCCCTGCATTAACAACATAAAAGGAAAAAAAAGATGAAATTAGCCCAACTGTGAAGGAAAGAATACAAGAGGCATGGTTACAACCACATGCTGAAGCAAGTATGAAAACCAAGCTGCACAAAATTCATACATAAACACAGATGTACAAAATTCATACATAAACACAGATGTACAAAATTCATATAGAAGATGGTACGCAAGCTAAGCAAAACCCTAAGTCCCAATGAGCTAGCTATTAGACTGTAATAAACATACAAACAAACAAACAAACAAACAAACCCAGTATATCCCACTCAAGAGCAGGGTCTGGGGAGGGTAGGTGTAGACTGTAATAAACATATCAACTTTAATCATGCATAAGCAAAAATACGTTCTAGAAAATCAAATGCATCATGATTATCTTTCTAAAACGCACAGGAAATATTATAACTCAACCTGCCATCTTAATTTGTAAACAAAGAAAAATCACGCCTTAAAAGGAATAAAAAAGGATCAAAAGTCTACATTTGCATTATGTGATATCATAAGATAACTGAACCTTCCATCTTAACTTGTAAACAAAGAATAATCACGCCTTAACAAGAATAAAAAAGGATCAAAAGTCTACATTTGAATATGATATAACACGTCTATGAGCACAAGAAACATCTTGTCGTAATATCATAACCTTTTCAAACATCTTAAGGCACATGGAATGATAATTTAGTATGACATGTCACAGTTTTCATATATAGATCCACAAAGAGGTAAGAAAGAGAAAATTGAAAATCCATAGCAAAGTTATGCATATCATGCTAATGATGATTGTGGTATATTCTGTCCAAAGATGTTGACCCGGAAGATGGAAATGTTAATTGATGGATCTGTAAATATCAAATTACATTTCCGAATATGTATTGAAAGAAAAAGATTTAATCCAACTGCAATAGTAAAAAAATTTTCATGCCATTGTAAAGGGGTGTTCAGATGTGCATTTTACAACTGATCACAACTTGTAATAAAGAATTTCATAGTAAAATAATAAGCCGATTAGAGCAAAGGATAGGTAAGTAAATTTAAATTTATCTCAAGAATCAGTTTTCTTATAGTAATTTCTTACCTACTTCCCCAAAATTGGATTATTTTGACCCCAAAATAATCAAAACATCACATTCACTTTTTTCCCAGAAGCTCAACTCAATAACCAGTTTAAACAGACATCCAAACATCCCCAAGTCTTAAAGTTCCCATGCATAGAAGGAAAAGAAACTGCAATTCATGAATCAGTATATGTTTTACGACTATAGTACTTGCTATTACAAGCCGATGTTGGTCTTTTATAATTGTACGAGGGTTCAGCTGTTTTTTCAATCTCATGCGTTTAAGATTATGTATTCCTTTTTATCTCATATATATATGTGAATTGTTGAAGGATTCTACTTGATGGGCATGCAAATATCACTTCAAAACTTATTGCGGAAAAGGAGAGAATCAATCAAAGGTCAGATATCAATGTTATTCGAAGTTTTGCCTTTGTTAGATAAGCCTAGAGATGGCAAGATAGGCAGTTCAGGCAGCTTGAGTAGGTTGAATGGACCAGGAGTTGGGTTGCACCATAACTACTTTTTGACAACTTTTCACATGTTGTAAGAGTAATTTAAATCTTTTAATAAACTAATAGTATTAAAATGAGAGTTTCTGAAACTTTTAACCAGTTCCCCTTTTAGATAAATGTTTATATGACCCATTTAAAATAAAACACAACCCCAATCGACCTGCTCATAAGGAAGTAGTTTGACACATTTATAGTTAATGTGTCTAAGTATTACAACAAAATACCTGATAAGAACATCCTTATTGCAGTGGCCACACAAATGATTCTCAGGTTTTTCGGCTTTAGAGAAAAGGTAGGAAAATACGTCCTTCTTTGAGGTGTTCTTCACAACTCTAGTGCTAACCGGAAGACTGCTACTAGTCTTATTGGACTTCAATGCAATTCTTTTATCTTCAAAAGGTTTCAAAAGAAACAATGGAACATAAGGCTCCTCCACCCAATACTTCTTCCTTTCACTTGATGATGACTCGTCAATCTTAGACCCATGTTTTACAACTGTATCAGGTATAAATCTTCTTTTACCAAAATCTAGAAGATATTTTACACCACCACCACCTTCTGAAGACTTGCGTCTAATTATAGCCTTCTTAAATGACCTCATTGACTTTATTGATTCCTTATCCATCTTCGCCAAATGACTACTGTTCTCAATCTCTTCCCATTTAATGTGTGCATCAAGTTCCCTGATCTGACATGTAGATTCACGAAGCAAAGTAGCATCTTAAAACACACGAATACGAATAAACATGTGTATTTATCTGTATATATGTATATCTATATATGTGAGTATATATGCATATGTGTATATGTATGTACATATAGGGGATCAAATAAAAAAGTGCAGAATTCATAAAAGGTGTAGGAAGCAATATGCATCAATCGACTCAATTTAATGGTTATAGTTGGCACGATGACAATTTCTTAATATTTAGAAGTTAAGTATGTCTAGAAGGGGCAAAAGATAAATTGCAATTGCCATTGTTGACATTTTCATCTATAGTTCCGCCATTGTTTTAATCTCAAATAACTCTTATATATTTCATTATTGTTTTAGAAACAACTATAACATAAATTCAAGATTTTATTCTCTTTATGTACTGCATTGCTATATTTAAAAAGAAAAGATCGTAGTTTTCAAAAAACATTTAGTGTAGTTGGTTACAACGGTGCATCCAAACATGCTAAAACGGTATGTCTTCCATTACTTGCATCTAACTTCGTTGTTGTAGTGTGTTTCGACTTTCGACTATGTTGGGTTTGTGAAGGCTTTGGGCTTGGGCCCATGTTTAGTTTTCTTGTTCATTAAGTTGTTAACCCTAATTAGTCTCTATATATATCCATGTCATGTATTTGTAATCTTTGTACTGAGCAAATAAAGAAAAACCTAGTTGCAGCCCGTGGGCGTAGGTCACACACACCAAACCACGTTAAATCCTTGTGTCGTTTATTTTCTGTTTTCTGCGTGATAATCGTTTGTGCGTGTCCGTGTGTTGGTACCGTTACGCCGCTTGAATTCCGAACATGTGGTATCAGAGCTTTGGCTCGTTGTACACACGGAAGGCACTGAAGAAATGATCGCAGATTGCTGGTTAATTATCTTGGAGATCTGGTGCTAGATTGCCATTCCTTTTTGCGTTCACGTTTGACAAGAAAAAAAAGTGTTAAGGTTGTCTTTTTTTCTGGGGGGATCTATGCACAAACAATAAGAAAAAAAGAAAGAAAATAATAATTATTTTTTGTTCTTTGGTGATTCGAACAAAACAAACAAACAAACAAACAAACATACCCGGTGTATCCCGCTGAAAAGCAGGGTCTGGGAGGGGTATGTGGTGGCAAGTCTTTCCTCTATCCTGAGAGATAGAGAGACCGCTTCCGAAGAGACCCCCGACTCGCTAACAAAGGCAGTACCCATAACAATCATAATACATATCATGCACCACATAGGTAAATAACACATACAGAATTAGATAGTGCGCGCATCATAAAAAGAGACGTGTAACACCCAAAAAGGGTAGATGAACGAAAAACTACACCTGACGCGGGAGGTCCCGCCACATGTAACCGTAACCCGTCCCACCCACAAATCCCACTAGAGTCCTTAATTTTTATTCGACGCCTCCACTCACTCCTATCCTCGATCATGTGCTCAGAAAGGTGCAAGTCTATCGTATCTCGCCTAATAATCTCATCCCAAGTCCGCCTAGGTCTCTACCTCTACTCCTCCTAGCCTCTACGCTGATGTTCTCTACTGCTCTAACAGGTGCTGCCATCGTTCTCCTCTTCACGTGCCCAAACCATCTTAGTCTTCCCTCTCGTATTTTATCTGTGATACATGCCACCTCTAGCCTCTGGTGAAAAACATCGTTTCTGATCCTATCCAATCTTGTGTGTCCACACATCCACCTCAGCATTCGCATTTCTGCGACCTCTATTTGTCTCTCTTGCGATTTCTTTATGCCCAACAGTCTGTGCCGTATAGCATAGCTGGACGTACTGCCATTCTGTATAGTTTTCCCTTTAGTTTTGGTGGGAACCTCTTATCACACAGAATCCCTGATGCTGCTCTCCACTTGCACCATCCTGATTGCACACGGTGGGCTACATCGCTGTGTATCTCTTCGTCTTCCTGTATATACGAGCCAAGGTATTTGAACCTACCCGTCCGGAAGACCGCCATGCCCTGTATACTTATTTGGGTGTCCTCTTCGGCCTCACCACTAAAGTTACAATGCGACTTATCCTTAAGCCCCTGCGTTCTAGTGCTGCTCTCCACTGTTCTAATCTCTCGTTAAGCACCGTCTTAGATTCTGATATTAAGACAATATCATCCGCAAACAGCATACACCATGGGACTGGCTCTTGTATAGACTTGGTCATCTCGTCCAACACTACTGTGAAGAGGAATGGGCTCAATGCCGATCCTTGGTGGAGTCCCACTTCCACCGGGAAGAAGTCTGTGTCTCCGACAGGTGCTCGTACACACGTTTTTGCCCCGTCATACATATCCTGTATTATTTTGATATACCTCTCTGGTACCCTTCTAAGTCGTAGACTTTCCCAGATGAGTGTCCGTGGCACACTGTCATAAGCTTTTTCTAGGTCAATGAATACCATATGTAGGTCTCTTTTCTTTTCTCTATATTTCTCCATTATCCTCCTTATGACGTGTATAGCTTCTGTTGTAGAGCGTCTTGGCATAAATCCAAATTGGTTTACCGCTATCTGAGTTTCTCGTCTAATTCTCGTGTCAACAATTCTTTCCCATAGTTTCATCGTGTGACTCAATAGCTTTATTCCCCTGTAATTTGCGCAACATTGGACATCTCCTTTTTTCTTATATATGGGGACTATGACACTGCTTCTCCACTGCTCTGGAATCTTTCCTGTCTTAAAGATAGTGTTGAATAAGTCCGTTAGCCATTGTAGGCCCTCATCCCAAGGCACTTCCACACTTCAATCGGAATGTTGTTTGGCCCCACCGCCTTAGCCCTTCCCGTTTTCTTCAAAGCTCTCGTAACTTCATCGACTGTGATGCTTCTACAATAACACTTGTTTTGTTGCGTCGTTTGATTTGTTTCATCGATCTCCGTTTGTTGATTACGGTTCTTTATGTTGAAAAGGTGATTCGAACAAAAAAAACCAATAATATTGTGTTTTTTTGTGATTGTTTGATTGATTTTAATCGAGATCAAATACCGGGTTAAAACTCTCTGAAGCCGCCGATTAGGGTTTGGTGAATAACTCTTGGATTCGTCAGGTAAAGGTTAGGGTTTTGTGTTTTCAAGTTTCAGTTTGTTTTGACTGGTTATTATCAACTATTTGGGGAACTGTGTTTAGTGAAAGAAAAGTAAGTTCGGGTTTAGATTTTTCTACAAGGTTTATTGTAGGAGCAAATCGGTCAATTGATAGTGTTCCGTAGAACAGTCGTCAAGTTCAGGCCCGTGCCATTGTTGTGTCTGTTCACTGTTTCGATTTACTTCTTGTTTGCTGTTTAAGATGGCTAAAGACGGGAAGGTTGTGATCGAAAAATTTAGCGGCTCTGATTTCAGTTGGTGGAAAATGAAAGTAGAAGCATTGTTATGTCAAAAGGACTTGGATATGGTACTAGAAGAAAAAACCTGCAAAAATATAACAATATATGGTACTAGAATATTAGACTATATCGGTTATTATAATATAGTTTAGGGTATCTAAGTGTAACTTGTATTTCTATATATTTGGATGTAATCTTCATTATTATTCAATCAATAGAATTACCCTTTTTACATACCTGTCAATTTGGTATCAGAGCCAAATCTTGGCTCTAACCCTAATTGCCCCTGCCTCCTTCCTCCTCCCTCAGCCGTAACCCTAATCAAGAACAACCAAAAGCCAAAAATAATTCTCCTCTGCTGCCTCGTTCTTTAATCAAAAGAAAATCATGGCTGCCATAATCGCCTTCACCAACCAAGAGAAAACCACCCACAATTCTCATAAATTTGCTTTCACTCTCAAACCCAAAAACTATGGGTATTGGCGATCCATGATTGAATCGTTTCTTACATCACATAATCTATTTGGTTATGTTGATGGAACAATCCCTTGTCCCGAACAACAGGTTACTGTTGGAGCAAACACCACCAATAATCCCAGTTATACCCCGTGGATCTCAAACGATGCTCACATACGAACCCTAATCATAACCATTGTGTCTGAAGAATCCTACCAGCATGTTCATGGCAAACACTCTCGTGATGTTTGGTTATCTTTAGAGCAGGCTTATGCTCCTCCTACAGCCTCACATGAATTCATCCTCAAAAATCAACTACAACGAATTACTCAAGGTGGCGATGAAAAACCAGCTGATTATCTTTCACGGGTACAAGAATACTCTACTGCCTTGGCAAATATCGGACAACCGGTAAAAGATAAAGATCTTGTTATGCATACAATTGCAGGGTTACGAGAAGAATACAATGGTCTTAAAGCCAATCTGTTGGCTCGCTCTCCTCCAATCTCCTTCAATGAGATTCATGCTCTTCTCTGTGATCATGATTATCTCATTACCACCACACTAAACACCACCCCTCAAGCCTTCCTTGTTGCCTCTAACCAACCAGGCCTTCTCGGCCCCTACCCATCTTCTGCCTCATCACCGCAACCACAGCCCCCACCCTCTCACCACTTCTCTGCTGCCAATAACTCACAAACTCAGCCCACCATCGATCAATTACAACAGCAGATTCATAACCTTCAGTTACTGACATCTCAAATGGGTCAGCAAACCTCACCTCAGGCCTTCTATGGTTCTCGGTCTTATACTAATACTCGCGGGGGTAGGAACTTTCGTGGTCACCAACGTGGCAATTCACGTGGTGGTTTTAATCCACGACCTCGCGATAACGGTGGTTCTCGTCAATTTTCTTGGGCTTCAACTCACAACATGGTTTATGGTCATTGTAATCGTTGTGGAATTGGACATATACCTTCACAATGCCCCAATCAGCCGCCTCAGTCACGTCCTGCACCTCAAGCCAACTATGCAGCTCACTCGAATCTTGGCCCTGCTTGGAAACCTGACACTGGCGCCACTCATCATGCTACTCCCGATTTATCTAGCCTAGACAATTCTGAGGCATATTATGGTAACGATTCTTTACTTGTTGGTAATGGTAAAACTATCCCTATTCTTCATGTTGGTTCTTCAAAAATTCATTCATCACACAAAACTTTTCACTTAACCGATATTCTTCATGTACCTGAATTAACACAAAATCTTTTATCCGTTCAAAAATTCTGTCGTGATAATGATGTTTTCTTTGAGTTTCATTCCTCTTTTGTTGTGAAGGACGAGTCTACACGCACTACCCTCCTTACGGGCCCCAGTGAGCAAGGACTCTACTCTATCCGCCTTCCACAACTCAAGTCTCTACCCAAGGTTGCCTTCACTGCTGTCAAAGCTTCTTCGAAGATTTGGCATCAACGTTTGGGACACCCTCATGCTCAAGTTTTTAATTCCATTGTTTCTTATAGTTCTTTACCAGTTTCGGACAAATTGTCAAATAATTTATGTTCTTGTCAATTGGGAAAATCTACAAAATTATCTTTGAATGATTCTACTTTTCGTAGCCATAATATCTTAGATCTTGTGTATTGTGATGTTTGGGGACCTTCGCCTGCACCTTCCTTTAATGGTTATCGGTATTTTTTATTATGTGTTGATCATTGCACACGTTATATGTGGATTTATCCTTTAATAGAAAAATCTGATGTTCTTGTCACATTAACCAATTTCATAAAATGGTCGAACGCCAATTTAACACTAAACTAAAACGCATCCAATCTGATTGGGGGGGCGAATTCAGACCTCTTTCTAAACTCTGCCACAACCTTGGTATTATTCATCGCCGTTCTTGTCCACACACAAGCGAACAAAATGGTATTGTGGAACGTCGTCATCGTCATGTTGTCGAAACTGGTTTGTCTCTCATGGCTCAATCTAATCTTCCTCAACGTTTTTGGCATTTTGCTTTTGAAACTGCTGTGTATCTAATTAACCGGCTGCCCTCTCGTGTCTCCTCAAACAAATCTCCTTTTGAACATGTCTTCAAACATAAACCTGATTATTCTTTCCTAAGAGTCTTTGGTCTCAATGCTTTCCTTATCTTCGTCCATACAACCGTCACAAAATTGAATTTCGTTCCACTCCGTGTGTCTTTCTTGGCTACAGTTCATCTCATCATGGTTATCGATGCTTTGACCCCTCTAATGAACGCATCTATATTGCCCGTCATGTTCGTTTTAATGAACTCATTTTTCCTTATCAACCACCTTCTAACCCTTCTCCTTCACCCGAACCATCTTCTCCATATATTTCTGTTTTTCCCAATCCCCCACCCGGGTTCCCTCCTGAACCGTCTAACCCTTCTCCGTCTACTCCTATCCAACCAACCATCCCAACACTTGACCCCAACCCACTGTCACCATCCATGTCTAATCCGCCACCATCGTCATCTTCCAATCCTCAACCATCACCGGCTCCAAGAACCCGACCTCCTAATCTTCGACCTAATCCTAAACAAACAGACCGATACAATCCTGCTGCTTACACCGCCTCTACTTCCACTTCTCTTCCACTTGAACCAACTAGTTTTACTATTGCTAATAAGTATGTTGAATGGCGCCATGCTATGTCGACTGAAATGAATGCGCTCTATAAAAACGGGACGTGGACGCTTGTTCCTCCTGTACCTAATGCTAACATTGTTGATTGTAAATGGGTTTACAGGTTAAAAACGAATGAAAATGGTCAAATCAGCCGGTACAAAGCAAGGCTTGTTGCCAAGGGCTTTCATCAACAACATGGTGTGGATTATCATGAGACCTTCAGCCCGGTTATCAAACCTGCCACAATTCGTACTGTGTTATCTTTGGCAGTAACAAACAAATGGCCTCTAAAGCAGTTGGATATTCAAACAGCCTTTTTGCATGGTGATCTTACGGAAACAGTCTATATGCGCCAACCTCCGGGTTTTGTGGATCCAGCAAAACCCGATCATGTGTGTTTGTTGAACAAGTCCTTATATGGTCTAAAGCAGGCTCCACGTGCCTGGTTCAACAAACTTTCTATGGCTCTTCATCAGCTGGGGTTTTACGGGTCCAAAACGGATCCATCACTGTTCATTCATCACTCCGCAGGCTCTCTTATCTACTTACTTGTTTATGTTGATGATATCATCATTACAGGTAATAATTCCACAACAGTTGCACGAATCATTGAACAACTTAATTCGTTTTTTGCTCTCACAGATATGGGTCAATTACATTATTTTCTGGGTGTTGAGGTTATTCACAAAGGTCATGATCTGCTTCTCTCACAAAGAAAATATATTGGTGACATCCTACAACGGGCTGGTTTGGCGGACTGCAAACCGATTTCCACCCCTATGAGCACTTCTTCCATTTTATTACCCAATGATAGTTCTCTTCTTGCTGACCCCTCTAGGAACCGACAAACTGTAGGCGCTCTTCAGTATGCCACTCTCTCTCGCCCTGATATTTCCTTTGCAGTAAACAAGGTTAGTCAGTTCATGAATGCTCCTACTGAAAATCATTGGGCTGGAGTTAAGCGTATTCTACGTTATCTAAAGGGGACATTAAACTTGGGCCTATGGATCCGTCATACCTCTAGTTATCAACTTCAAGCTTTCACGGATACTCATTGGTCTCCTAATCTTCAGGCCTTCTCGGACTCTGACTGGGCTGGTTGCCCAATCGATCGTCGATCCACGGGGGGATTTGCCATCTACTTAGGCACTAATCTTGTTGGCTGACTGGTTTGTGCCTAATTGACTAGTTGTCATAACTTGCTGATTAGTTGTGTAATTGATTAGTTGTATAATTGCTGAGTAAGTTGTATATTGTTGGCTGACTTTGTGTGTTGATTACTGCGTGTGCCTATAGCGTGTCCCATAGCGTATGGTTGACCACGTGTGACAAGTCCTTTTGATCGTGCTTTACCTGTGCTTGGTTTCTTTCTAAGTGTGTTGTCCGTGTTTTTATTTTTTTTTTTTGGCGGTTTTAGTATACTCTGTCTGGTATAATAGATAGTAGGAGACATTATGCTGCCCCGAGATCATGTTCGGTGAGGAGAGGTGCGAAGACAGGGAATAAGGTCTGTAGATTAAGAGTGGCATCGTGGAATGTAGGAACATTAACTAGTAAGTTACTAGAGTTAATTGATGTGCTGAAGAAACGTAGGGTCCACATAGCATGCCTGCAGGAAACTAGATGGCGAGGTGGGAGAGCAAAAGAGTGCGATAGTTATAAACTATGGTATTCAGGGTCTGATGGAACTAAAAACGGAGTAGGTTTTCTAGTTGCTAAGGAACTCCAAGATAATGTAGTGGAGGTGAGAAGATACAATGATAGAATTATGTTGTTAAGAATAGTAATAGGAGATGAGGTAGTGACGGTAGTTAGTGCATATGCACCACATGTTGGACTAGGGGAAACGGAAAGAAAGAGGTTCTGGGAGAGTTTAGACCACGTTATGGCCAACATACCTAGAGAAGAGAAGTTATACGTAGGAGGAGATTTTAATGGACATATCGGAAGGGATAATGAGCACTTCCAACGGGTGCATGGAGGATACGGGTATGGTCTTAGGAATGACGGCGGTAGGGAGCTGCTTGAATTTGCAGTAGCGCATGACTTAGGCATCATAAATTCGTTTTTTAAGAAAAGAGATTCACATCTAATTACATTTAGCAACGGCGGGAGACACACACAGATAGACTATTTATTAACGAGGAGAGAAGATCATAGCTCGTGGAAAGACTGTAAAGCAATCCCGGGAGAGTCAGTTGTGACGCAACACCATATGTTGGTGGCGGATATACGAGTCAGGAGGTCAATTGCCCAACGGAACAGGAGAGTTACACCCAAGATCAGATGGGGTCAGCTCAAAGACGAAAAGATTACCCTTTTTACAGATAAAGTCATCCCAATGAACCAAAATGGGCCACATGAAGACGCAAACCAAAAGTGGGAGGCTATGGCAACTAGGATCACCCAAGCAGCTAAAGAAACGCTTGGAGTTACAACAAAAAGGACAGTTGGTCATAAGGAAACATGGTGGTGGAACGAAAATGTACAGGAGAAGATACGTATCAAACAACAAAGTTTTAGAGAGCTCATACGATGTAACAGTGAGGAAGAACACGCAGAGCTAAAACAAAAGTACAGGGACGCTAAGAGACAAGCAAAAAAAAGCGGTGTCAGAGGCAAAGAACGCGGCATACGAAAACATGTATAAGCGATTAGAGACGAAAGAAGGAGAGCATGACATGTTTAAGATAGCCAAGGCAAGAGAAAGAAGCAGACAGGACCTGAGAATGGTTAAGTTCATAAAGGCGGCGGATGAAAAGGTTTTGGTGAAGGAGAAAGATATCAAGGAGAGATGGAAAACTTACTTCGATGATTTATTCAACAAAAGCAACCCAAATCAACAAATGGAGATGGATAGAACCCCCCAAACAACGCAACAAAACCTATGCTATTGTAGAAGCATCACAGTAGACGAAGTAAAAAGAGCTATGAAGAAAATGGGTAGGGCTAAAGCGGTGGGGCCAGACAACATACCGATTGAAGTGTGGAAATGCCTGGGTGATGAGGGTCTCCAATGGCTAACAGATCTATTCAACACTATCTTTAAGACAGGGAAGATGCCAGACCAGTGGAGAACCAGTGTCATAGTCCCCATATATAAGAAAAAAGGAGATATCCAAGGTTGCGAAAACTACAGGGGAATAAAGTTACTGAGTCACACGATGAAACTATGGGAAAGAGTTATTGACACGAGGATTAGACGGGAAACCCAGATAGCAATAAACCAATTTGGATTTATGCCAGGACGCTCTACAACAGAAGCCATACACGTCATAAGACGGATAATGGAGAAATATAGAGAAAAGAAAAGGGACCTCCATATGGTATTCATAGACCTAGAAAAGGCCTATGACAGTGTACCGAGACAACTAATTTGGGAAAGCCTACGACATAGAGGAGTACCAGAGAGGTATACCAAATTAATTAAGGATATGTATGACGGGGCAAAAACATGTGTGCGAACACCGGTAGGAGACACAGACTCATTCTCAGTGGAAGTGGGACTACATCAAGGATCGACATTGAGCCCATTTCTCTTCACACTAGTGTTGGATGAGATGACTAAGCATATACAACAGTCAGTCCCGTGGTGCATGCTCTTCGCGGATGATATTGTCTTAATATCAGAATCTAAAATGATGCTTAACGACAAGCTAGAGCAGTGGAGAGCAGCGCTAGAGAGCAGAGGATTAACGATAAGCCGCTCTAAGACGGAATACATGCATTGCAACTTTGGTGGCGACGAGGAAGAGGACACCCAAATCAGTATCCAGGTTATGCCGGTACCACGGACATCTAGATTCAAATACCTGGGCTCGTACCTGCAGGAGGACGGAGAGATACACAGCGATGTAGCTCACCGTGTCCAAGCAGGATGGTGTAAGTGGAGAGCAGCATCAGGGATCCTATGTGATAAGAGGTTTCCAGCAAAACTCAAGGGAAAACTATACAGAGTGGCGGTACGCCCAGCTATGCTATATAGAACAGACTGCTGGGCCATAAAGAAATCGCACGAGAAACAAATAGAGGTTGCGGAAATGCGAATGCTAAGGTGGATGTGTGGCCATACAAGACTGGATCGGATAAGAAACGAAGTGTTTAGACAGAAGCTAGAAGTGGCTTCTATTGCAGATAAAATACGAGAGGGAAGATTAAGATGGTATGGACATGTCAAGAGGAGACCAATGGCAGCACCGGTCAGAGCAGCGGAGAACATCATCATAGAGGGTAGGAAGAGTAGAGGAAGACCTAGGTTGACTTGGGAAGAGAGAATTAGGCAGGATATGGTACACTTGCACCTCTCTGAGCACATGATCGAGTATAGGAGTGAGTGGAGGCGTAGGATCAAAATTAAGGACTTTTAGTGGTTTCTGTAGCTACGAAATGACTGGGATTAATTGTTACGGGGTCTGATGTGTATGTAATACGCTTGGACCTTTTTAGGGGAAACTTGTGGCTTCCCTGATACATGCTTGTTCATTTTATACTTCCTTTTGGTGATATTTTATTTGTCGTCTGACGTGTGCTGTACCATATACCATATACCATATACCACATATCGTCTGTTTGATTATATGTTTATTCGTTAGCGTTACTGCTTTTGCTATCGAGCCAGGGGTCTCTTTGGAAGCGGTCTCTCTACCTATCTAGATAGAGGAAAGACTTGCCACCACCTACCCCTCCCAGACCCTGCTCTTGAGTGGGACATACTGGGTTTGTTTGTTTTTTTTTGTTTAGGCACTAATCTAATTTCTTGGTCTGCTCGTAAACAGAAAACAGTTTCTCGTTCCTCAACAGAATCTGAATACAAAGCTATTACAGACACAGTTGCAGAATTAATCTGGATTAAATCTCTTCTTCGAGAACTTGGTTTGAACAGTGAAGCCCCAACACTTTGGTGTGATAATCTTGGTGCTACTTATCTTTCTGCTAATCCAGTTTTCCGTGCCCGAACAAAACATGTTGAAGTTGACTACCATTTTGTTGGTGAACAAGTCTCTCAAGGAAATCTCAATGTCAAGTTTATTTCAACGGATGATCAAATAGCTGATATCTTCACAAAGCCTTTATCTTCTCAAAGATTTGAGTTTCTTAGATCCAAGTTACAGATTGCTACTCGCCCTGAACTTGCGGGGGAATATTAGACTATATCGGTTATTATAATATAGTTTAGGGTATCTAAGTGTAACTTGTATTTCTATATATTTGGATGTAATCTTCATTATTATTCAATCAATAGAATTACCCTTTTTACATACCTGTCAATTTAGAAGAAAAAACCTGCAAAAATAGAACAAGCTGATTGGGAATCAAAGGACAAGAAGGCTCGTGCGGTTATTACATTGGCTTTGACGAAAAATGTATCTTTTAATGTCATTAAGGAAACCACGGCTCGTGGTATGATGACTGCTTTGTCAAATATGTATGAGAAACCGTCTGCGGCGAATAAGGTGTTCTTGATTCGGGAGCTGGTGAACACAAGGATGAAAGAAGGAAGCTCAGTGATTGCTCACATTAACAATCTCAATTCAATCTTAACAAGACTTGTATCTGTTGGAATTAAGTTTGATGATGAAGTTCAGGCTCTACTGTTGTTGTCGTCTCCGCCTGATAGTTGGTCTGGAATTGTGACTGCAATTTCAAGTTTTGTGGGGACTAAGGGTTTCACTCTTAATGGTATTCGAGATCTAGTTATGGGTGAAGAAGTCAGACGAAGGAACTCGGGTGAGTCATCAATAGTGAAAAACTAAATGTTGGCGGGGGTCGGGGTAATAATAGGAACAGTGGGAGTCGGGGAAGAAGTTCATCTAAACCTAGAAGAATGTGAAGTATTGGAGCTGCAATGAGGTGGGACATGTTAAGACTCAATGTCCGAATAAGAAAGAATTAAACACTGCTGCTGGGGATGTTTCTAATGATGATGCATTGATACTCAGTGTGGAAAACAGTGTGGACTCTTGGGTCATGGATTCAGGGGCTTCGTTTCACGCCATGGACAATGGTGAAACGATGGTGAATCTGAAACATGGTGATTTTGGAAAGGTACGATTAGCCAATGACGAGATAGTTGAGGTAACGGGCATGGGTGATATTAATTTGGTTACTTCATTGGGTACTACAAGGAACCTAAAGAATGTCAGGGTGATTCCAGGGCTGAAGAAGAAACTGATTTCAGTTGGTCAGCTGGATGAACAAGGACTGGAAATGAGGTTTGATGGTGGTAAATGGTGAGTGATCAATGGTAATCTGGTTATTGCTCGTGGTATGAAGCGTGGGTCATTGTATATGGTTGAGATACCTGTTGAGGGATGTATGACCGTCCCGATTAAGCACGACAAAATCCAGTTTACTAAATATGGTGCTAAGAGAGTTCATTTCGCAAACGTGAAGTCTGGAGCAGGGATGTTAGGTGAACGAGTTCGAAAGTCTAAACCATTCAGGGGATTCGGTGACAGTGGGAGCACAAGACGTGTTTCAGGTACAATTACAAAGAACCGTTGGGTTTTAAAGACTACGACTGAAAAATTCTCTCCTTGTGATTGTTTGCTGAATTTGGAGAGTGATGGTAATCCTCGGTGTATCTTTGAATCCGGTGGAATGTCCAAACCGGTTAAGATGGAGAATGAGTCGTTGGCGGGACTAGTCACGACTGAGTTGGAGCTCAGGGGAGTTTCAACTGGCCCTTCTGATACTTGATGATGAGGGGCCGCTGCAACTAGGAGATGTGATAGAGTCTTAGCTTGTTCTTTGGGAACTGAAGGCTTGGAAGACTTGTTTAAAGATTACTGAAGTTACTAGATGACTGGGTTGCTTTATACTTGAATGGCGGGCTAGAATTTATCACGAAGCCTTCAAGTGGGAGATTGTTGGATTTGTGAAGGCTTTGGGCTTGGGCCCATGTTTAGTTTTCTTGTTCATTAAGTTGTTAACCCTAATTAGTCTCTATATATATCCATGTCATGTATTTGTAATCTTTGTACTGAACAAATAAAGAAAACCCTAGTTGCAGCCCGTGGATGTAGGTCACAGCGACCGAACCACATTAAATCCTTGTGTCGTTTATTTTCTGTTTTCTGCATGATAATCGTTTGTGCGTGTTCGTGTGTTGGTTCCGCTGCGCCGCTTGAATTCCGAACATACTACACAATCGCGCTACCTCATTACAATTGAGCGTCCATCCATATCTAACAGCACGTGCAATTTTCATATCTAGTCAGACAACTAGGTACAAATTGTACAAACTGATGCAATTACCTAGAAACCGCTAAAACAGACACATGGAGACATGTGAGCTCCTGATGCCTTATACATAAAAGATTTTTAAACCTTTAGAATTATTTCCCATTACACACAGCATACATACATACACATAGGATTAGGACCTGAGAACATATAATATATTTCAAAACTATGAAAATTCCTATCAATAGATCATATATTTTAAAATGTGCACACTTTATATACAGTTATGTATGTTTATGTGCATAAAAATTCATCAAAGTAATTATTAATATGTTTTTAATTTTAATATTTACCAACACGTGTGTAGGTAGTATAACTTACAATGTGTAGGTTATCAATAAAAACAAAATGTGTTCATTATTTTTCTTTTTAAATTTCATGAAAGACGAATAAACATTAAACTACTGTTATTTCATTTACATAACATAAAGAAATGTGTGGTTGATAGGAATTCTAACAGAAGATACTTATAAGTTCTTAAATGATCCTAACTCTATGTTATATATATAGACCCACACAAGAAGCATACCCTAAGAAAACCACTCCTTAGATGGTAAACTTTCAAAAAATTAATCAGAATCATTGTTTTTATTGTTGAAATGGCATTAAACACGTGTAAGGTTTTTTAAACATGGAAATTTACACATATACATAAAACACCATAATGTTGTATATGTGTAATAATGTTATTCTAACAATAGAAATAATAATTTTGATTGGTCTTACCTGGTTTTCACAAGTCTACTCTTTATAAATAGTTAGCAGATGATACATCTCCTATATAGCAGATGATACATCTCCTATATATACATACATAAATACATGTATAATTGTATATATGTGTGTGTGTGTGTTTATAGCATATAAATATATATATATATATGCTATTCCAGGTGTTAAAGATCATTATAGGTATCAAATGCTATTCTAGGTGCATGCAACCCACTTATATGTGTTTTCTTTTGACCAAAAACAAAATTGACAGCTCAGGCTGGTAAGGGTTTAAACCAGCAATTTTCAAGACATATCAACCCAGATCAGTTTCGATTAACCTATCAAACACTTTTTCCAAATTTTATAGATAATAAATGTGCTTGATAACAACAAAAACTTCTTAAAATATTAATAAATTTTTTATAATGCAATTACGAATGTTGTGTGCATTAAAATACAAATCAATGTTACACATATTCTGATAAGGATCCACGGGTCAACCCAGCAGCCCATGGGCACTTCAGCGGGTCATTGAACAGTGGGTTAGTGAACCCAATTAGGGACTAGTGGGGAAATGGAAGAGATTACATAATTGATAGTGGTATTAATGCAATAATTTATTAGTGGCTGAGTGGGAAGTGGAAGTGATTACTTAACTGATAGTAGTAGTATTAATAGTTGTTTTTGTTTGGTAATTAGGGGAGTACTTTTGATATTTCACTGGTTTGTAGTTTGGAGACTGGTCCATCTCGAAGAGGACTGCAGTTGTGTTCTTGTTTTCTTGTTTAAATTCAATCAAGTCCCTAGGTTTCTATCATTTGGTTCCATTGCCGGGAAAATCGAAATGGCACCTAACACCCGGAGTAATCCCGATGGCAGCAGCGGTCAAACAGATCCAATTGCCGCTCAATTGGCAGCAATCGCCGCACGATTGGAGACGTTCGAGTCACTCAAAGCAGATGTGGCTGCCCTTAAATCAAAGGGAACAGCGAGGGACAAGTCCAGTGGTAATTCCAGTCGCTTTGAAGATGGTGAGTCCTTGTGGAAGCATAACCAGCACCGACCTTCAACAAAAATCACCCTACCGGCTTTCAGCAGTGGTGATCCGAGGGGCTGGATACTCAAAGCAAAAAAGTTTTTCAAATACTACAATGTTTCAGATGAAGATAAGGTGGATATAGCCTCTATGCACCTTGAAGGGGAGGCGCTGGACTTGTATTCATGGCTATCCGCAGACCAGTCCATTGCCTATTGGGAAGAGCTCGTCCATGCCTTGCACAAGAACTTCGGTCCGGCCGAGTTCCAAAATCCAGATGAATTCTTGTGTGCCATCAAACAAACCGGTACCGTTCAGGAGTATCGCCAAGAATTCGCAAAAAGATCCGCACGGGTTTCCAACTGGCCCGATCATTGCTTACTAGGGGTGTTTCTAAACGGGCTCAAAGAAGAACTTAAATCGGATGTCCGCATTCATAAGCCTAGAACGGTTTACAACGCTATGAGTTTGGCCATGGAGTATGAAACTAAACAAGGACAGGCTCAAGCCGGTAAGAGTTCGAGTGAGGTTACAAACACCAAATTTTCTTCATCAGTTGTCACTTCCACTGCAACCCCTTTACAAGATCAACCCCTTCGTATTTCTGAGACTGAAAAACAGTCCCGGTTTCTTAAGGGAGAATGCTTTCGCTGCGGTGAAAAATACGTACCAGGTCATCGCTGCAAAACAGGTAAATTTCAACTCTTGGCAGCAGCTCCAACAGTCACAGAAGGGGATGAACAGCAGACTGATCAAGAAGACTTGGCTGAAATCAGCCTTCACGCGTTGCTAGGTAAGTCACCTACTTCAACTATGACTCTTCACGGTGTTATTCACTCCTCCAAGGTCTTGGTTCTGATCGATAGTGGATCAACCCATAATTTTGTGACTGATACACTAGTCGAAAAAGCTAAGTTGGCCACACAAAATGTAGCCCCGTTAGGTGTGCGAATTGGCAATGGGGATGTCATTCAATGTAACCAAATCTGCAAGAATGTTGTGTTGCAGCTAGATGATCTTCAAATCATACAAGACTTCTATCCATTCTCTTTAGGGGGAGCGGATGTAGTTCTCGGCATTGAATGGTTGGCCACTTTGAATACCGTTCAAGCAAACTGGAGTAAAATGTTTTTGATGTTCTCCATCAATGGTCAAAAATACAAGTTGCAAGGAGTGGAACAGGGTGTGCAAAATTCAGCTACCTTTCACCACATTACCATTGAACCATTCAAGGAACCGGTTAACACAGATGCAGACCACTTTTCTCCTACCCGACTTGAGGACAAGTCGTTTTTCCGGGGCGGAAGAATTGATAAGGATCCGCGGGTCAACCCAGCAGCCCATGGGCACTTCAGCGGGTCATTGAACAGTGGGTTAGTGAACCCAATTAGGGACTAGTGGGGAAATGGAAGAGATTACATAATTGATAGTGGTATTAATGCAATAATTTATTAGTGGCTGAGTGGGAAGTGGAAGTGATTACTTAACTGATAGTAGTAGTATTAATAGTTGTTTTTGTTTGGTAATTAGGGGAGTACTTTTGATATTTCACTGGTTTGTAGTTTGGAGACTGGTCCATCTCGAAGAGGACTGCAGTTGTGTTCTTGTTTTCTTGTTTAAATTCAATCAAGTCCCTAGGTTTCTATCATATTCAACTAAAAGTAATAATTAATTTGATTGAATATGATTACAGAGTAACTAAGTAAACTGCCATATATAAGAAACTGAAGAAGCAGTAAATGTACCTGAAGAGCAAGCTGTTCCACTGTGACTGCCGACTGGACACACGCTCGCCACACAAGCGCTTTGCTTCTCTTTGGAAATTCAGAATTTTCAGGGTATAATATACCATCAATCTTCTTGCCCCCACCTAATAAATAATAAGGTCAAATTAATAACGAGTACGGATTGGTTCAAATTTGCAATTATGAGTTACAAATGCAAACTACAAAATTACGTTAGTTTCTCATACAGACCTTGACGAGCAGCTTTGCAAGCTAAGGAGCAAGGCAAAACCTTCCAATTAAAAAGTTGTCTTGTGAGCCTACCACCCCTCCACCAAAATAACCCTAGACCACTTGATGCATTTTTAGATGAATGGGGTTCTGGATCCAAACACTTGGATCTTTTCTTTCCAACCACATTTCTTGTTGAGGGCATACGAAGCTTAGATGTCACAACATGAGAAGCGGATCCCACCGTGACCACCGAATCAAGAGGTTTTATCCACTCATCCGAAAATGCACGTAACCAAATATTGGACTCTAACTGAGCAAAAGTAGCAAAAATTATAAGTGTATCCAAAACCACACTTTCTAGCCAAAAGTAGCATAAACCATCAACTTTTGATATTTATAATAGTAGCATAAATCATATTCTTCTAAGCACTCATTAATGTAAGCCAAAGATGCCATTATTGCACAATAAATGCAATGTTGGCCTGTATCAATCTAAAAAAGTCAAATTGAGTATAAATTTTGCACTTGCTTGTAACATTTTAAAACAACGGTAAGTCTTATATTTTAGAAACTTGGTTTGATATATATAGTTTTCCTATAAGATGATTTGAAAAATGGTCAAGTATGGATGACCAAATTCCGTTTCTTTTCCTTATGTAGCACAACGGGTAAGTGGAAATGAGCATCAAATCTATTGTTTTGAAATCTTAGTGAAGTTAAAAGCAAACAATTATAGCACAAGGAAACCAGATATGGAGCTCCAAAACACTCAACAAACCATGGGCTCCTTGTCATTGTCTAGAATAGAACAATTTATATCTTAAAGCCTTAAGATGTGTCACCTCTTATTATTTTGATAATTTTTATTTGGTTACGTCACATGCTAATTCCGTATGTGTTTATTTATAGCCTACGCAAATTTATTTGCTATAAAAGAAGAGTTCTATCCAGGTGCTTGTTAGAAAGTGTTCTAGCAAAAGCCGGCTGAAACAGGGGCTTGCTTGTATCCTAAAAAGAGAAAAGTGAGTCCCAGTCCCGAAGGTCGGCTAAGGAAGCAAAGTCACATAGTCAATCTAGCCTCCGACTCCGCAGTTCTTTTACGAATTAAGGAATCGACCTTAAAAGAGGGGGAAGGGTCCGAGGAGGGGGAGATGAGATCTCACCACTCCATTCTCAGGGTACGGAGCCACGTCGGTCGTTTGGCAAGGCGTTCTCTTGGAGGCACTACTCCTCAAGGGGCCAAGGTCTTGAGCAAAGTCTTTTAGTTCATGCTATACCTTTACTCAATCATAGCCTTCTTGTGTGTAGTCATCAGGTTTCGCAATATCCTTTGAAAGAGGAAATACTTCCTAAACCTTATCGGTCGGAGAATGCTAGCTCTTATGATCACCTAAAGGATTTCTCATTTTAACCTTTTTTGTGTTCTCTCTTCTTTCAGGTGTTTTCTCTCTCCGTCATGTTAATAAAGAATTGAGACTAAAAGTTAAAAGAGATTGATTGATATTTGAGTTTTTAAAACCAAAAAGATTGAGGCTTTGTGCTACATAAAATTGTAAGTGTGGTTTACCAGCCTACCAATGTACTTAATAAAATTGCAATCCTAGAATTTATCTAAAAGACTGAAATTCAAACCTTAATCATCCCGGGATTATAAAGTTCATTACAGAAACTTTACCCTTCATTTATTATAGATATTAGTCATTACAAGAGAAAAGACAAGAAAGGAAATTATATAAAACCAAGAGGAAGCACAATGGATTATTGAAACAGTAGCATATAAAAGAATGGGTCATATACCATTTCCATCCTCATTCAACCAGATGCTAGATTAAAAACCAAAAAGGAACCAGCATGTGATGCAGAATATTAAACATAACGTATGTTTATATGCTAAATTAAAAAGGAACCAGATGCATCATGAACCAAATACATAATGTATGTCTATATGCTAAATTAAAAAGTTAAACTGTATCAAACCAGTAGGATTCCTTACAAACTAATTTATAAGCTGATAGAACCAGGACAGAAATATATTGATGATGATTTGAGAAAATCAAACAACTAATATATTAGATAATTTGAATAATGCCTTATATTGAGAACAATTCTAACTCTCCAACGTTGCAGACTGCTTTCTTGAGGTAAACCAATCACTCTATGATGCCTAAACCCTATACCTTACATCAGATCAAGCATAGTAATCAACATCTCCTATTCTCCATTTTAGAGTTACTTTATTAAGAAAATAATATATTTACCTAATTTAATAAATAAACCTAGATGCAAATTGTATTGGCTTAGGCCCCACGTGTACACCTAATGGGAATAAAAGATTTATCATTGATTTTTTACACAATGGTCACTTGAAACTTAAGATGATATTTGGCCAAATAACCAACTTGAAAATCTTACCATGAGCAAGAGATTTTTGACCGGAGCAATATCAGACGCCTCATAAAAACTTTTACGATAAAGCTTTGGGAAATAAGGATTGAGCCAAGGACCCAACAAAAGACCATGCAACCTATCTTCAATGTACAAAATATGACACATGACATCAATAAGGCGATCATTCCTGTTTATTCTTGAATCAAAACCCAACACTTGGCTTGTATAATTTTCCAAAACATTAGTGTTATTCATGTAGAATAAACAAATCCCATCATCAGTAGGAAATTTGCAGGCCAGACACCACCCACATTTTTCTTTCCGAGCATCCACACTTAGATTCTGGATATTTGACCAACAAAAGTCAACAGATATCTTTGTTATGGCTTTCATTTGTATCGAAAGCAATTCCTCTAGAGATTTTGTAGGTGCTTGAGTGGAAGTTTTGTTGTCTGGTGGTTTTCGAGTCCATTCTCCAGCCACTGATGAGGCCACTCTAGCAAAACTATAAAAATTCAGGTAACCATTATCTAGTTGCTGTGACATGCCTTTCCTTGTGGCAGTTCTATTAGATATATTATAACCATTACTTGAAGAATGTAGTCCAGTTTTCGAGGCATTCTCAATGCCCATGACACCCTCAAAAGAACCTGCCAAGGATCTCTCTACTTCTTCTGGTCTTTCTGAATCCAATTTACTTTTTTCTCCATAAAGTTTATTGTACAAATGCCCGTGCTTGGTGATGGCATTTGATATATCTCTATAAGGACCATTCAGTAAATTCAATGCGTCGATGAGAGTAGTTAAGTCATTCATGTGATAGTAATGATACGAGGTTTCAGCATCACAAGAATCTGCCCTGCAAATTCATCCACATACTCAATCAGAGAAACATGAGGTGCATATTGAGACTCAATAGATAAATGGGTTAAGTCAGGTAATCTATTATCTCCTAATGGTTCAAATAGGTAAAACAAAACATTAGCTTAAAAGGAAATAACTCAATCATTTCAAAGAAAAAAGTCTTTCAGATCAACCAACCCAACCCATACCAAACATATTACCTCTGTTGACCAAAGCCTATTTTAATCCATTACCAAACTTTCCCAACCCATCAATTTGGCCAAACCCCTAATGGAAAGGAAATCCCAAAAAGGGTTCAATTAACTACAAATTAAAAACAATCAAAATAAGAAAATAATTACTTCATATTATAACTGAATACAAAGAACTTACACGAGGAGGTAACCGCAACTGCTATAATATAACCTTCCATGTATGTCAACTCCCAATAAATCTGCTCCTCGAATTGATTTCGCCACATTAATATCCAAATTTTTCCTGTCCACTACACACTCTGGACAATACCAATCGCCCTCTGGCAAGAGACCAGTGGCAATACCTACACATTTTGAATGATATGCTGCAGGGCACCCATCACAACATATTAAGTTACCATCCATTTTACAAAGGCAGCATTCATCACTGTTCCAATCGGCAGTTTCATCAATAGCCTCCTCACTCATGCATGAACTACCAGAAATAGCCATCGTTGCCTTCCGCTTCTTAGAAGAAATTAGCTTCATATTTAAATCAGGGTCCATAACATTAGTAGGATCTCCGACCAGTATCCTCTATTAAGTTCTGAACTTATAGTTTCAACTTCTATCACATCATCACAAATATACTGCAACATCTTAACCTTCACAAATTCTGGCTGTTTGTGGTAGCCAGTCTTGAACAACTCCAATTGAGCAAGATCAAAACCAGGTTTCATTAGTAGGTACCCGGCCATAAAAATGGGCCATGTAATCAAGTCCAGCAGATCCCAGTTAAGATCCCTACATTTTGTATGCTACATGAATAAATAAACAGAAGAACTCATATAACAAAGAACAAAAAAAATAAAAATTAGAGGTGGCAAGATGCGCAGGTGGGTAGAAAAGGTTTGGGTTAAGCTAGTCATTCTTAGAAGAGGTAAAATAGGTTAGGTTGGGTTATAGACACTTCTTTATCAATTTCATAAAGTCTTTTATAAGTAATGTGTTACTAACAGTTACAAAAACACTATTTATTGCAACAATAGTCGAATCTTGTTAAAAAATTTAGGAGGTTGTGGGCATTAAAACTAGACCTTGGGGGACTATCAGCCCATTCGAATGATTCCCCTAGAAGCCAATTTTTTTATTTAAACTGATTCAGATAAAAAAACAACCCAGAACATTCATAATCAATTGGGTTCAACGTGCACCTCCAAGAAAAGTTGTGTAAAAAACATGATGCATACCTTAGGCAATTAGTAGCTGATGTTGAACCCTCACTTGATTGGAACTCTAAAAGCTTCCTTAATGTTAGTAGAAGAGAAACGTGAATAGAATCAATCAATAAACTAGGAGAGTTGCTTCTAAGTGATGCCACAAAATCCCCCAGCTCAAATGGACTTAAAAACAATATTGTACTAAATGACCTTAGAAAAGCATAAACAGAGAAAAGGTCGATCACTGGAAGGCCATCTAGATTCAAATTTCCTGTTGATGGTGGTAACTCCAGCATTGGATGAACAATACTAGGTTCTTCAGATTCTTTACATCCAGAAGTTGTAGGCTGGTCTTCTGAAACAGCACTTATAACCGGAGATGAACCGGACAACAACGCACATGCACCATCATCATAATCAGCATCAACTTTTTTAGCATGATCATTAGCAGACAACTTAGCTTGTCTTCTAGCACTCCTTCTTAACACACTTTCTGCAGCAGTTTTCTGAGAGTCTGAAATTTTTCTTCGCTTTCTACCTCTTCTTCCTCCTGTGTTTGTTGGCCCTGAATTTTCATGATGTTCCAGAACTGGCAACACTTCAGCAACGAAACTCATATCCGTCTGATTTTTTGAACAATTCTGAATCCCCAACACTCCTGGACTTTCAGTTGCAACGTCACCAGATTCCTCCAAATGAGAAGCGTTCAAGGGAGCATCTTCACCAGAATTCTCTCCCTTCACATACCCACCGAGATCAACATCTTGATTCTTATTTTCATCACCATATACGTCCATATTCAAGTCAAGACACTGCTCTTCCTTAACAGGATAATCCACCAAATCTTTCCCTTTGGGTTCCAAATCATTCTCTTCAATCAGCTCCAAATTCAAATCAATCCCATCATCATTTACCTTCCCACCGTTATCCAAATCATGCACCCCACGGTTTAAATCCAAACCATCATCGTTAGAGTTCAGATTCTCACAACAAATACTAACATCCTTGTTATTGTTACTACTACTAAAGTCCAATTTCTTAGTCAAAGTATCAACAGGTACCAATCCCCCTTGAACAGAATCCAAATTACCATCATCAGCTGCAACTACATTACCAATCGAAGAAGAAAGATCATTTTCATTACCTGAATCAAGAAGCCTACGCCTCTTCTTAGGTCTTCCCCCAACCGTAGATGGCTTCGAAACCAGCAGAGATGGAGAAATTCCATCTACGTCAACAAGAGCAGTCAACTCCGACAAATCAATTTCTTCAGAATCACCATCCTCATAGCCGATCTCGAAGAATCCCGATGAGGAATCGTATGATTTCACTACTCCGGAGAAAACCCCAAATCCTTCGAACTTTTTCCTCACAGTTCTCCCCACAAACTCCATTTCTTGAAAGAATTAACCCTCATAGGTTCATAAAAACCTACCGGAGCACGATTCCAGCTTTCCTTCTGATTACAATTAGAACAACTGTTGACGGAAAGGATAGGTTTTCTCTCTAGAAATGCAGGAGTCTGCTGATTTTTGTGTGTAGAAATCAAATCGGAAGGGGAAGACGAGGGTGTTGGGGAAATCGCGATTTGGTTTCTGGAGTCGAATGCGGTCAACAACACCACTGCAGCCTTTCCCTTTTTCGTTATAATCGAATCATTTTGGTTTCAAAATGAAAATGAACGGGTAAACTAAAACTCTAATTTTTTTTTAGCTATCATCTTTGTTTTAAAAAGTGAGAAGCGCACCCGTATAATATAGTCAAAAACCAAGACGCAAAGGGTAAAAGCGTAGAGTTTTTCGTACATGAGGCACAATATATTAACATAATATTTTTAAATTGGGTACATATAGTATTTACTATAATTATAATCTTTTTACACTTGAAATAGACAACCTTAATAAGTTTTAGACCAAATATGATAAAAACTTAAACATTAGGGATGCAATATGTAACTTATTATAAAAGATGACTAATATAACTTAATAAGGGTCCATATCCTAACCCTAAGTTTCAAAACAGTTGTCATTTGTTTCTCATTCACCATTGTCCTCTCATATTTTGTTGTTCTAAGCCTCAAATCGAAGGTATTATCTTTATCTTCATTACATATCTTCATCTCCATCACAAGTAAGCTTTGATTTCTTCTTTTTTTTTGACATACTTGACTCGTTTTATCTCCCAAAACGAAGCCCAAAAGCGAAATAAGTGTGTTGGAGCACCAACGCGCATGCTTTATGCACACTACCGCGTGTCATGTAACCGAAAGCCCAAAGCCATGCGCCTAGGCACGCCTCAGGCATGCTTTTTTAAACTAAGATGGACATCGATCTCAGAACCGATGAATAAATGTCAAACCTACTGTTTTGCGCTTTAGGCAACAACGGATACAAACACATGACGGTGCTTCTAGTCCAAACTAAAACAAAAATGCCATTACTTCAAGTGTCGCAAATCTACGGCTCAAAATAGGTTGCTCGTAGTGTCTACAAAACGAGAACAATGTCGCGCCAAACTTTAACCCCTTTTGATATCATCATAGCAAGGATGTACATAACGTCACACCTGAATGCCTCAAATGAACAACCGTTCATTATCACAAACAAATTAAATCGTGGCAACGGGCCTAAGGACATGAACATATCAACATCAACATGTGACAATCACAAATAGCAACAACCAACCCGATACAAAATTTTCAGATGAACCCCAATCCATCATCATTGACGTAGGTAGAAATAGCAGCAATCAAATGACAGTAGCAAAATCAGACGACCATGAACCCAACTAACAATTCAGCATCAGAAAAAACAAAAAAAAATCCTAAAAATCACATAAAAAAGGTTAATAACACACACCAAACACCATAAAAAAAATAAAAAAAGTGGAAATATGCATTTGTCCGCCCTAAAAGTCTGGTGGCAAACATAGTATTCCAGGACTACCATGCAAACACCGCCAAAGGAGGCTGACATACCACCAGTGCATCCAAATTGACATATTAAAGGCTATCCCAGCACCCGCCACCATCCATGGATAAGGTCGGTACATGGGCCCAGAGCCTACCGGAGCCGCCGCCCACACAAAACATCAAAAACCACCCCACCCATAAGACAAACATAGTGCGGCCAGCGCATGCGGAAGACGAGGAAGGTGGTGTAGGTGGTAAACAGCACCGACGAACCCTTTCTCTCTCTAGATATAAACCAGAGTATGAATGTGAAATAGGTGAACATCGCTTCACTTAAACACATCTGGGGGAGGAGGAAAAATGCAAACCCCTAAAATTACATTCCCAAACCATAAAAACAACAAATAACTCTATTGATTAACTTGTGTGTTTAATATATAGGGGTTATAATGTATTCTTAAAACCATCTTTAATTTGTTAGATTAAGTGTATCGGTTTGATTATTCGAAGTTACCAACTGAGTTATGACACGTACGAGTTACACCTTGGGCAATGAACGTTAAAGTCCACTTGATTAGATTAACTGGCATTTACGAACTAATTGGGTTTTAGTAATTTATGATAGTTAAATTTTATTTAATTAAATGCTTATATATTAAACGTTAAACGTGTTAGTTTCAATTTAAACGTGAGCTAATAATTAAACCCACTGGGCCCGGGGTCTGCTAAGGTTAATTAGTTGTTAATAGTGCAATTAGATGATAAACCTAGCTACCTACGAATCCCCACATTCTTGGTATGTGGTTGATCCATATCAAAAGGAGAATATACCATTTTACACCTTATGTTGTGCTTATGGCTTTTTTTTGCTTTTTGGTGCTGTTTGCAGACACTAAGCCAAGCACCTCGCTGTTGCTTGCTTTCAGCTGACAATTAATACTGAACCCCGTCGCACCACCACTGCATCCCTTATTTACGAAGACTTGAATTGCAACCTCAATCAGAACTTGCTTTCTCTCACATTGGTGAATTTTGACGTATGGGTTAAAAGCAACTTGGGTTACTGTAATAATTTCTCTTATTTTAAAATTTAGTCACTCTATTTGTTTAAGTTTTAAGTTTTTACTCCTAGCTATGTATGGGTATATAATCATGATTTTCTTTCTTGTTTTTATTTCTTTACCAATTCAAAAGTTAATATTACCTAGCTATGTATGGGTATATAATCATGATTTTCTTTTTTATTTTATTTCTTTACAAATTCAAAAGTTAATATTATATTTTATCTATGCCTATATTTATATATTCAAATTTAGGTTATAAGGTTTTATAAGTTTAGTTTTATCTATACTTTACATATTTAAATTTAGGTTTTAAGGGTTTATAAGTTTAGTTTTATCTATATTTTATACATTGAAATCTAAGTTTTAAGGTTTATATATTTAGTTTTAAATAAAATTATTTTGTCAAATTAAGAATTAAAAAAGACAATGAGTTGAAAATATATATAACACTAAACTTAAGTGTATATAGTATACACATCACATGTATGTTTATGATGAAACTAGATGTGGTATGTTTTTAGATATTCTTTGTAAACGTTACGGTTTAGTTTTTTCTAAACATATTGTTTTCCAAAATTGAATGTTTTTTCCGATGTTGTAGGCTATAAGCGAGTGATGTTGCCCTTGTAATACTGTGACGAATCCAAACGCTTATGAGTGAACAAATCGTTGACAATATTTGGTATTGTTAGAACCAACATTGGTGTTCATTTTTATGTATTTTTACGAGGCGAACCGATAATGACCAAACTCCTATTATTTTATAGGTTGAAAATGACCACCCGTCTGCCGCGAAACGCGGAGGATAAAGTTAGGTGTAATACATATAGTAACTGCAAGACCGTTGAAGGGTATGCACTTACAACACAACAACACAAAGAGGAGAGTGTGTAACAACACTTAACAATTCAAATGGGGAACTGGAAAAATCAGTTTTGAGAACTAAGAAACACAAGTGTATATGAGATAGAACAAGAACAACACAAGTAATTGGTTTTCAAGGTTGATGTATATTACTCTTTAGTTCCTTACAAGTGTTTTCCAAGTTCTTCTGATAAGATACAAGGACTAGAAATACTTATACTACAACCTACAGCCGGCCATACTTTGAAGGCCAGCTGGATACATGATCTAGACAACAAAATCAATGTAGAGTCAAAAGGCAGATTGCCTTTTGACTAGTAACTATGACATGCCATAACTTACATCCTAATATATTACAAAAAGGATAAAGTACATAAAGTGAAAAGTTACAGACTCAAGACCTCAATGTACAGTTATATAAATAATGGACCTTTCACCAACTTATGTAAAGTTAGTGTCTTATCAGAGTTGCAGCGGAAAGGGGTCCAGCTTTATAAAAAAGGTACATCAGATAAAACATGTGATAAAAAAAAATCTTTGGAAGAAATCTGTCTTCAATAGTTGGCTTCGGAAGACTTTGTCTTTGAAGCTTCGGAAGACTTCATCTTTGGCTTCGGAAGATATTGGTCTTGGCTTCAGATGATTTCACACTTAGAGTAATTTCTAAGGCAGTGTGTGAAACTTCCAAAGCATTCCACTTCAGTACACTTGTGCATGCATGCAGAAGAGACTTTGGGTGTTTGGGTTGCATCAGCCTTACAAATAAACCTTATAAACTCCCCCTAGGCTGATGCTACCAAAACACTTGAAGATTTCAGATGTTAACAGTCCTCATTATAATGATGACCATCCCTTTCTTCATAAGATGATCAGGATCACTCAGATTCTCATAGTGTCTTCTCATGTCAAAGAGATCATGTAGAGGCTGATTGAACATATCCTGCCATGTGTAGATATTTTCAACACCTTGATCTCTGATGACATGCCATCTTTCTAGATTTGTAGTGTTTGTCCAAGACAAGATGGGTCTTCCTGATGCTAGAGGAGTGATAGGATCAAATATATAGATCTGTGATGATATTAGTTAACAATTCAATGAAAAATACAATCAAAGTAATCAAATCTAAGCACAATATCAACAAAATTCAATCAGTTTATTGATATAAAGCAAAGACAATTACAAAGAGTGTAAGCAGATTCTCGTCTTTAAACCTACACTAGTCTATGCTATATATACTATCAATAAACATAAAAGAAAGGAACTAACTAATTACAATAATAGTCCCTATACTATTACAAAAGACAAAAAGACACATAAAGACAAAATGTCAATCTTTAAAGAAGCATTAACAATACTCCCCCTAAGATTTACATTGTCTTCGGTCTTCAAAATCTTCTGTCTTCAGTCTTTGTCTTCTTAAATCTTCTTATCTTCAGTCTTTATCAGCTTCATTCTTTAGTTCTTCAGTCTTGATCAGCTTCATTCTTCAGTTCTTCAGTCTTCTCTTCTTCTCTTCTCTCTCTTTCATCTTTAATCTGCAAAGAAATCTTCAGGTTCCTCTTTTAATTTGAACATTGGCTTTGTCTTGAATTTCTCTTGATCCTTTAATGCATTTGCAATGGCTGATTTGAATTTTCCTTCTAGAATGCCTTGTTCAGGACGAGCTTCACTAGTTTTTATCTCCATTTGACTCATTCGCTCTAGAGTTTCTTTGGAAAGACCAGTAATATTGTAACGCCCTGAAATTTGACTTTTTGAAGTGTCATGCGACTGGAGGTCCAATCGCACGGAGCTCATGCGACTAAAGGTCCAGTCGCATGGTGTTCAGGCGACCGAAGGTCCAGTCGCCTGGAGCTCGGGCGACTGAGCTGTAGCTTTTAAGGGAGAGGGCAGCCATCTCCCCTCCCCACACTTGCAAAACTCAGTCAAAAAGAATAGAAGAGAGAAAGAGAGAGAAAGAAGAGAGAAAGAAGAGAGAAAGAAGAGAGAAAGAAGAGAGAAAGAAGAGAGAAAGAAGAGAAAAAGAGAGAAAAGTGGTGATTCGAGCTCGAAATTCGTCGAGTGACTAGTCCAAACGAAGCTCTTTATCTTCTTCTTGTTTTGTGAGTTCTAGGACCCCTCATTTACTTGTCTTCAAACGATTTGGGGCTGGAACACATATAAACCCGTTTTTGAAATGTGTGAGTTTGACCCATTGGGGTGTAATCGTGTGTAGTGTGTTTAAAGTGGGATTTTGGACTTGTATGTGCTTGTATGATGTCATGGTATGATTCCGTAAGGTTTAGGAGGGCTAATTTGGGCTTGAAATGAGTTTAGAAGAGTTTGAGGCCGTATGTCACGGCTGCAGTTTGGGATGAACTCCAGTCGCTGCCCAGTTAGGGCTATGCGACTGAAGGGCCAATCAGTCGACCGAGGGACGACCGAGACTCATTCGCACGACTGAGGTTCAATCGCACGACTGGAAGCCCAGTCGCATAGATGCTCAGTCGCCTAGTGCTCAACCGCACGACTGAGAGTCCAGTCGCATAGGTGCTCATCCGCATTAGCCCCATTCGCATGATGTCCAATCGCCTGGTATTCATTCGCACGATTGAGAGTCCATTCGCACAATTGTATGTTCATTCGCATAGGTGCCCAATCGCATGATCTAGTCGCGTGGAGGTCATGTGACCGGAGTATGCCCAATCACCCAAATAGGGTGGTTGTGTATGAGGAGAGATGTAGTCTAGTTAGTGGCCTTCGGGAAAAGGGTAAGGGTAAGTAGTGATGTAATAGCTCCCGTAGGTACATGTGTGATAACTGTCGGGGCTTAGAAGTTACGTTGGGCATAATGGTGATAGTATTGCATGTATATGCATGATGTATGTATGATAAGTATGATGTAGCCCTATATGATGGTAATGACTGATGATTTGTAAATATCGATGTTCCTTGTTTCGATACGTGTTTATCTTTTCGTGACTTTACGTGTTATGATTAATGAATGAAACGAAAGTAATAAGAAACGTAAAGTGAAAGATAATGAAAGAGGAACATGATGAATGAATGCATGCATTAATGAATGAACGAATGAATGTAAGAAAAGGCTTGCAAGCAAATGTATGGAGGTGCACACCCAATGAAGGTGTTAACTCAACGGTGTGCGGGTTAGCTACCCCGAAGGATGCACACTGGGGTCAGTCTTTGTGATTGACCATATGTATAGGATCCTTGCCGCTTGCCCTAGGTGACTGGATCAGCAGTAGTGTACAACGTTCGTGATTGATCATCACAGGTCCAGCACCAGCAGTAGTGCACAATGGTACATCGTATGGCATTGATCCAGAATGAAAGAGGAAAGATAAGTGTGCGTGTACTTGCCCTAGGTGACTGGATCATCAGTAGTGCACAACGTTCATGATTAATCATCACAGGTCTAGCACCAGCAGTAGTACACAATGTTCAGGGTATTGTACACGTCACCGAATGTAATTAACGTACGAATGAATGTAATGAACGTATGAATGAATGCTACGAACGTACGGGCGAATGTAATGAATGTATGAATGTATGTAAGAAACGTATGAACAAAAGAAAGAATGTGAACGTTAATGATGGACGGTACACGAACGAAAACTAATGAATGAATAATGGAGATAATAATAATGTTGTCTATGTTTACGTATGTTGTGTTGTCGCATGTATGTAAGAACGATTTTAACGGAAGGAAAGTATGTTTTATTACAAACTAGAACTCACTCAGCAACGCTGACTTTTTATGTGTTTCCAGTTGGCAGGTAGTGTTGCTGAGGATGGCACGAGGCGGCTACTCAGCTCTTTTAGGATGGCATTCCTTTGTTAATATTTTTGCAACGTATTATGTTGCATGTATTTATAAACCAAATGGTGTTTGTAGAGGATTCGGATAAACTGGATTACTTAAGGAATCCACTTACTACTAAAAGTCACCGTTCATGACTATTTTGTAATTGATTAACGATGTATTGCTTTGCAAAAGCTTTTAGGATGAAATGAGATGCTATTTTTGAATGTTCCGCTGCAATGTTTAACTAAAATTTATGGAATAGTATGTTTTATGTGCAATGAATGACCAACTGTGAGGTGCCCGAGAACGGGGCCTTACAAATATCAATATTGGCATATAATTCAATAGGATTTGAACTTCCTTTTGAATATACTTCCAATACTCCTTTCCTTGAGATACGCATAAACTCTATGTCCTTTATATCTTTCTTTACAATATTTGCATATGTAAGAGCTTTTCTCAAAGATATTCTCTCCATTGCAGCATTCATGACATTGATAATAGAGAGAAAATATTTCTTGTCTTGCTCTGCAATTTCTGGTGATACTTTCTCAAATTTTTGAACTGAAAAAAATGAGATATAACTTGGATGGAGTAGTTTCAATTCAAAAGCACTAAATAAAGATATCATGTCCTCATCCTAATGTTCGAGATTTCGGACCAATTTAAGCTCAAAAGTTTCTGTATTATAGAACCATCTAAGAATTGGTTTAGCCTTTTGATTTCCATCTATTACCTTCATCCCTGGGGTAGTCACTTTTTCAAAATATTATCATAAAATTCAATCATACAGTGTTCTTCTTCTGTTTGTAACCCCCTGATCTTCTTGTTCTTCTTTAGCGTAGAAAAGTATTTCTTCTCTTCTTGATCACAGTAAGTCTGAAGGAAATTACTTGTTCTAGCTAGACCTCGACTTAAAGCTCTACAAACATTTCTCCTCTTTTTGCTCCAGATGGGTTAATCAAGGGAAGTTTGTTTAATTCTTTCGAGTCTTGAACAGAAGTTTAATAATGCTCGAGTAAGAGTGATAAACATCACACACAACATTTACTCGTTTTATCAAAAAAGCATAAAAAATCATCATATTTCCATGCTATGATTTTAACTTGGTTAGTAAAGTCAGGTGCAATCACAGCATTTAACAATTCTGCTACAGATTGTCCTTTCTGCAAAACATTTCTAACCAAATCTCCTGTTGATCTCGCACTATCAAAGATATGTCTTTGTTCAGATGAAGCTTTGTACACTTGCTGTTCTGATCTTGGAAACATCTTAATTAGCTCCTGTCTTCTTTCATGTGCACTTGTCTTCTGTGCCATTTGACTTATTTCCTGTGGCTTCAAGATTCTTATTCTTTTAGTGATATCTAAATACTGAGGATTGTCAGTATCTAGGATGATCATTTTATTTGATTGTTTTTCTGTTTGTTGAAGGCTTCTAACAAGATTTCTTAATGAAACTGATTGAAGTCTTTTCAGCCTTTTCCATGGATAATTTCTAGCTTGCAACCATGACCTTAAAGCAGGAATGCTCATTTCACCAGGGTCAGGATGATGCAGCTCTGAACTTGGAACTTCTTCAACATTTATGCTTTCTTGAGCTCTGTTCCATTCACCATGCTCTATAATCTCATTTGGATCAATAGGTGCAACAGATTCAGCAATTATGCATTTTTCATACTCATCATTGATCTGTGAGACTGTAAGCCCATCCAAAATACCCTGTTATACTTCATCTTTACAAGATAATTGTATCTTTCTTCAAAGTCTATGGGAAATCATCATGCTTTTGCACTTGCTCAAATGAAGAACGAGTTATAAATTCTTCTTCAATATTTTCATCATCAAGAACTTCATTATACCACTCATCATCTGTAACACCCGAAAGTTTGACTTTTGGTAGGCTGTGCGACTGAGCCTCAGTCGCCTGGGATTTATGCGACTGGAGGTTCAACCGCATGCTATTCGGCCGATTGAAGCTCAACCGTACGATTGGAGTTCAACCGCCCGAATGAAGGATGAACCGCATGGGACACATGCGACTGGGGTCCAATCGCATGGTGTTCATGCGACTGAAGGTCCAGTCGCCCCTGGAGCAGATGCGACTGAGCAATACCTATAAAAGGGAGCAACTCTCATTCTCCTCCAACACTTAGAAATTTCAGTCGGGAAGAGCAGAGAGTGAACGAGAGCAGAGAAAGAGAAGAGGGAAAGTGCTGACCGAGCTCCGAATTTGTCGAGAAGCGAGCCAAATCGAAGCTCATCAACTCTTACCTGTTATTGTGAGTTCTAGAACCCCTCTTTTACATGTTTTCTAACGATTTTGGGGCTGGAATCACATAGAAACCCTATTTTGAAATAGTGTAAGTTTGACCCATTTGGGTAAATCTTGAGTAATGTGTTTATAGTAAGAATTAGGACTTGTATATGCTTGTATGATGTCCTAGTATGAATCCCTGAGGTTTGGGAGGGTCGATTTGGGCTGAAAATGGGTTTATGAGGAGTTTGAGTGCGTTGGTTCGCGACTACTGTTCATGAAGAACTCCAGTCGTTGCCCAGTTAGGGTTATGCGACTGAGGGGCCATTCGACCGAATGAGGATTAGTTGATGTCCAATCGCACGATTGAGGCTCAGACGCACGATTGAGCCTCAGTCGCACGATAGGCTATGCGATTGAGGGTTTCGGTCGCATAGGTCCAATCGCAGGGTAGTTCAGTCGTACGGTTAAGAGTTAGTCGCATACAACCCAGTCGCATAGTGTCTAGTCGTACGGAAGGATGTCCAGTCGCACGATTGTATGCCCATACTCATGACAGCCCAATCGCACGGTCCAGTCGCATGGAAGACATGCGACTGGGAAAGGTTCAGTCGCCCGGATAGGGCTGATGTGACGTATAGAGTAGTGTATGTATGATGTATGTATGTTATGTATGATATGGCCATGATAGACGGTGAATATTGATGATTTGTAAATACTTATGTTCCTTATGTAAATGAATGTTATCTTTTAATAACTTTACGTGAATGAATGAAAGAATGAAACGAACGTATTAAGAACGTAAAGTGAAAGATAATGAAAGAAGAAACATGATGAATGAATGCATGCATTAACGAATGAATGAACGAATGTAAGAAAGGCTTGCAAGCAAATGAAAGGAGGTGCACACCCCTGGCAGGTGTTAGCTCAACGGTGTGCGGGTTAGCTACCCCGAAGGATGCACATCGGGGTCAGTCTTTGTGATTGACCAGAAGTATGTATGGGATCCTTGCCGCTTACCCTAGGTGACTGGATCAGCATTAGTGCACAACGTTCGTGATTGATCATCACAGGTCCAGCACCCGCATTTGTGCACAACGTTCGGGGTATAGCATATGGCATTGATCCAGAAGTAAAGTGAAAAGATAAGTGGTGCATGTACCTACCCCAAGTGACTGGATCAGCATGTGTGCACAACGTTCGTGGTTGATTACCACAGGTCCAGCACCAGCAGTATGTATGATGTAAGGGGGTATTGTACATGTCACCGAATGTAAAGAATGTTCGAACAAACGTAATGAATGTATGAATGAATGAAATAAACGTTCGAACGGAAGTAATGAAAGAATGTAAAGTGTGTATGTGTGAAAGTGAACGAGAATGATGATTAGTACACGATTGAATGATTAATGAACGAATGATGAAGATAATAATAATATTATCTACGTGTACGTATGATGTGTGAGCACATGTTGTATGAACAGTTATAAAGAATGAAAGTATGTTTTATTATAAAACTAGAACTCACTCAGCAACGCTGACTTTTTATGTGTTTCCAGTTGGCAGGTAGTGTTGCTGAGGATGGTACGAGGCGGCTACTCAGCTCTTTTGGGATGGCATTCACCTTTTGATTATGCTGCCACATCATGTGTTGTGGGCTCGTAATGCACGCAACACATCATGTTGCATGCAAGTGTGAGATTTCCTAAGAATCCTAATAAACGGGATTACTTAAGGAATCTCCTTTAAGATAAAGAAGATATTTTTGAACTTAATATCTTCTATTAGAGGTCACTGTATATGATCCTATGATTGCTGAGTTCAGCAGCAATCATAGTAAAGCTAGGCAATGTAGGGAAAGCTTGTATTTTGTAGTCAAGACAATGATGTAAAAGCTTTTATGATGAAATGAGAATGACTTTTATTAATTCCGCTGCGTTATTCCATTATGTTTATAATAAATGTATGTTTTATGTATGATGACGACCAACTGTGAGGTGCCCGTGGCGGGGCCTTACAAGTTGGTATCAGAGCAAAAGTTTAAGTAAAACGGGTAATTTTTCAAAATAAACCTAAACTTAACTGAAAATGGGACAAAAAAGGGAAATGCCATCTGAGTAGCTGCGTGCCATCAGGTATTTTCTTAAAGTTAATCATGATTACGTACGCATGATGTGTGTTTATGTGTACTGTTAGACTTAGATACTAATGTAGTCAGGACAGGTAATGCTCGGGGTGCGAAGAGTAAAGTAAGTGGCTAATCACAACTGCCACTGTAATTAGGGACTTACTATACTTGACATAAACTGAGCTATTTCCTTGATGACCGTGTTGGTGTTTGAATCTTTCAGTGTGATAGAAGATGGTCGGTGGTAGATCATCTAAAGCTTCCCGTGGTGGTGGACGTGGTGCTGAACCGCGTGTCACGCGAGGAAGTCCTAGGACAGAGAAAGTAGTTCATGAGGAAAATGAGACTCCTCATCAGGAGGGCAGACGAAAGCGCAAATTTGAGGGCCTCGGTAAGAGTCAGTGGTCGAGGAAGTACATCAGTCATGCAGACGATCCTACCATCTGTAGTGACTGAAGTGATAAAGGCAGTACGTGAAGACGAGAGGCGAGGGAGGAATTGGTCCTCAGGTAGACAGCAACAGACAGAAGCAGAAACAGTATATCCGATGATGAAGAGGAAGAGGAAGAAGAGCATGTACGGGAGACAGCCCGGGGTTGTAACTACGAGGCATTTATGAGGTGCAAGCCCCCGACTTTTGATGGTTCTGGTACGGCTGCGGATGCTCACCAATGGGTGAGAAAGATGGAGGCGGTCCTCGATATCAGTGACTGCCAAGAGGATAAAAAAGGTGAAGTTTGCTACCCACTCTTTTACGGGGACGGCATTGTGCTGGGGGACAATATTGTCCAGGCTGAGGGTAGCAGGGCCATTGGAAAGATGAGTGGTCTGAGTTGAGAGAATGGTGATCGAGGAGTTTAGTCCTCGTCGGAGATGGACAGAGTTGAGAGAGAGTTCCTGCAGTTGGAGGCGGGGACGATGACCCACCAATATACACACCAAGTTTAACGCATGGCACGGTTGGTGCTAGAGCAGGTGACGCCGGTGTCTCGCAAGATTAACCGGTATATTCAGGGTTGCCAGCCGAAATTCGTTGGCATTTGATTTCCGCTCGACCTAGTACTTTCAGGTCGGCGGTGGATTTAGCTGGGAGGTTGTACGATGAACGAGCTGCATGGTGAAAGCTGAGGGTAGTAGAAGGAAGTGATGAAAGGAAGTGGCAGGGAAGAGGTTGGGTCGAGGTGATACTTCGACAAGCAGCAAGAAGGCACGGGTTGATGATCGCCGTGTGGTCACGTCAAGTACAGGGTCGAGAAAGTGTGGGAAATGTGGGAGAGAGCACGGTGGCGAGTGCAGATGGGGCTGAATGTCTGTTTCAAGTGTGGAAAGCCCGTCATATGGCAAAAGAATGTAAGGGCTTGAAGTGCTTTAACTGTGGGGAAAGTGGTCATATGAGTAAAGATTGCAAGAAGCCGGTCCGAGGGTTCCGGCGTAATTAAGACGGGGAGTGAAGGTCCGAGAGCAAGCGCCAGGGCTTTCACTATGACGCAAGAAGAGGCTAGGACGGACCCCGATGTAGTGTCCGGTACGTTTCTGGGAACCAAACTTTAGCCTCGGTATTATTTGATTCGGGTGCCAGTAGGAGTTTTATTTCTGCTGCTTTTTGTGCCAAATTGCCGTTAGTAGTAGACGTGTGGATGTGCCGTTTGATGTAGAGACTGCTATAGGAAAAACCACCAGGATTTCCGAGGTGTTTGAGGGTTGCGATGTAGAACTGGAGGGTCACAAATTCCCAGTTAAACCATTTGCGATGACGTTAGGCGGTTTCGATTTGGTGCTGGGATGGATTGGTTGGCAGATTTCGAGGCGAACATCGTGTGTCGCAAGAAGATGATCAGTTTGACAGCGCCCGACGGTAGTCCAGTGACAGTTTATGGCGATCGGGTTACTATGATTCGAAGGTGATCTCAATGGCAGTGGCGGGGAAATGTATGAGGCGTGGATGTAACGCCTTTTATGTTATGTAAAGGACGTAGAAAAGCCAACACCACAACTATCTGATGTTCTGGTTGTGTGTGAGTTCCCAGACGTGTTCCGGAAGATTTATCGGGATTGCCACCTGACAGAGAGATCGAGTTCCAGATTGATCTGATACCAGGCGCCCAACCTGTTGCCAAAGCACCATACCGATTGGCCTCGACAGAGATGAAAGAGTTGATGGGGCAGTTACAAGAGCTGCTGGATAAGGGGTTTATTCGACCGAGTATCTCACCTTGGGGTGCTCCGGTCCTGTTTGTAAAGAAGAAAGACGGTAGTATGAGGATGTGCATCGACTATCGCGAGCTGAATAAGTGACAGTGAAGAACAGATACCCTTGCCGAGGATCGACGACTTGTTTGACCAACTTCAGGGTGCTAGTTGGTTTTCACGAATAGATCTTCGATCAGGTTACCATCAACTGAAGGTGAAGGAGCAGGATATCCCTAAAACAGCTTTTCGTACGCGCTACGGTCACTACGAGTTCCTCGTTATGTTTTTTGGTTTGATCAATGCGCCAGCTGCTTTTATGGACCTGATGAATAGAGTGTGCCGGCCGATGTTGGATAAATCGATGATTGTATTCATTGATGACATCTTGATTTATTCGAAGGACGAGACTGAGCATGCCTGTCATATTCGCGAAGTTCTGGAGACATTGAGAAGGGAGAAATTGTATGCAAAATTCTCCAAGTGCGCATTTTGGTTGCGTGAGGTCCAATTCTTGGGTCACGTGGTAAATCCGATAGGATTCTGGTTGATCCGGCGAAGGTGGAGGCAGTAATGCAATGGAAGTCTCCGAAGACGCCGTCCGAGATCCGTAGTTTCTTGGGTTTGGCGGGTTACTACCGAAGGTTCATCCAAGACTTTTCCAAAATTGCTTCTCCACTAACCAAGTTGACCCGGAAGGATGTGAAATTTGTATGGGGTCAAGCTCAAGAGAAGGCGTTTGAAGAACTGAAGACGAGATTGACCCAAGCTCCAGTATTGGCGTTACCTGAGGGGAGTGAAGATTTGGTGGTTTATTCTGATGCTTCTTATTCGGGGTTGGGATGTGTATTGATGCAAAAGGGAAAGGTGATAGCCTATGCATCCCGACAGCTGAAAGTTCATGAGGTTAATTACCTTACTCATGACTTGGAGCTAGCAGCTGTGGTTTTCGCGTTGAAGATTTGGTGGCACTATTTGTACGGGACGAAGTGCACCATCTTCACGGACCACAAGAGCTTGAAGTACTTCTTCGAGCAGAAGGATCTGAATATGAGGCAGAGACGGTGGTTGGAGCTAATAAAAGACTACGATTGTGAAATCCATTACCACCCGGGCAAAGCCAACGTGGTGGCTGATGCCCTTAGCCGAAAGGAGAGGCCCGAGCCAATTCGGGTGAAGGCGTACCAGCTAATCATGGCCTCCGATGTGATGAAACAAGTCAGAGAGTTCCAGGATGAAGCACTGAAAGAGAATCATCTAAACTCTGAACGAGTGAGAGGTCTGGTCGCAGAACTGGGTGAAAACACGTGTGGTGCCAAGACTCGATTTGGGCGAGTGTGGATTCCTCGATTCGGGGATCTACGTATGAAGATCTTGGATGAAGCCCACAAGACTCGATACTCCATTCACCCCGGTGCTACCAAGATGTACCAAGACATGAAGAAAGATTATTGGTGGCCGGGTATGAAACGTGATGTGGTGGAGTATGTGAGTAAATAGCTCACGTGTTTGCAAGTAAAGGCAGAGCACCAGAAGCCGTATGGAAAGATTCAACCGTTGGACATACCGGAATGGAAGTGGGAGCACATCACCATGGATTTTATCACAAAGCTGCCACGTACCCCGAAAGGGTTGATACGATCTGGGTGATTGGGATCGATTGACGAAGAGTGCTCACTTCTTACGATGCGCAAGACATATTCGTCCGAAAGGTTGGCCGATCTTTTCATCAAAGAGATTGTGACTCGTCATGGTGTATCGGTGTCGATTGTGTCTGATCGCGACACCCGGTTTACATCCAAATTTTGGAAGAAATTCCACGATGCTATGGGGACGAGGTTGCAATTAGCACGGCTTATCACCCTCAACTGATGGTCAGTCGGAAAGGACCATTCAGACTTTGGAGGACATGCTCCGAGCATGTGTTATGACTTCGGGGGAAGCTGGGATGACCACCTACCGTTAGCTGAATTCTCGTACAACAACAGCTATCATGCCAGTATGGCATGCCACCCTATGAGATGCTATACGGTAGGAGATGCAGGACAACCGTCTGTTGGGGTGATATGGGTAGAAAGAATTGGGTAGCGTAGAAATGATCGAGGCTACGACTGAGAAGCTCGAAGAATTAAAGCTTTATGGAAGGCGGCCAAAGACCGACAGAAATCGTATGCTGACAAACGACGCAGGCCGATTGAGTTCCAGGTGGGAGACCGGTTTATGTTAAAGGTCTTACTTGGAAAGGGATCATTCGATTCGGAAGAGGGTAAGTTGAGTTCTGCGGTATATATGCCCTTTCCGAATCATTGCTCGATAGGAGAGGTGGCCTATAAGCTGTATCTACCAGATGAACTAAGTGGAATCCACCCGCACGGTCCAGTCGCATGGAAGACATGCGACTGGGAAAGGTTCAGTCGCCCGATAGGGCTGATGTGACGTATAGAGTAGTGTATGTATGATGTATGTATGTTATGTATGATGTGGCCATGATAGACGGTGAATATATGATTTGTAAATACTTATGATGTAAATGAATGTTATTTTAATAACGAATGAATGAAAGAATGAAGAAAGGCTTGCAAGCAAATGAAAGGAGGTGCACACCCCTGGCAGGTGTTAGCTCAACGGTGTGCGGGTTAGCTACCCCGAAGGATGCATATCGGGGTCAGTCTTTGTGATTGACCAGAAGTATGTATGGGATCCTTGCCGCTTACCCTAGGTGACTGGATCAGCATTAGTGCACAACGTTCGTGATTGATCATCACAGGTCCAGCACCCGCATTTGTGCACAACGTTCGGGGTATAGCATATGGCATTGATCCAGAAGTAAAGTGAAAAGATAAGTGGTGCATGTACCTACCCCAAGTGACTGGATCAGCATGTGTGCACAACGTTCGTGGTTGATTACCACAGGTCCAGCACCAGCAGTATGTATGATGTAAGGGGTATTGTACATGTCACCGAATGTAAAGAATGTTCGAACAAACGTAATGAATGTATGAATGAATGAAATAAACGTTCGAACGGAAGTAATGAAAGAATGTAAAGTGTGTATGTGTGAAAGTGAACGAGAATGATGATTAGTACACGATTGAATGATTAATGAACGAATGATGAAGATAATAATAATATATCTTCGTGTACGTATGATGTGTGAGCACATGTATGTATGAACAGTTATAAAGAATGAAGTATGTTTTATTATAAAACTAGAACTCACTCAGCAACGCTGACTTTTTATGTGTTTCCAGTTGGCAGGTAGTGTTGCTGAGGATGGTACGAGGCGGCTACTCAGCTCTTTTGGGATGGCATTCACCTTTTGATTATGCTGCCACATCATGTGTTGTGGGCCCGTAATGCACGCAACACATCATGTTGCATGCAAGTGTGAGATTTCCTAAGAATCCTAATAAACGGGATTACTTAAGGAATCTCCTTTAAGATAAAGAAGATATTTTGAACTTAATGTCTTCTATTAGAGGTCACTGTATATGACCCTATGATTGCTGAGTTTCAGCAGCAATCATAGTAAAGCTAGGCAATGTAGGGAAAGCTTGTATTTTGTAGTCAAAACAATGATGTAAAGCTTTTATGATGAAATGAGAATGACTTTTATTAATTCCGCTGCGTTTTTCCATTATGTTTATAATAAATGTATGTTTTATGTGTGATGACGACCAACTGTGAGGTGCCCGGTGAGCGGGGCCTCACATCATCATACTCTTCTTAAATATCCTCCAATGCGCCAATTTTCTCTTGAATGAATGGTTCTTGGGCTTCTTGTATCTCTTCTTCAACAATCTGTTCAGTCCTTTGTACTTTTGAGGATGACTCAGGTAAAACTTGAGCTTCAATATCATCTAATTACCTTTTTCCTTTATCCATCTCAACACTTTCTCAATCTCAATAGGAACTATCTCAGACACAATTTCAACTTCTGGAGATATTGGTTTCTGAGATCCTTTGCTTTACTTAACTCTTCTTTTAACTTTTCAGTTTCTTCAAGCAATATCTTATGTTTTTCTTCAAGCAATATCTTATGTTTTTCTCAAGCAAATCATAATCTCTTATCATTACTTCAAAATTTTTGATCACATCCTCTTTATCCTTAGCATACATTACAATCTTTTCATCCTTGTGTTTATTTTCTTTCTTTAATATTTCATTTTCTTCCTTCATCTTTTCTATCTCATTTTCAAGAGAAACATTCATCTCTTTCAGTTTTCATTTTCCTCTTTCAATTCATTTATTACCTTCTCTTGAACATTGTTTTCATCTTTTAACTTATCCAGCTCATCTACATCTAAAATTTCCTCAGTTTGTACAGACACATTGTGTGCTGTTATAACTGGTACATCTTCTGTTTCTTCTTGAGTAGAACTTTGAATTATAGGCTCTGAAAGTATAGCTTCCATAAACTCAAAATCAAAAGTCTGATTTTGTGAATCTTCAAGATGCACTGTGGTCTCTACATGCTCATGAACAACTAACTCTTCATCTTGAGCTTCAGTTTGAGTTTCTTCAGGTATTGCACCAGTAGAAGTTCCTTCACCCAAATCATGGGCTTCATAAATATGCTCAATATCATGCTCAGATACAGTTCTATCACTACTGACTGTTTGATGTGCTTCATTTGCACCATCACCACCATCATCATCATCATCATCACTATCATTATCTCCTTATCAGTAGTATCATCATCATCTTCATTTTCAGATTCATCAATCAACTCTTCCACAACATCTTCAATTAGATCTCTTGGATCTATGGGCTCATCTTCTGATAGGTGGAAATGTTGTTGATTTATATCTACATTGTCCATGGCAACATTCCTAATGTAGTCAAATAAAGGAATATTTAGAGCACCTGAAATCACAGCAAGTCTTTTGTACACTATTTCTGACATGTGCTCTAGTTGTAATTTATCTCCTTCTACACCATCAACGTATAAGTCAAGTTTCTCTTCATAATCACATCTGAATAAATCTGGGATACATCAGATATTTATGTCTTCTTCCCTTTTCTAGATTATAAATGAATCCATTCATTATCCATTTAGCCATGTTAAACCTCCTGTTTGTGGCTAATGCAATGATTGGGGATGCTATATCAACAGGAAAGGAATCCCATCCTGCACCTCCTTTTGACATACACTGTTGAAAAATGTAGCATAAGAGTTTCCAGTGATTGTACACTCTAGCTCTGTAAAATTGCTTCTTTGGGAAAGTTATCTGGATGACCCATTTGCAAAAAACACTTCCCTACACTCATTAAATGTGTATTCAGATAAGTCTTCAGCATCATTTTCCCCAAGTCTGAGTGCTGAACGTATTGCTTGTTCTGAAATTTCAATCATCCTGTCATTTGTAATAGAAGCTCTTAAACTTTTTGACCAGCATCATCAACTTCAACTTCTGCAGTTCTCCAAAATCTTTTAATCAATCTAGAATGAATCATTGGTCTAGCACACATAGCATAGACATATTTTGTCCTTAGCAAAAATCTTATTATCTCTTCATATCCACTTGCTTCTCTACATTCCTCATTTAGAAAAGCAGCTACATTGTGTTTGGGCTCAAACTTTAACTCTGCCATCTGCACAAACACAAATAAGTTTAGTTAAGATAATGAATTTTAAATGATCTGATTATTGTTAAACTTTGGATTTATGTACATGAACTATATTATGTTTAAACACTTTGGATTGATTTATCAACCAGTATACTCACTCACTGTCTAGAATTATGTTAATTCTGTCAAGTGATGTTGTTTACACATGTTTATGATGATTTAAAACATATTAGTTCAATTAACATTTATCAAAGTTAATTTTTCAATTGAGTTCTTTGAATTATTAATTAATTTTTATTTAAAAATATGGTTCATTTTTTTTAAGCTGCTCATCTTCTTCATTTGAATCAGGAAGAACACCCTGAAATCGAAGTTCATGAAAATACCAATTTCAATTGACAACTTGTTCGAAATTCAATGTATATCAATAATGTTTGATCAATCTTATGTCTTTTGTTCAGATTAATTCATTATTTTCAAAATTTCCAACTTTTAGGGTTCAAACCCGAACAGACGAGAAACGTCTAACCTAGTTTGATTCTAAAATTTGAATTTTGATGATTATACTCTGAACTTAAATTCGACGAGAAACGTCTATATAATCCTAGTTTGAATATCTAAAAATTTGAATTTTGATGATTATACTCTGAACTTAAATTCGAATATGGACTGATATAATCTTTCTAATATGAATGAATCAAGAACAGATGACAATTTTTGATAAAATAGATGAATATGGATCGACAGGGTTTAAGAGGTTTTGAGTCTGTGTTGTGAATGAATGAAAATGAGAAGTGTGCTTTATATACTAAGTGTAAAATTTAGGACAGATGAGCACTGTTTAGACGTTTGGGGTTTTACGCATGACAACTGTTCAGCCGCTTGAGAACTGTTCAGCCGCTTGAGAACTGTTCAGACGGTTCTGTTCAGACGGATGGACTGTTCAGCCGTTTGGCACTGTTCAGCCGTTTGAGCATGTTCAGCTGTTCAGCCGTTTGAGCACTGTTCAGTCCGAGCAGTTCACCGTTCACGCTCATTGACAACACCGCATGAATCTTAAACTCCAAACTGTCTTTTACTGTGTAGACGCATGAGATTGAAAAGCCATCTAACACTTAGCCAATTTGACTGATTTCTCAAACGGTTGACAACTGTTCAGACGCTTGATATCCTGAGAAACGTCTAACACAAAATTTTCAAATTTTCAGACTTTGACAACTGTTCAGATGCATGAGATCATGAGAGCTGTCTAAACACTTGTACAAATACTGAAAAATCTCATACATCTAAAAACCAGACTTATGGTCACTGTTAGACGTATGATATTCAACACTTGCATTTTTCTCATCTTTCATCCAAACACTGTTTGGATGTATTAGCACTGATCATTGTACTAATATTCAAACATGTTTCAATATTTTGAATTTTTTATTCTCAAAATTACATCTTGAACCCTCAATTTTCACTTAAATCCTTTTAACCCCTTTTATTTTAATTTAGTTTCCAAAATTTAATTTTCCTTCATTTTAGTCTCAAAATAAACAAAAAACAAATTTTCTTGTTTTCAACATTTGAAAGAAGCTTTCCACTTGCTAATTTTATAGGTTCATTTTATCATAATCTAAAATTTACATTATCAACCACACACATACTTTGAACATAAAGCATCATCCTTTCAATTCAACTTTTTATTTTGATTTTCTAAGACAATTCTTCTTTGTATTACTCCCCCTAAACTTTTAAGTTTTGAAGAACTTAGAAGTTTCCCAAGGTAAGTAAGAAGATCCACTTATCATTGTTAAATTGCCTGCACACATAGAAACATGCATAAAATCAAAATGAAAGCAAATAAAAATCTAATAGTTACAATAGAATCATGATTGCAGTGAGATCATATCAGTGAAGATCAGTACATTAAAATAAAAAATATGTGAATAGTCATAGACAATGAATAAATCCTGATCAAGTGTGTTCCAGGTCAAGTGATATCACAACAAAGGAGACACAAGATCTAGGACAGAAAAAAATGAGTGATTTTGACAGAATATCAGCTCACTTACTTGTTCAATTCTTGGATTGATTAGTGTAGAATTAGATATGACAAGATGTGACTCATACTAAGACTTAGAGGATCAACTATCATCAAGACATGCAGGTAAGCACACACTCAACTTATTACCTGACAAATATGCATAACCAGAGCTCATGTTACTTAATGAAATAGAGAATGATCATGGATAACCCATTGATCAACTCTAACCATCCATTTGAATGGGTTGTGCACATTGGCATCTTTTGTATCAAAGGAGAATATCCAGGTCTGTAATGACTTACAACAGAGGATATCTCAGCACTTCAGGTCTATGATGACTCATAACAGAGAAGTGAATGATGCTTGTAACAGATCTCATGATTAGTCACATCACCGTTAGGTGTGAGTGTTGTAACTTAGCAAGCACCCAATATGATAAGCTAATACAACTCAAAAGTACTTAGATGAATACACATAGAAGTATAGATATTTAGTTTAATCACAAGAATTACTTTTTCAGTATACTAGCATGATATTGTCTACACATAATATCTGATCATGTCAGACTTTATTAGCGAGTGAAGTATGCACTGATCTCACTAATGTACTATCATTTCACACATGAGGCAAACACAGATTCATTCCTAAAAATGAATTACAAATAAAAGAACTCTATTTTTGGAGTTTTTGTTTTATATTGTTTTATCTTGGTTTTGAGTGTTTTGATTTTGTATTTTGGTTTTCTAAAAAAACACACACACATAAAAACAATCAGGCAAATAACTATGAAAGGTGCACTTATGAAGACCTTTAGTTTAAGGAGGTTCTGATCATGTAAAGATTCAAAGAACTAAAATAAGAACTTAGAAACCAGGTTTACACATGGTTAATAAGACCAATTGACTCCACTAAGTACTCAAACTTTCCTGGTAGAAAAGCTTTAGTAAATAGGTCTGCCAACTGTTTCTCAGTTCAATTTGAATCAAAATGATTAAACCTTTTTCAGAATTATCTCTTAGAAAATGATATCGAATTTCAATATGTTTTGTTTTAGAATGTTGAACTGGATTAGCTGTAATGAACATAGCAGCAGTGTTATTAATGTAAATGGGTGTTTAAGAAAATTGAACCATAATCCAGCAGTTGGTTTTGCAACCAAAGGATTTGAGAACATCCTGCTGATGCAGCTATGTACTCAGCTTCTGCAGTTGAAACATAAACATTTGTTTGTTTCTTACATTGCCATGAGACTAATCTGGGACCAAGAAAATGACAACCACCCATTGTAGATTTTCTATCTTGATAGCATCCACCATAATCACTATCTGTATATCCATGTAACTCAAAGTTACCCTCGTAAGGATACCAAAGCCCTAAAGCTGGTTTGCCTTTGAGATACCTGAATATTCTCTTGACAGCAATTAAGTGAGATTCTTTCGGGTCTGATTGATACCTGGCACAGACACAAACAACATACATTATGTCTGGTCGTGATGCAGTAAGATACATCAAAGAACCAATCATAGATCTGTATAGAGTTTGGTCTACTGATTTTCCTTTAGGATCAGGCTCAATCTTGGTGTTTACGTCAGCTGGAGTTCTTATGGACTGATAATCATGCAGTTTGAATTTCTTCAAGAGTTTGTCAACAAACTTCTCTTGATTGATGAAAATACCATCTGCAGATTGTTGAACTTGCAATCCAAGGAAGAAATGTATTTCTCCTATAGAACTTATCTGGAAACCAGACTTCATGATTTCTTCAAATTCATTGCATAATTTTGGACAGGTAGAACCAATATGATATCATCTACATACACTTACACACATAAGAGATCATCATTATCCTTCTTTATAAATAAAATTGGATCGATTTTCCCTCTTGTGTATCCATGTTGGATCAAGTGTTGTGATAATGTTTCATACCAAATTCTAGGAGCTTGATGAAGTCCACACAAAACTTTACTAAGCTTGTACACTCGATGTGGAAATTCTGCATCCTTAAAGCCCGAAGTTTGCTTCACATACACATCATCAGTGATTGGACCGTACAGGAATACACCTTTGACGTTCATTTGATACACCTTGAATTTCATGAATGATGCATAAGCCAGGAAAACACGAATGGATTCGAGTCTTGCAACTGGAGCAAATACTTCATCATAGTCAATTCCTTCTTCCTGTGTGTATCCTTGTGCAACTAGTCTCACCTTGTTCCTTATAACTATCCCGCGATCATCAGTTTTATTTCTAAACAACCATTTAGTGCCTATGACATTCTCTCATTCAGGTAATTCCACCAAATTCCACACTTCTTGTTTGTGAAATTGAAGTAATTCTTCTTGCATTGCTTCAATCCAACCATTGTCCTTTAACGCTTCGGTAACGTTTTAGGAACAATTTGAGAAAGAAAACAAGAGTATAAGCACAAGTTTGCTTGTTCTGATTTACTCCTTGTTGTTCTCTCATTCAATGGACCAATAATCTGTGATGTTGGATGATTCTTGTGAATACGAGATGTTGGAATCTCATCACCTTGAACATTAACATCCAGATTTGTTTGATTCAGGATGGAGAGCTGATGCAGCAGGTTAGAAGAATGTGGATTGAAGTTTGGAACTTGAGTCGGTGAGTTGATAAGTAATCAAAGTTATCAGTATCAATGCATCACTAGAGATGGATGATATTCCTGACTCAGGTTGCACAAACTCATTACCATCATTAGGAATTGGTTGTGATCCCTCTTGATCATTTGAAACTGAATGATCTGAAGCTTGATTAGCTTGATCATTATCATTGAATCTTATTGTTGAATCCTTGACAAATGAAAAAAATGGGTAATCTGAGCTTGAATCATCTAGGTTGTCAGAATCTGAATCTTCCCTAAAAGATCCAAGGTCTCCTCTAGAGCTCTTCTTACCTGTAGAATCAAGAAAGTGTGATTGATTAAACAAGTTCGATTGAAGAGAGTTTGATAATGAATCTAAATCAAACAACCAAGCAGGACCATTTGAAACTGATGGAAAGGAATTTTCCAAAAATTTAACGTTGAATGTTTCACAAATTATATTTGTCCTAGAGTTATAAATTCGATATGCTTTTGAAACCGATGAGTATCCAACGAAAAATCCATTATCAGATTTTGCTTCAAATTTTCCTAACTGGTCGCTTGAATTAAGAATCATAACTGGACAATCAAACGATTTTAGAAAGTTTATATTGGTTTCCTGCCAAACATTAACTCATAAGGAGTTTTCATTTTATCTTTCACAATTAAAGTTTTATTCTGAACAAAACACGCAGTTGATATAGCTTCATCCCAGAAAGTGATAGGAATCTTTGCATCAGCTAACATAGAACGAGCAGCTTCAATTAGTGTTCTGTTTTTCCTTTCAGCAACTCCATTTTGTTGAGGAGTTCTGGAAGCACTGAACTGATGAGCTATCCCTTTCTCTGCACAAAACATTTCAATGTTAGCATTTTTTTAATTCCGTTCCGTTATCACTTCTTATTATTTTACTTTGTGTTCAAGTTGATTTTCAACTTTAATGATAAATTCTTTTAGCAATTCAGCCGTCTCAGATTTAGCATGTAAAAAGAAAACCTATGAAAATCTTGTATAGTCATCAATGATAACTAGACAATATGATTTTCTTCCAATACTCTTTACGTTTGTTGGTCCAAATAGGTCCATGTGTAACATCTGAAGAGGTTTGGAATTTGAGTTTATGAGCTTGGACTTATAAGACGCTCTGTGTTGTTTTTCCTTCAAACATGTTGAGCAGAGATCAGTTGTTGCAAACTTCTTGGATGGAAGTCCAATAACATGATTTCATGCTACAAGCTTGTTCATGTTCTTGAAGTTGGAATGTCCGAGACGTCTATGCCAAAGCTGGCTTTCATCTTTGATGCTTTTGCAATTAGGCAAGTTGTTTCTATAGAAGGATCGACTTGAGACATATCCAGCTTGTATACATCTCTATCCCTTTCATCTTTAACAATTACCCAATCCTTTCTAATCTGAAAACCTGGCTTTAAAACATAACAGAAAGAATCATCAAATAGAACAGAGTATGCTTTATCACATATTTGGGATACACTTAAAAGATTAAAGTTCAACTGTGAACAGAAGTTGACTTTATCAAACTGATTATCCCATTTGACAATGTTCCTTCTACTGTTATTTTGCCACCAGCATCATCACCAAAGGCAACGTGCGTTCCATCCTTTAACTTAAATTCTTGTAACAAGGCAGGATTGCCTGTCATGTGCCGGCTACACTTGCTATCCACATACCATGTATTAAGAGGTATTCTCAGGCGTACCCGCACAACAAGAAAACTAAGTTGAAATATCTACCCAAGCCGAGATGGTCTTGGGTTTTCCATATTTGTTAACAATGGTAAATTGTTTGAAATGAAGATGATTTAAATCAGGTTTATTCTTGATGAATTTACCAATCTTGTTATGAACATTTTTAGAATTATTTCTTTGAACATTCATACCACTTGAGTAATCAATTTTTAAAGAGTATTGATGACCAACATTTTTATTAATCATTCTCACTGATCTTGGTATGAATTGTTCTTGCACAGCTTGTTTAGGCCTCACAAAATTGTTCTTTTGAAAAGATCTCAGACCTAAAGAGGGTTGGTTAGTTAATTGTTGAAATCCATCAGATTGATTTCTCTTATATTGAGGATTAACATAACCTTTGATCATGTTTGAATTGATAAATCCTCTAGTAGGTGAGCTCTTTCTAAAATAACAATTTTTAGTATTGTGAGTTTTCTCATCATAATAAGTGCAGTATCTGTTAAAATAACAATCTGCTGTTAAATGATTTTTCATGTCACATATGTGATAGTACTTGTTGAAATAGCATTCAGCAGTATTGTGATTTTTCATATCACATATGTCACAATACTTTTGTGGAGTTCTAAACAACTTCTTGTTAACCTTTGAAGTTGACACTATATTTGATTCATTTTAAATTTTGGCGTCAAAAAGTTAAATTGTTGTTTATGATTGGCAATTTTGGCTTTTGGGACAAATTATTTTTCATCTTTTTATCATGAATCTCTTTCTTTAATTCATTAGGAACAAATCTTTTTGTTACAGCGGAAGTCTTAGATTCTGAATCTGTTTTTAGATCAGAGTGAGATTTGTTCACAGGACTTATGTTGATACATGTGTACCTAGATTCTGAGCTAAATGTAATATCTTTGTAATATCTTACTTATATGTAATTAAAAGTTGATTAATGAAATGCAAGTGGTGGTGAATGCTTAAAATGTTTAAATGTTTCATTAATGGGTTGTGCAATGAATGGTTGATAGTTTATATATAGGTAGATGGTTGTTTGAATTGATATGCTTAATGTTATGATAATTAACACATTCAAACTTAACATTATGAAGTTATCATGCGAATGGGTCATGCCAATGGACCATACGCATGAATAACTTCATGCGAATAGCTCAGTCGCACGATTGAACCAGGAGACTGGATCAGTCGTAAGACTGAAGCATGAGATTGAACCAGTCATACGACTGAAGGCTCAGTCGTGCGTATGGATCAAACGCATAGCTCAATCGCACGACCGAACCATGAGAATGGTTCAGTCGCACGAATGAGAAACCCTTACCTATAAATATCACTTAATTCGTGGAAAAACATAACACTTCGAATACTTGCAACCCTAGCCGACCCAGAGCGTCCTGTTCGTCCATTCCAACTTCATAGAACATCTCAGATCATTCCTAGTCCATTCTTAACGTTTTCTAATCGTTAGGATTGATCTTGATTACGTTCTCCCTGATTGGATCGCCAATCAAATAGGATTCCGCACTATTGATCCGGTATAACGAAGAATTAGTAGTACTCCGTACGTACACGGTCCTAACAAGTGGTATTCGGTGTTAAAAAGAAAAGTGATGTTTATATTAGAAGAAACAGATACCTAGTCCGACACCGTCTTTTAAATTTTTAGTATTTCTTTTATTTTAATTTTTAAATTTCCCTGCGTTATAAAAATCCAAAAACACAAAAAGATTTTCTGTTTTAGAATTTTAGGGGGAGATTTATTATTTCAGTATTCATTTACTTAAAAAAAACAAAAAAAGGGGGGGGGGAAGGTAAGTAAAGCTAAAAAGGCATAGACAAAAAGACTGGAAATGTGACTCAACAAAATGGAAAGTGATAGTACACAGGCATCGAGTTACTTGGAACACCAAAGGATTTTCGGTTCTGCAAAGTTAATTAAATCACAGAAAAATTATAAATCCGAGAAGTCTAAGTCTAACAAAATGGGAAGATGATAGTACGCTTGGTTGGTATTGTAACTACATAGAGAAAGTTGATCTAGGGAGGTGCTAGTTCACTATACGATGTGTCAGTAGATTCAACACATTAGACGAGTAGACGTCATTGGTAAACTCAATCTAAACTAAATGGTTCAATCAACTGTGGGTTCCCATCTTATCACTGGTTAACACAATCAGCCATTTCTGATAAGGAATAACGAGCAAATAAACGCTACAAAGTTGTGCGTGCGACTACAAAAAGAGCAAAAGAAAAAAATGAATACAAGCGCAATCATGCTGATAACAAAATGTTGTTGGTGTGTTATGTGAAAAAGAAAAATAAGAATGCTCTAACAAGGAGATAGGTTGTGTGCCTCTCTGCTGTGCGATGGCACTGACCTGAGGATAAGCATAACCTACATATTCTAGAGTTCATTGTTGTTTGCCGCCTCTCTGCTGTGCGATGGCACTGACCTGAGGCTTGGCTTCTCTTTGAAAGCTCTAAGAATAGTTCTTCTTGTCAAAATACCTATAGACAGCTCGAAAGTCCTCTAAGGAATACTGATTACCATATAAGATTGGGATCCACAATGTTGGTTGAAATAATATAACTTAATTCTTTACCAATGCATGTCAAAAGTCTGTGTATGGATTTAAGTGGACAAATATACTGACAATCGTCGTGTACTCATTGACTGAAGTTGATAATCAAAGTACGTTACGTATCATATCAAGCATGATTCCCAGTTAGATCCTAGAAGTCTTAGATAAGTGAGAAAGCTATGATATACAAGTGTTTAAAGTTAAATACTAGTCAAAGGTTCCAAGTAATGCTGTTTATGCCTGTCTGATTCCATATAAGTCTGTCCTTGATATGATGTAAATGCTAATAGGCTACACAAACCTACCCTAACAAAAATCACAAAAAGATGTTCGTTTTGTTTGTAGTTTAAGATTTTTTTTTGTTATTAGTATAAGTGTGTCTTTGTCAGACTGTGTATATTGTTCTCTGTTAACATCACTAAATGAGCTTAATGTTTATTTAACAAATTGTTTCTGAAAGTTTAAAAGGATCATGTCTGAGATGATCAGGTAGATAAAAGGATCATGTCTGAGATGATCGGGTGGATAAATAGGTCATGTCTGAGATGATCGGGTGGATAAATGGATCACGTCTGAGGTGATCAAACTGTTTTGTTAACATGGTCATGTCTGAGATGATCAATTGCACATAACGTTTTATCAATTGTTTAAGAAAACTAAGTATCGATAAAGGAAATGACTAAAATGGCACAAGTATAGCCCAATCGCACGACTTCATGATGAGTATGATCCAGTCGTACGAATGGGATATACGATTGAAGACAATCGTACGAATGGGCCATGTGAATGAGCTCAATCGGCCGATTGAAAGTGACCGACTAGGTCAAATGTGCGAATGGAGGTCAATTGAGCGAATGGAACTGGTCGATTGAGTGAATCGTACGACCCAGTTCAATCGCACGGCTAAGTCATGCGATTAGACTCGGTCGTACGACTGGAGATTGAGCCGGCCGAATGAGTCGAGAGAATGGGTTCAGTCGCCCGACTGAGATGAGTTTCAGTATAAATAGGGAACTCAGTCGATCGCATGCCCCATTCGCCCTAAATCGCAAAAACGCATTTGAACTCCAACATCGATTGTACTAGATTTCTGCCATTTTGGCATTTTTTATACAGGTATTATGCGTATGATTGATGATGGTTACAGTCGAATGTTGCGTTAATCCGAACGTAATTGACCTAGTTTTGATCCGACTATAAGTTTTGAACAATAAACTACCTTAATCACATACAATGTTAAAATCAGTGGATTAGGTGGTTCAGATACATGATTGCGAGTCTAAAGAACCTAAGTTTAACGTCTAACTCGCAATATGGATTGATCTGAGTCTTAATGGAATCGAACAGTGAGTCATGCGACTGGTCCCCCAGAATGAACTTCAATCGCCTGATTGAAAGGGGCGACTCATTCAATCGGCCGAATGAATAATGCGAATGAGTTGAGTGTGTCATACGAATGGACTCCAGAATGAATTTCAATCGCACGATTGAAAGGGACGATTCATTCAATCGGCCGAATGAATCATGCGAATGAGTTCAATCACACAAATGAACTGAACTGTTTCTCTGATTTAGTCAAACTCTGTTTTTCATGTGTTCTCATGTGCGTTTGCTATTTATTACAGGAATATGGCTAATCGTTGGACCATTAATCCAAAGCACAACATTTGTGCTCACTTGGATTCCACCTCGAGGAATGGTGGTGAATTTGCTGGGATCATCGATTTTTTGAGGAGATCACGGATATACAGAGCCATCTCCACACCCTGTACTCCCTACCAGTCCATTCACCAATAATTCTAGGAGGGAGCTTCGGTAGATAGATCTGTGGAACCGTACCGCATCCGAAGTACTATCTTTGGTAGGGAGATCGAGATTACAGCGGCAGATATCAGGAGGGTATTGGGATTGGAGATGATGCGACTCATCCAGTTAAGCTGCATCCTCTGACAGTTCGAGGTTGCATTATGAGGATCGGGTACTGCGGGGACATCAACTCGGGTGTGCTGAACAAAAGCAACCTGAGCCCCCAGTACAAGTACCTAGCACACGTCATACTGAATTGCATAGCATCCAGGAGGGGTGGGTTAGATGATCTGTCGGACCAAATCCAGAATGCCTATGTTGCATTGGTCCTTAACCACCCATTCAGCTTCTCCAACATGATCTTCGCGTATCTGATAGAGAATTTAGAGGCAAAGGGGAAGGAAGGCTTCTGCATGTACCCCCGATTCCTACAGCTGATTTTTGATGAGAAGTTGCCTGATCTGCCCAAGGAAAAGAGTGATTCAGTGGCATTAGAGATCATGGATGACATCACTCTTGGGAGAATGAAGGTGTATAGGGGCAAGCAGGTCAAGCCCGTGATGAAGAGGTTGATAGGGTATCTGGCCCGAGATGATTATGTTGCACCAAGGAGACGCAAATGGCGTCATGATGACAACGAATATGATGCTGAGGTGATTGCGATATCATCTGATGACTCAGATGACGATGATAACCATGATGGCAGTGGTGGGCCAGTTATTTCTGAGGGCCCCCCCACTCACACAGCTCAGGCATCACCACATACAGACACGGCTGCTACCGGGTTTGTACCTGATTTCTGCCCGCCAGACGATGATGAGGAAGAGAGCGAGGAAGAAGGTCTGACCAGAAGAGTTGGCAGCAAAGTGGTTGCCACAGAGAGAGGACTGAGAGTTGTGGGTGGTCAGTCTGGCACATCAGGGGATCCACACTCAGAGTCTGATCCGGCTTATGCCCCTGATGAACCAAGCACCAGAGTAGGTACCCCGGTGTCTACTGGGAAAAGGAAGAAGACCATGGCAAGACCGCATGGTAAGAAGAGTAAAAGAATACGTTTCACCACCTCCGTCACTACCACAGCCACCACATCCACTCCATCCCAAACACCTCAAGCCACCACCACTATTCCTACATCTCATACACCCATTCCACCACCAGTCACCACCATACATCTCACCACCACCATACAACCCACTACCACCACTGTACCGCCTACTACACCATTCCCATCCTCTCCCATATTCACCACAGCCACCACAACTACCACTACTCACCAAACCGGACCCTCATCTGTTCCAACTAGGTCATTCATACCACCTGTCTCAGTGGTAGATCAGCTTGTGGCGCTCAACAGCATGGTGGTCAAGCTGCTAGCCTCTGATGAGGCCAAGACTGCTCAGATTCAGCAGTTAAAAGAGCAGTGTTCCTCCCAGACAGCTGAGATTCATCAGTTAAGGGAGTTGACTTCATCTCAAGCTCAGCTGATCGCTGCACAGACTGATCAGATCACTGGTCTAGAGCACGAGATTGAGACGGATAGGAAGTTGGAGGAGCTAAAGGCTGCAAACAAGTCTATCCTGCTAAAGCTGAAAGGAACTCAGGTTGAGCCCCTCAAGATTGGTGAAGGGGACGATAAAGAGGAGGACGATGATGATGAAGATGACGATGATGAGGATGATGAAAGTGATGAAGGTAGTGATAGTGATGACAAGAAAGATGATGATGATGATGAAGGAGGAGAGGCTGCAGGAGAACAAAGTGATGAAGCAGCAGACGAGAGGCGTACTAAACAACGTCAAGACCAAGGAACCTCTACGTCTGCCCCACCTAAAGATACTCCTGAAATTCAAGACAAAAGTACTGATTAGTTATTTATGTTTCTGTATTTAAAAGGCTTTTGTACTTGGAAAATTGTGTAACACTTGTGTAATTAATGTTTATATCTTTTGTCTTAATAATGATTGTGTTTGTTTACTTACTAACAAATATTGTGTTGCATGTTTAAATCAAGCAGATCCAAACTTTCAAAGAGATGAATATGATGTCGAACCCCTACAATAGGTCAAGAGTCAATTAACAATGATTCTTGATCTACAGGGGATCGTAAGGAGATCGGTTGAGTATACCCCAGAAGAGGGAGACATTATTCACAGCTTCACTAAGGAACAGTTGGCAGAAATGTTCAAACTCAACACTGACGACATAGTGATAGACGCTCCCGAAGTTCAAGTTGATAGTGAAGAAGAACTACACGATGTAGATGAGATTGAGATAGAGGATATAACAGACCAATGCTATCCAGAGTACACTGACACTGAAGGTCATGTCATTCCAAATCTGGATGACAATCTGGTCAGCGAGACGTTTGATACTCTGGATAAGATGGAAGAAGAGTCCGACAACAAGAAGATACAGCCAGAGCCACTAAGGAGGAAGTCAAAGAGAGAAAGGCTGAATGGGCTGCTTGTTTGCGGATCTTCATGCCCAACGAAGTGCTCCAATGTCTGATGCCTACACCAAGCTCTACAGAGTAAAGAAACATCAAAGGGTGTCTGGCAAAATTATATCGTGGGCGTATTTTGATGACCTTAACGTTTATGCGGTTAAGAGAGAGAAAGGTAACGAGTATTTTAGATTCCCACATGATCTAAAAACTGTAGGATTCTATGTGCCCAAGACACTTAGAATATTGATGTGGTTAGTACGTTATGATCCAGTCGGGTTATACCCAATAACAAGCTTAGCAAACACCAATAATATTTAATTGATGATATGATCATGCAATTAAATATTTACACCAAATTAGAAAATGGGTTTTCTAAATTAGTTGCATATGAGATGGAACAATTTATTAGGATATTTTATTCAATAATATTATTTGAAGTATTATACAAATTAGTTGTATAACATCAAATAATAATGAGAGTATACTACTTATACAATTAAATGGTTAATTGTATAAACTAGTTAAAAGAGTAGACAATATATGTGTGTGTGTTAATATTTAGTTTTAACAAAAGAAAGAAAAGAGAATTCAGCCCTTTGGGGCCGTCCACCATATATCACACATGCATGTGTGAAAGTGTTGGATTCTCTTGATTAGAACACACACATGCATGTGTTTTCCACTAACTCAATATTCCCTTGAATCATTCAACACACATGCATGTCTTGTCCCCTCCACTAACTAGTTAAAAGTGACTCTCATCTTCTCATTCACACACATGCAAGAAACACAAATTTTCAGCTCTCTCTCCTCCTCTCCCTACGGTTTTCTTTCAGCAAGAACAAAGAGGATAGAGCTGAATATTGAGCTGATTACATGTAGTTCTTGGTGTGAGATTCTTGCACTCCATGATTATGAATCATGCATGCAACTAACAACACAAAAATCAGCTTCCTCTCTCTCTCTAAGCTACGGTTTTGGGCAGCAGTGAACAAGGGTTTTCAAGCTAGGTTTTTGGTGTTGTTTTGGTGATTTCTACCTAACAAGAGAAGGTGTTTGCAAGGAGCTTGGGTATACTAGCTTGAGGGTTCCTTCTTTGGAGTCTTGGCCAAGTTCTTGAGCATCTAACAACTCTTTTCTGTCGAGTTTAGCTGCTGCAGAAAGGTATTAACCACAGCTCAATGAAGCTGTGATTTTATGTAGTTTTACATACGTTCATAGCTTGCTAATTCACATAAATGATCCTTTGTTCTTTGGGTTTGTTTTATACATTAATATGGTCATCTAATGAACATATTTTTCAGCTTATAAAAGGGTTTATAATGCTTTACTTCCGCTGCGTTTTCTGAAAGTTTAAACGGTTAAACTATGATTTTATGTTCCAACAAACCCAACAATGGCATCAAGAGCCGATTATGTGGATAGCTTGCTTGTTCTTGTCCTTTAAAAATTAGTTTTAGAGGATGATTTTAAACTCATAATAGGCTGATTATGGGCTGCTACATTTCTATTTTGATGAATCCCCAACTTTCAAGATTATATCATACATGCTTGTGATGAAATCTTGAAAGAAATACATGTTGATAAAATGTTGATTGTTTGGACAATATTTAAAACCAAAAATTTCAGTTTATGTTGGCTGAAATTTGGTGGTTTTAAGTGGGGTTTCATTATATGAATAAATGATATGATCATTGGTTGTTAAAGTGCATAACCTAGCTTAAGGCCTTGTGTGATATGGATGGTTTTAATGGTTGTTTTAATTCATTCAATTGGGTTGTAATATTTGTGTTTATTATTTGGGTTGTAATTATTTATTCATTTGGTTATGTAATAAATAGATTAGGTGCATTTCTTTTATTAGAAAAATGTATTAGGATATAATTTTTGTAAAAGGAAGATGCACAAAATGAAGACCCAAAGATGGACATCAAAGACACAAAAAAGGGACTTGAAGCATATGGATGCAAGTTCAAGTGGGAGTCTAAGATGACCTCTATTTTGTGTTGTATTTAACCCTTAGGAAAGACCAAATGATCACACTTGTGATGGCAAACAAGTGTGGTCACAATAGTAGCTATGGTTATGCACATTGTGGTTGTTTATATTATGCTTGTTTGGTTGTTTGTTGTATGATTGTTGTTTGATATTTGGATATGCATAACAAACTCATTAGCAAACTTAACAAGCTGAAAATTTATGGTTTCTAATCATTAAGTGGTTAATAAGAGGTTATTAAAGGATTAATGATTTAATAAAAGAGGTTTTATTAAAAATAAACCATAAGATACCTTGCATCTATGGTTCTTAATCATTAAGTGATTAATAAGAGGTTATTAAAAGGATTGATGATTTAATAAAAGAGGTTTTATTAAAAATGAACCATAGGATACCTTGTATTTGAAAGCATGCAAATACAAGGTACATAGAGTTTTCAAAACTAGAATTAATGAAAACTAAAAATCCCTTTTCAAACAAGTTTAACACCGTCCTTTTGCACAACACTTAAGTTATTTGGAAACTCTTAATGGGATAAAGGTCACCTAACCATTTTGAGGGAACTTATGACTTAAGGTGGGAATACCACATTGGTGGGATAAGGTCACCTAACCACTTGTGTTGGTAAACTCACATGTGTGTGCAAGTAGGGTGACTTGATTTGCAAACCATGTTGAATGGATCACCTAAATATGGTTTCCAAATGGTGTTGATGGGATTAACATGCCGACTTTACATATGATGTTTAAAGTCGATCCCATACCGCTAGAAGTTGCAAAAGGTTGCAATTGTCAAATGTTGACTACCTTGTTAATTTGAATAATGGGATAAAGGTCACCTAACCATTATTTGAATGTAACGTTGGATTCTAGATTTTAATTATTAATTGTCTATGAGACATAAAGGGTATTAATAATTAAAATGAAATTTTTTAGAAATACTAAAAGAACTTTGTAAAATTTATAGAATGACCGCAAACAATAATGCTACCACCCCGACCGTCCATACCCTATCACTGAGAACTATTTTAGAGAGGGATCGTCTGAACCATAATAACCTTATGGACTAGTCTCGAAACTTAAGAATTGTTCTCAAGCAAGAGCAAAGGCAAATGTCCTTGACGATCCTATTCCTAACCAACCCGACCCCGACGATGTTGAGGCCATTCCCGATCCCAAGGCAAATGTTGCCAAAGGAGGAGGGCATGTCAAAGGCAAAGGGGAAGGGAAGATCAAAGCGGAACCTCCAAAAACTAAGCTTATGAGGCCTAAGGTAACCGAAAACGATCCATGCTTTGAGTATGGTGAGATAGGTCATTTGAAAGGGAATTGTCCAACCTATCTCAATGAGTTGAGAAATAAGAGGGATGCTGGGCAAACCTCAAGCACAACTTTCATAATCCATATTGACTTAAATGTTATTTCCTCAAAGCACATGGGTAATTGGATACCACATGTGAAACTCACTATTGCAATCTGTTGCAAGGGTTCAAAAGAAATAAGCACTTTAAGAAAGGAGACTATGTTTTGAAACTTTCAAAAGGTTTGGAAGTTGTTCTTCAAAACATGTTATATGCTCCTAGTTTGACTAGGAACATGATTTAAGTTTCCCTTTTAAAATGATATGGTTATGATTTAAAGTTAGTAAATGATGGTATTTATGTTTATATGGATGATGTATATTATTTCAAGGCTATGCCTTCTAATGATATTTATGAATTTGTTCATGATGATTCGTCCTATAATAACGCATTATACCTATCATACACCAAGAGACTTAAAATGGTTTAAGTGACTCTTATTCTTGTCATTGTCATCTTGATTACATAAACAAGAATCGGAATTGAACACTTTAAAAGAATGGTCTTTTGAAAACAAATGAAAATTGTTCATTTGATAAGTGTGAATCTTGTTTACAAGGTAAGATGACCAACACACCCTTTAGTGATACTAATGAGAGGGCAAAAGATCTATTAGGAGTCATACATTTGGATGTATGAGGTCCTTTTAAAACAATGACAAGGTATGATGAAACTTACTTCATTACCTTTACCGACGATTATAGTCGTTATGGTCATGTGTACTTGATGGCACATAAACATGAAGATTTTGAAATGTTCAAAACTTCAAGAATGAAGTAGAAAATCAACTCGATAGAACTACCAAAGTTCTCCGTTTAGATAGAGGAGGTGAATACCTAAGTGAGGCTTTTTGGGATCATCTAGGAAGTTGTAAGATTGTCTCACAACTTACTCTTCCCGGAACACCACAATATTATGGTGTGTCTGAAAGGAGATCGAACCCTATTGGATATGGTTCGACCTATGATGGCTATAAGCTCACTACCTCTATAATTTTGGGGTTTTCGCACTACTCTCCGAGGTTCGTATTTTGAATATGGCCCAAACCAAGAAAGTGGATTCGACGCCTTTTGAAATATAGAATGGAATAGTTCCATCGCTATCATATTTAAAAGTACGGGCTATGAAGCTTATGTTAAGCTTAACACCCAAACCAACTGAAAGTCGATTCACTAAGTGTATATTTGTTGGATATCCAAAAGGACTGTATAGGATACTACTTCTTTGATCCAACAGAGCAAAAGGTATTTATTGCTCAAAAGGCAGAGTTCTTGGAAGCCAAGTTCCTTATGGAAGGAATGACGCATAGAACAGTGGAATTTGATGAGGATCAAGATCCACAAGCCGATACACGTTTGGTTGACACTAGCTGTCAACAAGAGGTTGTTGATAATGATCAAGAGGTGGATCAATACACATAAAACATTCATAGATCTGGTAGAGTTAGCATTTCACCTAAAATATATGGATTTTTCATGGATGGATGCTATGAGGTTGACTCCGATGAGCCAACTAAATACCATGATGCAATGTCCAATTCGGATTGTGACAAATGGCTGGAAGCCATGAATGTAGAGATGCAATCCATGTATGACAACCAAGCTTAGGAATTGGTTGACACTCCACTTAACTCCAAACCGGTTGGATGCAAGTGGGTTTTCGAGAAGAAAACAAATATGCATGGAAACTTGGATACTGACAAGGCTCATGTGTATAAAAAGGCTAGTGGGAGTGTAATCATAATCTTAGTATTATATGTTGATGACATACTACATTTTGGAAATGACATTCCAACCATGGAAGGTGTTAAAACCTGGCTTGGAAGTTGTTTTTCCATAAAAGATCTCGGTGAAACCGTCTATATTTTGGAAATAAAGATCTATAGGGATAGATCGAGGCGGTTGATAGGGTTTAAACCAAAGTGCATACTTTGATAAAATCTTGAAAAGGTTCAAGATGGAAAACTCTAAGAAAGGTATGGTACCTATTCCAAGAGGGACAATGTTGAGTGCGTCTCAATGTCCAAGCTCAAAGGATGAGAAAGATTGTATGAAGGACATCCCATATGCGTCTGCTATAGGATCCATCATATATGCGATGATATGCACTAAGACCGGGCGTGTCATGCGCGTTAAGCATGACAAGAAGATATCAGCAGAATCCAGGCAATAACCATTGGATGGTTGTTGAAAGTATATTAGAATACCTTAGCAGGACTAAGGATATGTTTCTAATATACGGATCTGATGAAAAGGAACTAGTTGTAAAGGGTTACACGGATGCTAGTTTCGAAACTGATCGAGATGATCCTCGACCACAATCGGGGTATGTCTCCATTATGAATAGGGTAGCATTGTTCACTACCGAATTCGAATGCATAGCCGCCTCATTAGCAGCTTAGGAAGCTGCATGGATAAAGGGTTTATCACCAATCTAAGGATGGTCTCTACCATTCAAGACCCCTTAGAAATCTTTGTGATGACGAGGGTGCGATTGTTTAGATCAAGGAACCCCATGCACATCAAAAGATTAGGCACAATGAGCGGAGATTCAACTACATAAGGGATGAAGTTGAAAAGGAAAAGATATGTATTCGCAAAGTTCACTTTGATCAAAATATTGCGGATCCACTCACGAAGCTCCTCGAAAGGGCAAAGCATGAAAGTCATACTTGTGCCTTAGGACTTCGATATTCTAGTGATTGGACTTGATCAAATTTTGTATTTGAATATGTGGAACTCTTTATTATTTGAGTAAAATTATTTGGTTATAATGTCTCAATTAATGTTCCAATTTAGCATGTTTAATCCATGAGTATATTATTCACTCTAAATGTCCGTAGTCGTTCATACTTGTGGGAACAAGTGTGAGGGTAAGACTATTATGAACTTGGATTGGTTGATATTCATAAGGATGAATATAGAGCAATGGGTTGCTACCAAGGTTCATAGATATTTGTGGGACACAAATATTGGACTAACCCGCATCTCAAATTTTACTACATGGAATCTTATCGATTGATCATAAGTAAATTTGAGTAAAGGCGAATATCATTTGGTATCCTCCGACCTGAGATACATATTGGGTTTTGATATTCACCAAGTGTTATACCTTGAGCTAGTTCTTCACTGATATGAAACAATTGTCAGTACATAAGGCCATGTTCAGGTATGACATAAGGTGATTGTGAGAAACGTATGTAGTCAAGATGGGATTTGTTCCTCTTATTCGTTGAGAGTATGATGTCTAAGGCCAGATTAAGTTAAATCAACAAGGAATGATCATTCTGTGTCCTTGGATTTAACATGGCATCTGTAACAAAAGGATAGATGATTGATTCACCTAAATCATTTCAAGTAAGGTACTTGAATGGGATGATGTTATTGAATGGCCATAAGTCATGCGTATTAAGGGTAGTAAACCGTTGTTAGGCGTTATTTACTGCTTGCATCAATCTTCTATGAATCTTGGGCAAGTGGGAGATTGTAGGATTCTATGTGCCCAAGACACTTAGAATATTGATGTGGTTAGTACGTTATGATCCAAGTCGGGTTATACCCAATAACAAGCTTAGCAAACACCAATTAATATTTAATTGATGATATGATCATGCAATTAAATATTTACACCAAATTTAGAAAATGGGTTTTCTAAATTAGTTGCATATGAGATGGAACAATTTATTAGGATATTTTATTCAATAATATTATTTGAAGTATTATACAAATTAGTTGTATAACATCAAATAATAATGAGAGTATACTACTTATACAATTAAATGGTTAATTGTATAAACTAGTTAAAAGAGTAGACAATATATGTGTGTGTGTTAATATTTAGTTTTAACAAAAGAAAGAAAAGAGAATTCAGCCCTTTGGGGCCGTCCACCATATATCACACATGCATGTGTGAAAGTGTTGGATTCTCTTGATTAGAACACACACATGCATGTGTTTCCACTAACTCAATATTCCCTTGAATCATTCAACACACATGCATGTCTTGTCCCTCCACTAACTAGTTAAAAGTGACTCTCATCTTCTCATTCCACACACATGCAAGAAACACAAATTTTCAGCTCTCTCTCCTCCTCTCCCTACGGTTTTCTTTCAGCAAGAACAAAGAGGATAGAGCTGAATATTGAGCTGATTACATGTAGTTCTTGGTGTGAGATTCTTGCACTCCATGATTATGAATCATGCATGCAACTAACAACACAAAAATCAGCTTCCTCTCTCTCTCTAAGCTACGGTTTTGGGCAGCAGTGAACAAGGGTTTTCAAGCTAGGTTTTTGGTGTTGTTTGGTGATTTCTACCTAACAAGAGAAGGTGTTTGCAAGGAGCTTGGGGTATACTAGCTTGAGGGTTCCTTCTTTGGAGTCTTGGCCAAGTTCTTGAGCATCTAACAACTCTTTTCTGTCGAGTTTAGCTGCTGCAGAAAGGTATTAATCACAGCTCAATGAAGCTGTGATTTTATGTAGTTTTACATACGTTCATAGCTTGCTAATTCACATAAATGATCCTTTGTTCTTTGGGTTTGTTTTATACATTAATATGGTCATCTAATGAACATATTTTTCAGCTTATAAAAGGGTTTATAATGCTTTACTTCCGCTGCGTTTTCTGAAAGTTTAAACGGTTAAACTATGATTTTATGTTCCAACAACCCAACAAAAACTCTACCTGGTTTTGAGCTCAACCAACTGGCAAAGCTAAAGCTTCTTTATGCTGATCCCAGAAAGATGTCAGGTTGGTTCGAAGCTACGTTAAAGAAAGAGTACCACACCGGTGGGTAAACTTCAGGCCTCAGCAACCTACGAGGTACATTCGAAGGTCTGAAGTGGATTCACGAACCGGGAAGCCAAAGATTGTGTTGAAGTGGCGTCCTCCGCATACTATGTCGAAGATTCCTCTTAGGGAAATGCCTCAGGACATCACTCCACACTTCAAGTGGTGGTACTACGATTGGCGAACAGCAGAAGCAGTCGTAGTTCTGAACAGAGATGGACAGATGGATGTCATCAGGGTATTAAACCCAATGTGGCTCACGAACTTGTCAGAGAATGATGTTTATACTCTCTACAAGTGGCCACTGTTCTATGACTCGCAAGATATCGCAAGCTATCATCCAGTTCTCAGAATGTCATACAGAATGTCATACTCATCTGTTTTGTATTTGAAATACATGCAGGTGTAACCAGAGAGGAGAAGTTCAAGAAGTACGAGGAGATAATGGTAAAGCAAGACATTAGAGGAATCTAGGTCCAAGGGGGAGTTTGTTGATACATGTGTACCTAGATTCTGAGCTAAATGTAATATCTTTGTAATGTCTTACTTATATGTAATTAAAAGTTGATTAATGAAATGCAAGTGGTGGTGAATGCTTAAAATGTTTAAATGTTTCATTAATGGGTTGTACAATGAATGGTTGATAGTTTATATATAGGTAGATGGTTGTTTGAATTGATATGCTTAATGTTATGATAATTAACACATTCAAACTTAACATTATGAAGTTATCATGCGAATGGGTCATGCCAATGGACCATACACATGAATAACTTCATGCAAATAGCTCAGTCGCACGATTGAACCAGGAGACTGGATCAGTCGTAAGACTGAAGCATGAGATTGAACCAGTCATACGACTGAAGGCTTAGTCGTGCGTATGGATCAAACGCATAGCTCAATCGCACGACCGAACCATGCGAATGGTTCAGTCGCACGAATGAGAAACCCTTACCTATAAATACCACTTAATTCGTGGAAAAACATAACACTTCGAATACTTGCAACCCTAGCCGACCCAGAGCGTCCTGTTCGTCCATTCCAACTTCATAGAACATCTCAGATCATTCCTAGTCCATTCTTAACGTTTTCTAATCGTTAGGATTGATCTTGATTACGTTCTCCCTGATGGATCGCCAATCAAATAGGATTCCGCACTATTTGATCCGGTATAACGAAGAATTAGTTAGTACTCCGTACGTACACGGTCCTAACAAGTGGTATTCGGTGTTAAAAAGAAAAGTGATGTTATATTAGAAGAACAGATACCTAGTCCGACACCGTCTTTTAAATTTTTTAGTATTTCTTTTATTTTAATTTTTAAATTTCCCTGCGTTATAAAAATCCAAAAACACAAAAAGATTTTCAGTTTTAGAATTTTAGGGGGAGATTTATTATTTCAGTATTCATTTACTTAAAAAAAACAAAAAAAGGGGGGGGGAAGGTAAGTAAAGCTAAAAAGGCATAGACAAAAAGACTGGAAATGTGACTCAACAAAATGGAAAGTGATAGTACACAGGCATCGAGTTACTTGGAACACCAAAAGGATTTTTGGTTCTGCAAAGTTAATTAAATCACAGAAAAATTATAAATCCGAGAAGTCTAAGTCTAACAAAATGGGAAGATGATAGTACGCTTGGTTGGTATTGTAACTACATGGAGAAAGTTGATCTAGGGAGGTGCTAGTTCACTATACGATGTGTCGGTAGATTCAACACATTAGACGAGTAGACGTCATTGGTAAACTCAATCTAAACTAAATGGTTCAATCAACTGTGGGTTCCCATCTTATCACTGGTTAACACAATCAGCCATTTCTGATAAGGAATAATGAGCAAATAAACGCTACCAAAGGTGTGCGTGTGACTACAAAAAGGGCAAAAGAAAAAATGAATACAAGCGCAATCATGCTGATAACAAAATGTTGTTGGTGTGTTATGTGAAAAAGAAAAATAAGAAATGCTCTAACAAGGAGATAGGTTGTGTGCCTCTCTGCTGTGCGATGGCACTGACCTGAGGATAAGCATAACCTACATATTCTAGAGTTCATTGTTGTTTGCCGCCTCTCTGCTGTGCGATGGCACTGACCTGAGGCTTGGCTTCTCTTTGAAAGCTCTAAGAATAGTTTCTTCTTGTCAAAATACCTATAGACAGCTCGAAAGTCCTCTAAGGAATACTGATTACCATATAAGCTTGGGATCCACAAATGTTGGTTGAAATAATATAACTTAATTCTTTACCAATGCATGTCAAAAGTCTGTGTATGGATTTAAGTGGACAAATATACTGACAATCGTCGTGTACGCATTGACTGAAGTTGATAATCAAAGTACGTTACGTATCATATCAAGCATGATTCCCAGTTAGATCCTAGAAGTCTTAGATAAGTGAGAAAGCTATGATATGCAAGTGTTTAAGTTAAATACTAGTCAAAGGTTCCAAGTAATGCTGTTTAGGCCTGTCTGATTCCATATAAGTCTGTCCTTGATATGATGTAAATGCTAATAGGCTACACAAACCTACCCTAACAAAAATCACAAAAAGATGTTCGTTTGTTTGTAGTTTAAGATTTTTTTTGTTATTAGTATAAGTGTGTCTTTGTCAGACTGTGTATATTGTTCTCTGTTAACATCACTAAATGAGCTTAATGTTTATTTAACAATTGTTTCTGAAAGTTTAAAAGGATCATGTCTGAGATGATCAGGTAGATAAAAGGATCATGTTTGAGATGATCGGGTGGATAATAGGTCATGTCTGAGATGATCGGGTGGATAAATGGATCACGTCTGAGGTGATCAAACTGTTTTGTTAACATGGTCATGTCTGAGATGATCAATTGCACATAACGTTTTATCAATTGTTTAAGAAAACTAAGTATCGATAAAGGAAATGACTAAAATGGCACAAGTATAGCCCAATCGCACGACTTCATGATGAGTATGATCCAGTCGTACGAATGGGATATACGATTGAAGACAATCGTACGAATGGGCCATGTGAATGAGCTCAATCGGCCGATTGAAAGTGACCGACTAGGTCAAATGTGCGAATGGAGGTCAATTGAGCGAATGGAACTGGTCGATTGAGTGAATCGTACGACCCAGTTTCAATCGCACGGCTAAGTCATGCGATTAGACTCGGTCGTACGACTGGAGATTGAGTCGGCCGAATGAGTCAAGAGAATGGGTTCAGTCGCCCGACTGAGATGAGTTTCAGTATAAATAGGGAACTCAGTCGATCGCAGGCCCCATTCGCCCTAAATCGCAAAAACGCATTTGAACTCCAACATCGATTGTACTAGATTTCTGCCATTTTGGCATTTTTATACAGGTATTATGCGTATGATTGATGATGGTTACAGTCGAATGTTGCGTTAATCCGAACGTAATTGACCTAGTTTTGATCCGACTATAAGTTTTGAACAATAAACTACCTTAATCACATACAATGTTAAATCAGTGGATTAGGTGGTTCAGATACATGATTGCGAGTCTAAAGAACCTAAGTTTAATGTCTAACTCGCAATATGGATTGATCTGAGTCTTAATGGAATCGAACAGTGAGTCATGCGACTGGTCCCCCAGAATGAACTTCAATCGCCTGATTGAAAGGGGCGACTCATTCAATCGACCGAATGAATAATGCGAATGAGTTGAGTGTGTCATACGAATGGACTCCAGAATGAATTTCAATCGCACGATTGAAAGGGACGATTCATTCAATCGGCCGAATGAATCATGCGAATGAGTTCAATCGCACAAATGAACTGAACTGTTTCTCTGATTTAGTCAAACTCTGTTTTTCATGTGTTCTCATGTGCGTTTGCTATTTATTACAGAATATGGCTAATCGTTGGACCATTAATCCAAAGCACAACATTTGTGCTCACTTGGATTCCACCTCGAGGAATGGTGGTGAATTTGCTGGGATCATCGATTTTTTGAGGAGATCACGGATATACAGAGCCATCTCCACACCCTGTACTCCCTACCAGTCCATTCACCAATAATTCTGGGAGGGAGCTTCGGTAGATAGATCTGTGGAACCGTACCGCATCCGAAGTACTATCTTTGGTAGGGAGATCGAGATTACAGCGGCAGATATCAGGAGGGTATTGGGATTTGGAGATGATGCGACTCATCCAGTTAAGCTGCATCCTCTGACAGTTCGAGGTTGCATTATGAGGATCGGGTACTGCGGGGACATCAACTCGGGTGTGCTGAACAAAAGCAACCTGAGCCCCAGTACAAGTACCTAGCACACGTCATACTGAAGTGCATAGCATCCAGGAGGGGTGGGTTAGATGATCTGTCGGACCAAATCCAGAATGCCTATGTTGCATTGGTCCTTAACCACCCATTCAGCTTCTCCAACATGATCTTCGCGTATCTGATAGAGAATTTAGAGGCAAAGGGGAAGGAAGGCTTCTGCATGTACCCCCGATTCCTACAGCTGATTTTTGATGAGAAGTTGCCTGATCTGCCCAAGGAAAAGAGTGATTCAGTGGCATTAGAGATCATGGATGACATCACTCTTGGGAGAATGAAGGTGTATAGGGGCAAGCAGGTCAAGCCCGTGATGAAGAGGTTGATAGGGTATCTGGCCCGGGATGATTATGTTGCACCAAGGAGACGCAAATGGCGTCATGATGACAACGAATCTGATACTGAGGTGATTGCGATATCATCTGATGACTCAGATGACGATGATAACCATGATGGCAGTGGTGGGCCAGTTATTTCTGAGGGCCCCCCCACTCACACAGCTCAGGCATCACCACATACAGACACGGCTGCTACCGGGTTTGTACCTGATTTCTGCCCGCCAGACGATGATGAGGAAGAGAGCGAGGAAGAAGGTCTGACCCAAAGAGTTGGCAGCAAAGTGGTTGCCACAGAGAGAGGACTGAGAGTTGTGGGTGGTCAGTCTGGCACATCAGGGGATCCACACTCAGAGTCTGATCCGGCTTATGCCCCTGATGAACCAAGCACCAGAGTAGGTACCCCGGTGTCTACTGGGAAAAGGAAGAAGACCATGGCAAGACCGCATGGTAAGAAGAGTAAAAGAATACGTTTCACCACCTCCGTCACTACCACAGCCACCACATCCACTCCATCCCAAACACCTCAAGCCACCACCACTATTCCTACATCTCATACACCCGTTCCACCACCAGTCACCACCATACATCTCACCACCACCATACAACCCACTACCACCACTGTACCGCCTACTACATCATTCCCATCCTCTCCATATTCACCACAGCCACCACAACTACCACTACTCACCAAACCGGACCCTCATCTGTTCCAACTAGCTCATTCATACCACCTGTCTCAGTGGTAGATCAGCTTGCGGCGCTCAACAGCATGGTGGTCAAGCTGCTAGCCTCTGATGAGGCCAAGACTGCTCAGATTCAGCAGTTAAAAGAGCAGTGTTCCTCCCAGACAGCTGAGATTCATCAGTTAAGGGAGTTGACTTCATCTCAAGCTCAGCTGATCGCTGCACAGACTGATCAGATCACTGGTCTATTAGAGCACGAGATTGAGACGGATAGGAAGTTGGAGGAGCTAAAGGCTGCAAACAAGTCTATCCTGCTAAAGCTGAAAGGAACTCAGGTTGAGCCCCTCAAGATTGGTGAAGGGGACGATGAAGAGGTGGACGATGATGATGAAGATGACGATGATGAGGATGATGAAAGTGATGAAGGTAGTGATAGTGATGACAAGAAAGATGATGATGATGATGAAGGAGGAGAGGCTGCAGGAGAACAAAGTGATGAAGCAGCAGACGAGAGGCGTACTATACAACGTCAAGACCAAGGAACCTCTACGTCTGCCCCACCTAAAGATACTCCTGAAATTCAAGACAAAAGTACTGATTAGTTATTTATGTTTCTGTATTTAAAAGGCTTTGTACTTGGAAAATTGTGTAACACTTGTGTAATTAATGTTTATATCTTTTGTCTTAATAATGATTGTGTTTGTTTACTTACTAACAAATATTGTGTTGCATGTTTAAATCAAGCATATCCAAACTTTCAAAGAGATGAATATGATGTCGAACCCCTACAACAGGTCAAGAGTCAATTAACAATGATTCTTGATCTACAGGGGATCGTAAGGAGATCGGTTGAGTATACCCCAGAAGAGGGAGAGATTATTCACAGCTTCACTAAGGAACAGTTGGCAGAAATGTTCAAACTCAACACTGACGACATAGTGAAAGACGCTCCCGAAGTTCAAGTTGATAGTGAAGAAGAACTACACGATGTAGATGAGATTGAGATAGAGGATATAACAGACCAATGCTATCCAGAGTACACTGACACTGAAGGTCATGTCATTCCAATCTGGATGACAATCTGGTCAGCGAGACGTTTGATACTCTGGATAAGATGGAAGAAGAGTCCGACAAACAATAAGATACAGCCAGAGCCACTGAGGAGGAAGTCAAAGAGAGAAAGGCTGAATGGGCTGCTTGTTTTGCGGATCTTCATGCCCAACGAAGTGCTCCAATGTCTGATGCCTAAACCAAGCTCTACAGAGTAAAGAAACATCAAAGGGTGTCTGGCAAAATTATATCGTGGGCGTATTTTGATGACCTTAACGTTTATGCGGTTAAGAGAGAGAAAGGTATCGAGTATTTTAGATTCCCACATGATCTAAAAACTCTACCTGGTTTTGAGCTCAACCAACTGGCAAAGCTAAAGCTTCTTTATGCTGATCCCAGAAAGATGTCAGGTTGGTTCGAAGCTGCGTTAAAGAAAGAGTACCACACCCGGTGGGTAAACTTCAGGCCTCAGCAACCTACGAGGTACATTCGAAGGTCTGAAGTGGATTCACGAACCGGGAAGCCAAAGATTGTGTTGAAGTGGCGTCCTCCGCATACTATGTCGAAGATTCCTCTTAGGGAAATGCCTCAGGACATCACTCCACACTTCAAGTGGTGGTACTACGATTGGCGAACAGTAGAAGCAGTCGTAGTTCTGAACAGAGATGGACAGATGGATGTCATCAGGGTATTAAACCCAATGTGGCTCACGAACTTGTCAGAGAATGATGTTTATACTCTCTACAAGTGGCCACTGTTCTATGACTCGCAAGATATCGTACAAGCTCTCCAGTTCCAGAATGTCATACGCATCTGTTTTGTATTTGGAATACATGCAGGTGTAACCAGAGAGGAGAAGTTCAAGAAGTACGAGGAGATAATGGGTAAAGCAAGACATTAGAGAAATCTAGGTCCAAGGGGGAGTTTGTTGATACATGTGTACCTAGATTCTGATCTAAATGTAATATCTTTGTAATGTCTTACTTATATGTAATTAAAAGTTGATTAATGAAATGCAAGTGGTGGTGAATGCTTAAAATGTTTAAATGTTTCATTAATGGGTTGTGCAATGAATGGTTGATAGTTTATATATAGGTAGATGGTTGTTTGAATTGATATGCTTAATGTTATGATAATTAACACATTCAAACTTAACATTATGAAGTTATCATGCGAATGGGTCATGCCAATGGACCATACGCATGAATAACTTCATGCGAATAGCTCAGTCGCACGATTGAACCAGGAGACTGGATCAGTCGTAAGACTAAAGCATGAGATTGAACCAGTCATACGACTGAAGGCTCAGTCGTGCGTATGGATCAAACGCATAGCTCAATCGCACGACCGAACCATGCGGGTCGCACGAATGAGAAACCCTTACCTATAAATACCACTTAATTCGTGGAAAAACATAACACTTCGAATACTTGCAACCCTAGCCGACCCAGAGCGTCCTGTTCGTCCATTCCAACTTCATAGAACGTCTCAGATCATTCCTAATCCATTCTTAACGTTTTCTAATCGTTAGGATTGATCTTGATTACGTTCTCCCTGATTGGATCGCCAATCAAATAGGATTCCGCACTATTTGATCCGGTATAACGAAGAATCAGTTAGTACTCCGTACGTACATGGTCCTAACAACTTATTTTGTTTTGATGAATAGAGTTCATGTTTAACAAACCAGCTGACACAAATTTTATCAGTTTGAGTTTAGTTGTCTGATTTATTGGATGACTCAGATTTTCTGAACTTTTGTTTTGTTCAGTTTTGGTTTTTGACGATTTCTTTCTTCTTCTCTTATTCTTTGCTTTTGATGAACTTGGTTCATTTTCAGATTGAACATCTTCAGACGAATATTCTTTTTCATCAACGTTTTGTTTTAGATTCACAGAGTTTGAATCTTTTGATATTCCTTCCTGAAGTTTAGATTTATCTTTGCTTTGAACTTTCACTTTTTCTAATACGATTGAATTTGATTAGAAGTGTTCCGTTTTGTCAGTTTAAGTTCATATGATTTGACCTTGATTGGATGACCATTGTTGATCTTTTCTTGATCATTTTCAACAAAAACTTTCACATTATCTTTTTCTTCTTCAGAATTTTTGTTTTTGTTTTGAAAGGCTTTGAGTTTATCCTTATTCTTAGGAGAATGGTCATGAGTATTAAAGTTCTCTGGTAAAGTATTGGTAATTGATTCAGGCATAGGTTCATGAGTGAATCCTAAACCTGCTTTTTGTTTATCTTTTCTCTCATTCACCAGCTTCTCAACTATCAATTTTGAACTTTTCACTTTAGCAAGATCCATTTGTGTAGCAGCATGTGCTATCTTCTCCTATTTAAGATTTTTGGTCATCTCTTCCAATTATTTAGACACAATTTCTAATTCCTTTATTGTTTTGTTCCATGATGTTTGAAGAGAGATGATCTTTTGATCTGCTGTTTTATGATCAGTTTTTAATTTGTTGTGCATTGATTCTTCTTGTTTTAATTCCTCAAAAATTTTGTATGAATAGCTTCGATAATATTCAACATGTTCGAAGCATGATTTAGTGCATAGTTTTTCTCTCACTTCAGAAGGAATTTTAGGAAATTTTGGAGATGAGGTTTCAGGTTTTGAGGATGAAGTGTCAACCTTGGGTTGATCAGATTGTGCCATTAAAGCTACTTCATCTGTATCCTCCTTAGGATCAAATTTGTCACTCCAATCATAGTTATCCTCTTCATTCTCACCTTCCACCTTTGGATCATAATTCTCTGACCAGTCCTCCCCCTAAATTTCTACAACAAGAGACAAACTAGAAGTTAAATCATTAGTGAACTGTTCAGCATATGCACTCCAATCATAACCATCTTTTATGCTGACAACAAGAGCTTTCTTTGGCTCTTCAGCTGATTTTGATTCCTCTTTAATCTCAGGCATAAGAAGACTTTGATAAGGCTTTTGGAAAGTCTTCTGAGCTTGTTGAAACCTTTGATTGCCAGAACTTGATTGTGCATTTCCTCCGTTATTCCTTGGAGCTTTGCATTCTCTGGAGAAATGTCCATAACTATTACAGTTAAAACACCTTGACTTTGACTTGTCAAATCCAACAGTCTTGTTAGCACTGGGCTTGTACTTCCTATTGACATAAGAGTGTTTTTGTGTTCTGTATACAATCATCACCATCTGCCAATTCAAGTCCATCTCTTCAACATCTTCAGGATCCATCTCGAACAAATCCTGCAAAATAAGATCTAATTGAGTTAAATGGCTACCTTGATATGCTTGAGACTAGCCATAAAAGCAGTAAAAGTAGTTTTAGACTCTTCATCCTCTAATAGGATGTTTATCACATCTTTAACTTTGCTAGATTTAGCAGAGTTAGTTGATGGAGTCTCTGTTTGAACATTTGTACTCTGAGATTTAGGAGGAGATTAAGGGTGAGACTGTGAGGTATAAGCAGGCACACTAGTAAATGATGAATCAGTAAAGAATCCTGCTCCAACAAATAAGTCTCCTTCTTCTTCTGGAACCTTCTCACTCTTTTCCATGAAAGCATTCTCGACAGGGTTTGCTGGAGATGCAACAAACTGATATTGTGACATTGATGCTGCTCTGTCATTGTTCCTTGAGCTTTCATCAATTTCAACAGACTCTATCTTGGCAATAAGCAAATCTAAGTCCATTAGAAACTTCTCAGTATGCTTTAGCAAAGTTACAGTTTGTTTCCATGAGGAGGGTAAAGCATTGAGTAGTCTAAGATTTAGATCTTCAAGATCAGGCTTGATTCCAGCTGTTGACATCTCAGTAGTAAGCTGAACAAATCTGTTCATCATTTGGTTTACTGTTTCACCAGACAAATGTTGAAACAGTTCTAATTGCCTTTTCAGCTTTTGTTTCTTGATGTTTTAGATTTCTTTTCCTCCTTCACAGATGGTCTTTAAGGCCTTATACATGGTATATCCAGTCTGATATCCATCTATCCTTGCAAGAACTTCCAAAGGTTCTCCTTTACACATCAAGGAGTATGCTTTAATATCATTCTTGACTCTTTTCAAATCATCTCCTTGTAAACCATCTTCAGGGTACGTTCTTGAGAATCTTTAGTATATACAAAACCCCTGTCAGGCCCATCAATAGTTATTGGAATGTATGGTCCTTTTTCAATTGATTTCCAAAGATCAGTGTCAATGGAATTCAAATGGTGTTTTAGTCTAAGTGACCAATTTTTAAAATTAGCTCTGTTTTTCAGTTTAGGAACTCTATTTTCCGAGTCTTCTGATTTCACCATCTTTATATTTTTTGTTGATTTTTAGTTTTCTGATTTTTAAATTTTTGATTTTAAAAAATTTCTAAGTATTAAATGGAGATGCGCCTGAACAGTACAGAAACGTCTCTACAGTTGAGAAACTTCTAAGTTTGCACTTGAACCGTCTAAGGGATTGTCACACCACAACCTTGACGGTGGAATCGTCGAGATGTGAGGGTTAAGATTGTTCACAGCCACATAACGCTATATTTAAATGTAAATATTCAAATTATAAGTTTCAAAAGAAATTACAAACATAGTTCTCAAATACGTAATAAGTTCAAACATAACATAACGAAACTTAATTCTTTTATTCCATTAACTGGGTCCAAATCCTAGATTATTGCAAGCCTCAAAAGATCACTTTTAAACCTGGGCATGACCTGAAACATGATAAAAATAAAAGGTCAACTAAAATAGTTGGTGAGTTTCCAAGGTTTACATACATAATATGATAAGATTACAAGTAGCAATTCATGTCATAGGTTATAAGTTAGCAAGGTTATAGAACACATATCGTTACAACCAAACCTCGACTTGATTACAAGTATATAAGATTGGCTAAGTGTATTTGGTTCCCATGATGAACAAGCATACTTCATCAGGAGTTGGCAATACCTCGGCTTTAGCACCAAATAGGCTTGTCAGGCCCAAAGATCTAAGACGTCGCCAGGCTAGCAATAGTTAATGATTGTAAACAAACTATGTATCTCATATAAACACTTACAACACACAAATAACCATGACAAATAAAAGTATGAATTGCAAGTGCTTTACAAGTCTAAACGTTAACAAGTGAATTATGTATAAGTAATCATGTTTCACCCCAAATTAGTGTGAAAAGATAAAAAGGGGGCAAGGAAACTCACTTGGCAAATAAATATAAGTATGACGATTAATAAGAATAATAATAGACGTCGTTCAACGTGAATCGACATAGGACACCTGAATATATATATTTACAAGAATTAAGTTTAATAATAGGATTGGTGATTTAACGAGAACTAGGGTTTCAAGTGGAGTTTGGGAATCTTTGTAGTAGTCTAAATAATGTAACAAAGAAATATACCATTTATGTAAATTATTATAAGGAAAATAATATTAAATCATACATAATAGTTAGTGAAGTTTAAATATAAACTTGAATAAACATTTGAAATAATCATGATCTTAAACGATAATAATTTAAAGGTAATTTTTGGATCAATAATAATTTATTAATTTATTATTTAAAATCCATTAGAAATAATCCAAGAACAACCTTCGTTAATATGCTTTATTAAAAAGATAATTAATTATTTAAATTTAAAAATTACAAAAAAATAATTTGATTTCTTTAAAAATATTTAAAGTTTACAAAACCATTTTTTATATTTATTAAGAATTTTCTATAATTTATTTAAGGGCTAAAACCCTTTAAAAAAATACATGAGGGTGCCCGGGTTTAAACCCGGGACCTCATAGTTGTGGGCAAGTGTCTTAACCAGTGAACCAGGGCCGCGGCCTTGGTTTGCATTGGTTTTAATTGTTTTAAAAACACAATTACAGGAAGCCCCCAAATTGGCCAAGAACCCTAGCTTCGGATTTCCTCAAATTGAACATGGATTCGTGTGTTTTGACCGGATTAAACTTAGGGCTTTTAATCCCTAAGTGTAATCTAGTATGTGGGTATGTTTCACTTACTTGATTACTATCGGATTAACATGATGAACCTCAGTTCGGCTTCGGTCTACTCGTGATGAATAGGGACTTTGCAATCTATATTTGAGTGATAATTTAGGGAGATTGAGGTTGCAGAGAGTTGAAAGGGGTTGGATTAAAGCTTTCCCCTCTGTTAAATGAGCTCAATTTATACGTTAGAAGGTCGAACGAGTTTCAGTTTCCATTTGGCTTTTTCGGTTACAATCGATTGTTTAATCGATTGTTTAACTATAATTAAACGATGTATTAAGTTTAGAAATGATTATTAGAACGTTTCTGGTCGTTTAATTTGATTATTCATCACAGTGTATACGTTGAACGGTTATGAATCAATTGGGTTATTGATTTCGGTTAGATTGTCTTAAATGCCGAATGTAATGTTCCAATTGGTCATGGGTTCGAGTTCGCGGTGCTTCCCCGAGTCGTTTGGTACCTTTAGCATAGTTTAAGCACTTTCGGGCTTGAGTGCAAGACATGAGTTTAAGCCTTTTGGAAGATTTTTCGCCGAACACTTTCAAAGTATCCCCAGATGGTAACGGTATACGGATGCACTTCTCGAAACAAACGATCTCGGCATGGTGTTTGGCTAACCAATCCATACCAATGATGACGTTGAAGCTTCCAAGTTTCATAGGAATAAGATCAATAAGAAAATCGTGTGTGTCAAGACTTAAGATGCAATCACGGATAACGACATCCACGGTAATCGGCTCTCCATCAGCAACTTCAACGGTGAGAGGACTTTCTAGTTTCGTATGTTGCTTAGCAAGTATGGGTTCAAACTCTAATGAAACAAAACTCTTATCAGCTCCAGAATCGAATAGAACATATGCATAAGTTTTGTTAATAAGGAACATACCTATTCAGTTTTAAAGATATTTAATGATACAAGTAACACATGAAAAGAATTAGGTCGCAAAGTTAAAGGTAAATTAACGTACCATTCACCATATCGTTGTTTGCTTGTGCTTGATTTGCGTTGATGTTGAAAGCATGTCCTCAGGCTTGTGGAACATTACCCACCAGACGAGGGCATTGTGGACGGAAGTGACCAGGTTCCCACAGTTGTAGCAAACACGGTTTGTGACCATTGCGGCATTGTTAGGTGCACGGTGACAAGTCGCCACCCAGTGACCATATTTACCGCATAAGGTACAGATACGACATGGTTGATTCCCCCGATGATGATACCTACATGTGTTGCACATAGGTTGAGGACCAGCATAGGCCGTATCCCCAGGCACTTGTGCCACAGGTGCAGCGGTACAAGTTGTCTTTGGGGTTGTTTGGGTGCAACCACGGCATAGTTGCGTGCCGGTGTAAACTTGCGCTTCTTGTTGTTGTTGTTGTTGTAAGACGGTTCAGCTTTAGTCTCCTTAACGGCCTCAGTTGCCGTCTTTTCCACCTTCTTTGCACCCTTCATAGACATGGTGCCTGCTCGTATATGGTTCTCGGTGAGTTGAGCGGTGATAGTGATGGCTTCCTCCAAGGTTGTGGGTCGGCTACCCACCACAACATCTTGAATTTGGGGTGGTACACCCTTTATGAACTTCTCAATGTTACGGGGGACAGTGTCAACCATATGGGGCAGTAGTAAACTCAACTCATGATGCCTAGTTGAGTAAGCCAAATGGTCACCACCATCTTGCTTCAAGTTCCAAAACTCCTCCTCCAACTTTTGCAGTTCGCTTCTCGGGCAGAACTTTGCTATGGCGATGTTCTTGAACTCTTCCCAAGTAAGTGCCAAAATAGCATCAGCTCCTCGATTCCTCTTCTCGCTATTCCACCAGGTAAGTGCCCTTTGTTGGAGCATACTAGTGGCATAACGAACTTTGAGTGCCTCAAGACACTCACAGTTGACAAAAGTGTTCTCCATGCTCTCGAACCACTCAAGAAGACCAGTGGCTCCTTCCTTGCCACTAAAACTAGTGGGCTTGCAAGAGCTAAAGTGCTTGAAAGTGCAATTTTGGTTGTTACGCCCTTGGTTAGCACTATTCTCTCCTTGACCATTTCCATTGTTGCTAAAGTTGGTCATTAAGTTGCTATTGAGTTCAGCAACCATGGTCGGGATGACAGCAGCCATTTGCCGGGCAATTATGGCAGCTAGCTTACGATCGGAACTTCTACGCTTTCCATGATGACGAGACATGCTGGAATATAAAAATGAGTTAGACACGAGAAAAGAGAATAACAAGGGTTATAATTCAACAAGGATTAGGCAACGGTTGTAAGGCACATGGAATGGTTCCATTTGGTAACGCATTACTATATGGAAACGTTGACACGTCAAGGTAAGTTGACCCATTCGCCTTAGAAATTTGTGTGTGTTGACCATAGTTTATCACTCATCCCAGAAATCCCCAGGTAAGCATAACTAGTCCCGTAGGATTTATGCGAAATGCTTACCTTAGCCCGAAGGCTTTTTGCCAGGAAAACCAGAATACAGGTGTCTATGTGTCACACAATATTTCTTAGGTTCATGAAATCAAAACCTTGATGAGATTTATATAGATTAGACATATCGTCTAAAGTCCAAGTCATAAGCATAAGCATAAGATTCCACGCGTCGTCGAGAATAAGATTAAGAGGTTTCATGTTCGGGGAGGGTCAAAGAGTCAAGGATAAGTTTAGGGGGACAAGTAACAATGTTTAGGCAATCCTATGCTAAGGCATCAAATTGCACATAAGAAGGCATAGCATTATGTAGCATGCAAACCATATAATTTACAAGATAGAAATATAATTCTATAAGGTTCATGCATATACTATAGTCTAGGTCACCATTTCTAGTAACCTAAATCCCTATAGTTATGGGCTCTGATACCAATCTGTCACACCCCAACCTTGACGGCGGAATCGTCGAGATGTGAGGGTTAAGATTGTTCACAGCCACATAACGCTATATTTAAATGTAAATATTCAAATTATAAGTTTCAAAAGAAATTACAAACATAGTTCTCAAATATGCAATAAGTTCAAACATAATATAACGAAACTTAATTCTTTTATTCCATTAACTAGGTCCAAATCCTAGATTATTGCAAGCTTCAAAAGATCACTTTTAAACCTGGGCATGACCTGAAACATGATAAAAATAAAAGGTCAACTAAAAATAGTTGGTGAGTTTCCAAGGTTTACATACATAATATGATAAGATTACAAGTAGCAATTCATGTCATAGGTTATAAGTTAGCAAGGTTATAGAACACATATCGTTACAACCAAACCTCGACTTGACTACAAGTATATAAGATTGCCTAAGTGTATTTGGTTCCTATGATGAACAAGCATACTTCATCAGGAGTTGGCAATACCTCGGCTTTAGCACCAAATAGGCTTGTCAGGCCCAAAGATCTAAGACGTCGCCAGGCTAACAATAGTTAATGATTGTAAACAAACTATGTATCTCATATAAACACTTACAACACATAAATAACCATGACAAATAAAAGTATGAATTGCAAGTGCTTTACAAGTCTAAACGTTTACAAGTGCATTATGTATAAGTAATCATGTTTCACCCCAAATTAGTGTGAAAAGATAAAAAGGGGGCAAGGAAACTCACTTGGCAAATAAATATAAGTATGACGATTAATAAGAATAATAATAGACGTCGTTCCAACGTGAATTGTCACAGGACACCTAAATATATATTTTATAAGAATTAAGTTTAATAACAGGATTGGTGATTTAACGAGAACTAGGGTTTCAAGTGGAGTTTGGGAATCTTTGTAGTAGTCTAAATAATGTAACAAAGAAATATACCATTTACGTAAATTATTATAAGGAAAATAATATTAAATCATACATAATAGTTAGTGAAGTATAAATATAAACTTGAATAAACATTTGAAATAATCATGATCTTAAACGATAATAATTTAAAGGTAATTTTTGGATCAATAATAATTTATTAATTTATTATTTAAAATCCATTAGAAATAATCCAAGAACAACCTTCGTTAATATGCTTTATTATAAAGATAATTAATTATTTAAATTTAAAAATTACGGAAAATAATTTGATGTCTTTAAAAATATTTAAAGTTTACAAAACCATTTTTATATTTACTAAGAATTTTCTATAATTTATTTAAGGGCTAAAAGCCTTTAAAAAATACATGAGGGTGCCCGGGTTCGAACCCGGGACCTCATAGTTGTGCGCAAGTGTCTTAACCAATGAACTAGGGTCGCGACCTTGGTTTGCAATGGTTTTAAATTGTTTTAAAAACACAATTACAGGAAACCCCCAAATTGGCCAAGAACCCTAGCTTCGGATTTCCTCAAATTGAACATGGTTTCGTGTGTTTTGACCGGATTAAACTTAGGGCTTTTAATCCCTAAGTGTAATCGAGTATGTGGGTATGCTTCACTTACTTGATTACTATCAGATTAGCACGATGAACCTCGGTTCGGCTTCGGTCTACTCGCGATGAATAGGGACTTTGCAATCGATATTTGAGTCATAATTTAGGGAGATTGAGGTTGTAGAGAGTTGAAAGGGGTTGTATTAAAGCTTTCCCCTCTGTTAAATGACTTCAATTTGTACGTTAGAGGGTCGAACGAGTTTCAGTTTCCATTTGGCTTTTTCGGTTACAATTGATTGTTTAATCGATTGTTTAACTAAAATTAAACGATGTATTAAGTTTAGAAATGATTATTAGAACGTTCTGATCGTTTAATTTGATTGTTCATCACAGTGTATACGTTGAACGGTTATGAATCAATTGGGTTATTGATTTCGGTTCGATTCTGTTAAATGCCGAATGTAATGGTCCAATTGGTCATGGGTTTGAGTTCGCGTGCTTCCCCGAGTCGTTTGGTACCTTTAGCATGGTTTAAAAACGTTTAATTTGGGTGTTCGGTGGTCACCGGAGCTCGGCCGGAGGTTGGCCGTGACCGGAATGTCAGGGAGAGAGAAGGGGGGTTTGATTTGGGTTTTAATATTTTACACAAATGGTCCCTGTTGTTACAAATGTTAACACCTTATGCCCAAACTTTAATATCACAGTTCTTAAATTGGCAATAAAGCCCCCTAAACTTTGTTTACTTTAAGTTCTAACCATTTTTAAGTTTAAATATTTTTTTATAAATTATTATTATTATTATTATTATTATTATTATTACTACTACTACTATTATATATTATTATTATTATTATTATTATTATTATTATTATAATTATTATTATATTATTATTATTATTATTATTATATTTATTCTTATTCTTATTATTATTGTTATTATTACCATTATTATTATTATTATTGTTATTTCATTTATTATTATTATTAGTAATATTAGTAGTAATATTATTATTATTATTCTTCATTATTGTGTTCTATTTAATAATTAAATTATTTACTTCCAAATTAAAGAATTAAAGACAAACGAAGAATAAGCATAAACAAGTCTTCAAAGTTTCGTAAATGACATAGATGGTCCTTACAAGAATTTAACGAAGTTAACTTATATTTAACGAAAATACGAGATGTTACATGGATTGCCTTAGAAAATTTTTAACAACCGTCCAGTTCAGAAACGTCTGAACAGTTGCAAAACGTCTGAACAGTTGTCAGACGTCTGAAGTTTTAACCGTCCAAATAGTTATGAAACGTCTAAACAGTTATGAAACGTCTAAACAGTTATGAACCGTCTAGAATTACTTCAGCTCAAACAGTACCAAAACTCCTCAATAGTGTAAAAACGTCTTCTTGAAAACCGCCTAAACAGTGATAAAACGTCTGAACAGTGCTCAAACGTTAATCACTTGGGCAATTTTCAGACAAAATGTCAAAATTTTTGCTAATTGTAAATCTTAGGGGGAGCTGCTTGAATTGGAGTTGGTGGAGCATCCTCTTGTTGCACATCCTCAGGATGTTCTGACTCATCCTGAGGTCTGGAGATGGATGCTTCTTTCTTCCTTTTCTTTGACTTTGGTTTGGAAACCATCATTTTTCTCCTCTTTGAACTTTTTAACAGAGAAGACTGGCCTGCAGCACCTGATTGATCTTCTTTGTCTTTCTTAATTGGGTCTTCCTCTCTCACAGGTTTAGATTGAGAGGGGACAGATCCCTGCTGTGGATCAGAAGTGGAAGCTTGCTGAGGTTCAACAGGAGATTCAGGTTGTGTTGTCTTAAATTATTCAACTTAATCTCCATTTCCTAAGGGACCTTACTTGGTAGGGAGTGTAAGGTAGCAAGTTCACCTGTTTGAATCTTCTACTTGATTACCTTGATGTGCTCATCCATGGTGGACAGAGACATAGGACCAAGTCTCCTTCCGGAGAATCCGTGCAGTTTCAAGAAGCTCATCATCTTCTGCCTATCAACAGACTTCTTCATGTTTTTCTGGATGATGGCTCTTGACTTTGCAACCTCTTCCCTTAACTTTCTTTTGGTGATCTTTCTTTCGTTGACTATATCAAGTTCAAGTTGTTTGAGGTACTCAAACTCAATGTAATCAAAGGGTAAAGGGAAGAAGTGTATTAGCTTGATAGAGGCCTGTGGCACTCAGGTAGTTTATCGTGTTGATTCTATCATTCTCTTTGTCTACCTGAGGTTCTTGTGGAACCACATTCTCTTGTTCATGACTTTCTTGAACTGGTGAGAGAGTAGACACATGCTTGTAGAATCTTTTCTGTCTTCTTTCTTCTTTGATTTTAAGAAGTAATTCTGCATCCTCTTCATCTTTTCCCTCTTTTGACAATTCCATGTCAGCCAGCTTATTTAATTCATCTATGGGGAGGAAAATGATGTTATCAATGTCATAGTTCCTAGTTTGCAAGTAGTTGATCCTGACTGCCTTTAACTTATCATCCTGAGTATTTGGTCTGGGGGAAGCCCTGATAGCAGTTTCCATTAGTCTTGCAGACCCAGTAGAGGAACTTTCTCCCCTTAGCTTCCTTTTCTTCTCTCTCTCCTCCTCCTCAATCTCCTTAGAAGTCAATTTTCTTTTTCCTTTGTCACTCACAGACCTTTGTGACTCAGGGTGGAGAGAGCTTTGGCCTTCATTGCTTGGTGTAGCTTCCAAGCTCTGGCCAGAGAGAGGTTGAGCTGCACCTTCACCAGCAGGTGTCTCATCAAGGGAATGAACCTCTGCAGCAGTTGATGGTGAGACAGGGCTCTCAGGTTCTACCACTGGGCCTTTAGTCAAGGTTTCCCCTATAAAACTAATCTTAGGGTCTGCCTCAACATCTAGTTGATCGATGATATTGCCTGATTGCCTTAGTCTTCTTCTGAAGCTGAACTCTACAGTGTTCCTGTCTTGAACTCTTTGAAGAATGAGAGCTCTTCTATCAACATCATACCTCCACCCAATAATGTGATTTGAAGTTGGTGGAGATGATATAGCCCTTGGAATGCCTTTCTCAAAGAGACTCCTAATGACAGAGTCTATATTGTCCACATCAATGTGAACTTAAGGAAGTTGCTGAGTATGCACAATTGTAAGTGAGGATGGTGAGTCCTCAATGTCCATACTCTCTAAGAAATCCCAGGTTCCGTGACTGTAATGACTTTCTCCCCCTTTTTTGTAGCATCACCCTCTTGCATAGGTGAGCTAGGAGTTAGGTCAATCATATTCACAGGTTCTTGTATTCCTGGTTGAGCTTGCCTTAAAGGTCTCCCGGCTAGTTGTTCCTTAAGATAAGATATCTCAAGTTGCTGATCATTGACCCTATTTTGCAAGGTAGTCACTTAAGATTCAAGATGACTAACCTTGGAGACTAGATAAGTGCATGTAATTGACAGCTTTACACCTTTAGTCTCAGATTCCCCTCATCTTCATCAGAAGAATCATTGGCGGATGAGAGAATTGGACCAAGGTCTTCTTCCTCACCACCAACATGGTGTTTTTAGCTGTTGGATTTTCTCTGCTTAGTGACAGCTTCAGTTGAAGTGTCAATGAGCTGAGTTGCCATGGTTGAGGTCTGAATAATGTAATCACTTGCTGAAGTGAGAGCCTCTTCCATATGGATATCCTGAATAGGTGCAGAAGTATCCACCTCAGTGATGGGTGACTGATGTGGGCTAGACCTAGGTGACTCAGAAGCAATCATCTCTCTTTGAGGAGTGCAGTAGTAGGGAGACTCATGGTACTCACTGACACCTAATTCTTCATCAGTATAAAAGTCAAGATTAGTAATGGGTGGTTTAAGTCTAAAGGCTGGGAATGGTAGCTATCCCCTGAAGGTTGTTCACTTGAGTGTTGAGACTCAGAGTGAAGGCTTAAGGCATTTGGGCTTGTGAGCTCATCAGGCTGAGCATGAGGAACCTCAGCACTGATCTTAAGAAGTAATGGGAGTGGTTTGCTCCTTAGGAGAAGTGGGAGCTCCAGTATCCACTTCCTCTTGTATAGGTAAGTATATGGGGGCCTGCACAGAATCAATAGCCTGAGCAGGGGTTCGTTTGTGTTTTCTTTTGTAGGTGAGGGTGATTTGTGTTTGTTTTGGTGGTTGAGATGTAGAAGGTGTGGGTTCAACACTAGCCTGTGTTACTAGGTTGTCACCTTGAGCAATGAATTCTAACATTTTTAGGACAAGGGCTGTTTCTACCTCTGAGAAGCCAACAATTGGCTACCTCAAAATTTTAAAGATGCCGGGCTTCATCTGTCTCAATTTAAGAATATTACATGTTTCCCTCAACTGTGAGTCCAGTTCATAGTTAAGAATGTATTGAACATATCTAGGAAATATGTAATACTCTAAGGAGTCCAAGTTTGCAATCAGATTAGTATAAACAAATTGAGAGTACCTGAACTTGACTCCCTGAACCATCCCATGCACTATGAAGGAGAGATCTTCAGGAATCTGGTCCCACCCTCCATGCTTGTTGGACAAGCTGTGGATAACCACATGAAGTAGGTATTTCCACTGAGGTGAGACATTCCCTTTCCTGAAGGTGTTTACAGAGAAATCTTCCTCATAGCCCATCTGCTCAAAAGAATGATTAACAATTTCTTTTGGGAAGAACACCTCACCTTCTTCATCATCCAGCTGAAGATGATTGTTGATGATGGCTGGAGTGATGAAGATTGTTCCCCCTACACTATGGCAGACAGTGCCCTCTCCCCATCCATAATGACCTTGGCAGGTCTTCCAAAATTCAAGCAAATGATCCTCATATAGAGTATGATCAATGGTAAGGGAGGTGAAGTAGTTTGACAGAGCTAATAATTGGCACACCTCTGAGAAACGTGAATATTTCTTAGAGTTTAACAGAGCAACCTGATTGTGTTGCCTATGTAACTACATGGAGAAATCTGGGTCATTTCTTCTGTTAAGGTTGGCCATTATGAGAAAGCTTAAAGATGAAGGAAAGATGAACGAGGGTGGTTTCAGATAGAGATTTGGAATTTAGGTTTGGAGGAAAGATGAAGATGATAGAAAGAGGGGGAACCGATTGGGTTTACATGTGAAAAGGATTTGAGACAAAGTTAATGAAAGAGGATAAACTTTGAAATCTGGATGGCGGTTCCACCTCTGAAAAAGTAGTTTGCTTTTTGCTCAAAAAGTGGTTTTCTTGGAAATCGAAAAGCTTCCGAAGGTAAATTGTCTTAGGAAGTTTTAATGAAAAAGCTTCCGAAGCCAAAATGACTTCGGAAGAATTTCCGAAGAGTTTTGACAAACTTACTTCGGAAGAGAATTTAGACTTGGATGTTTTGTTCAATAGAACAAAGCTTCCGAGGGTTAATTTTCTTTAGAAGAAAACGGTCCTTGAAAACATATAAGTGCCTAAGAGAGTTTTAAGCTTCGGAAGAAATTTCAGAAATTTCTTCCTAAGGCAAAATTTTACTTAGGCAGTTATTTGTCTTGAAGGTATATTTTCTTCCGAAGATAAAATCTTATATTACGAAGGATCAAGATTTGTCAAAAATTTAAGAAAACTCTTCAAAAAGTTTTTATCCATAGAAAACATGAGCTTATAAAGGTGATAAACTAGACAACTTAGGAAATACAAATTTTAAGAAATAAAATGAATTAGTTTTAAGAAAAAGCTTCTCAAAGTTAATCATCCCAATAGCTGATATAAGATACTTAAATCTCTGTTCATCAAAGGCTTTTATAAACAGATCAGCATATTGTTCATTTGTGTTAACTTTAACTAGTTTAATTAATCTCTTTTCAAAGTTATCTCTAATTAAATGATGCCTGATATTTATATGTTTTGTCCTTGAGTGCTGCACAGGATTCTCTATGATGGAGATAACACTGCTGTTGTCTATATGAATGGGAGTCTCCTTGAAGTTTAAACCATAGTCAAGCATCTGATTCTGAATCCAAAGCACTTGAGCACAGCAGCTTGCAGCAGTAACGTATTCAGCTTCAGCAATTGATGCAGAGACACAGGATTGTTTCTTGCATTGCCATGAGACAACCCTTCCACCAAGGAACTGACATCCCCCAGATGTAGACTTTGCAGTCATATTACAACCACCATAATCACTATCTGTATATGCATACAGATTGATGTCAGAATTCTTAGGATAGCCAAAGACCAAGTGTTGAGGCACCTTTGAGGTATCGTAGAATTCTCTTAACAGTGATGAGGTGAGACATTTTGGGGTTGGCTTGATATCTTGTACAAATACATGTGGTAAACATGATATCAGGCCTGCTAGCTGTAAGATACATAAGGGACCCAATCATAGCCCTATAAAGGTGTTCATCCACACACTCCCCCTCAAGATCAGGCCCAAGGGAGTTATTTATTGCTATGGGTGTCTTAGTTATCTTACAATCAGTCATGTTGAATCTTTTACGTATGTCCTGAACATACTTTGACTGACTTATGAAGATTCCATCTTCAACTTGCTTCACTTGAATTCCCAGAAAGAAATTGAGTTCCCCCATGGCACTCATTTGAAATCTATCCTTCATCAGCTTCTCAAAGTCTTTACAGAGCCTTGGATTAGTTGAACCAAAAATGATGTCATCTACATACACTTGAACTAGCATTAAGTCATTTCCCTGTCCTTTAATGAAGAGAGTTCCATCTATAGTAGCCCTTCTGTATCCATGTATCCATGCTTGCAGAGATACTGAGATAGAGTCTCATACCACTTTCTTGGTGCTTGGTGTAGCCCATAAGGAGCCTTATCAAGCTTGCAGACATAATCAGGATAATCAAGATCTGCAAAACCAGGTGGTTGTTTGACATACACCTCTTCATCAATCACCCCATACAGAAAAGCACACTTGACATCAATTTGATAGACTTTGAAGTTTTTGGATGCTGCAAATGCCAAGAATATCCTAACAGCTTCTAGTCTTACTACAGGAGCAAAGACATCAGTGTAGTCAATTCCTTCTTCTTGTGTGTATCCTTGAACAACTAGTCTAGCTTTGCTTTTGGTGACAATACCTCTATCATCTTTCTTATTCCTAAATACCATTTGATTCCTATAGTTGTCTTCCCATGAGGAAGAGGACATAGGTTCCAAACCTTCTGTCTCTTGAATTAAAGCAGCTCCTCTTGCATGGCTTCAACCCAACTTCCATCCTTCAGAGCCTCATCAATTTTCTTAGGCTCTATCTAGGACAAGAAACAAGAGTGAAGACAAACACTTCCTTCATAGGTTTGTCCTGTTGTTCTTACACCAGTTTCAACATCTCCAATGATGTTTGTGGTAGGATGAGACTTGTGGATCCTTAGCTGAGGGATCACAGCAAGTTGCTGAGCGAGATCTAAATTAGAGAAATTTAGATCTCGCATTGATGCTTCTTCCACCACATCAACACACTTATCAAGAGAAACTTGATCCAATGAGTGTGTGACATCATTGATATGTTCATCTATGGAGTGGTTATCAGCATCAAGAAATTCTTGATCACTGTCACCACCACCATCATTTTCTTCTGCATTTGAAGTTTCTTTGTTGGTTGTTGAGCTTCTGAGCTGGAACTTGAAGGCATCTCAAATGTATCAGCTGAATTTGTCATTGTTGTGCTGATAGAAACTTCATTTACTGAAGTAGCTACAATTGGAGCTGAAGATGTGTCACTTGAAGGTCTTCTTAGCTCAAATCTTGGATCAGAATCACCTGGAGGTAATATAATCTGTAGATCCTGAAACATTCTCACAAGATTTGTTAAAACAGTTGGTAACTAAATCCAGATCAAATAACCAATACGGACCAGAACCTTTCACACTGGGAGTGTGCTCATTGAAAGTCACATTGGTTGACTCCTCAACTACTTTAGTTCTGGGATTGTAACTCTATAAGCTTTAGCTTGAGAAGAATATCCAATAAAGTGTCCATCATCTGATTTCTCAGCAAACTTGGCAATTTGATCTTTGGTATTCAAGATGCTGCATGGACATTCAAATGACCTAAGAAAACCAATGAAAGGTTTCCTCTTATGCTAAAGTTCATAAGGAGTCTTACCATGAGTCTTAACCACTAAAACTCTGTTTTGCACATAGCAGGCAATGTTGACTGCCTCTGCCCAGAAGGTGATGGGCAGCTTAGAGTCAGACAACATCGTTCTTGCAGCTTCAATCAGTGTCCTATTTCTCCTCTCAGCAACACCATTTTGCTGAGGAGTCCTGGGAGCACTGTATTGTCTTGTAATACCCTTTTTATCACAAAATGTATCAAGGATTTGGTTCTTAAATTTAGTTCCTTGATCACATCTTATGGTTTTGATCTTGTGATCACATTGATTCTCAATCTTTAAGATGAAATTCTTCAAAATCTCAAAGGTCTCATCCTTTGTTCTAAGAAAGAAAACCCAAGTGAATCTTGTAAAGTCATCTGTGATCACCAGACAGTAAGAGGTCCTTCCTAGACTCATTACACTGGTGGGGCCAAAGAGATCCATATGTAACAAGTGTAGGGGTGTAGTGATGGAGTTTCTTTCCTTAGGCTTGTAAGATACCTTATATTGCTTCCCTTTCAGGCATGCAACACAATGATCATCAATTGTAAAATCTTTCTTTAGCATTCTAGTTATCAAATCATTCTTAATAAGCTTATTCATGTTTCTAAAGTTTACATGACACATTCTTTTATGCCAGAGAAAAGACTCATCACTATTAGCTTTAGATAGAAAGCATGAAACTTCTCCTGAGGGAGATGTTTCTTGCAAGTCCATCTTATACATGTTCCCTCTCCTGGGGGCTCTGAGCAGGATATGCTCATGAGGAATAATCACCCTAGGCTTGAGAACAATGCACTCATGCTTAGTAAAGAGATGTTATGACTCTGATCACAAAATTGAGATACACTCAGAAGATTGTATCCAAGCTCCTTGACAAAGTTTACCTTCTCAATGCTGAGCTTACTATTTGTGACCTTACCCCTTCCAGAAATGTAACCTCCTTCATCTCCTCCAAAAGCAACTGGTCCTCCATTAATTCTTTCAATGTTTTGGAGTAGTGACCTATTTCCTGTCATGTGCCTAGAACATCCACTACCAATGATCCAGATATTTTTGTTTGTATTGAGCTGTTCCTGCACAAAGAAAATGATTAGTTACATTTGGAAACCCAAGCCTTATTGGTCTTGGGCTCATCAAAAGAAGTAGAAGGTAATGAAATAGTAATAGATCCTATAGTTGTGCTTTGAGGATCTATTGCTGTTGTTGATGGAGAATTTTCAGTCACTTGGTCTTTCTTTGACTTCCACATCACCTTTGGAAGTTTAAACCTGACCTTCAATACTTTGGAAGCTTTTGAGACTTCAGAAGTTTTGACGACTGGACCTTCGGAAGTTCCTGCTAACATTGCAGCAGAGTTTAGTGCTTCGGAAGTATTCCTTTCTTCCGAGACCAAATTTTCTTTCGAAGGCAATTTTCTTTACTTTGGAGCTTCCGAAGGACACAAATTTTCCTTCTAAAGAAGAATTCTTCTTAGAGCTCTTAAAAGTCTTTTCTTGCTTACATGAAGAGTACCTCTTGGATTGTATGGACAATCCTTAGCAAGATGAGAAGTACTCTCACACATAACACATTTCATCTTTTTCCTCCTAAAGTTTGTTTCTGAGAACAAGGCTGACTTTGATCATTTCCCTTCTCCACCTTCATCTTTGCAGATGCTGAGACAGTCCTTTTGGGCTGAGGACTATTCTTGGAGTTGGATAGTTCAGGCTGTGTAGCAGTGGTACACAACTGATCAGCCTTCTTCTTGATGTTGAGATGATTTGAACATGAACTAGAACTCTTGGTAGAAGAGTTGAGGTTGATGTCTTCGTCTTAACCATGTCAAACCCTGTACAGATAAAGACTCATTTCTGCTTAGAGTTAAAAGTGGCCTTGATCTCTTGAGCCCTCTTAGCCTTTCTCTTGCTCTTTCTGATCAAGTTCTTCCTCATAGACTTGGTCATCACAGACTTCCTGCTCTCCTCAGAAGGATAGTGACCCTTCTTAGAGTCCTCCTCTTCATTCTTCTAAGAGGAATTCTTCACTATCACTTCTTCACCCTCTTCACTCAAGGGGTCTATGAGAGGAAGCTCATCTTCACAAGTTCCACGCTTAGGTGATCTTACAGACAAGATTGTGTGTGGAGGAGCTATCTCACTAGATCCCAGTCCCTGCTTGTTTTGATAACAAACTTTTGCATGCAAGGATGAGGATATGATGTTCTTGAAGGTGTCTTCTTCAAGAACACATTTTTCTGCCCTGGCTTTGCTGATCACAAGCTCAGCCTGGCATTCAGTTAACTTGGTTATGAGATCCTTGATCTGAGTCCTATAATTTGTATGCTCATGTTTTAGGACTGAAATGGTTTTCTCTAAGTCCTCTATCTTTAACTTATAATCATTTTCAGCATTTCTAAAATAAGATTTCAAGATGTTTAAGGGCTCAAGATCAGATCGCATTTCTAAGTTATATGACCTGTATCTGTTGACTTTAGCAATACATTCAGGAGTACAGAGATGTTCCAATACCTTGGTTTCATCATGGCCAGCCATTAATGCTTAGTTTGGAGATGCATCTTCCACCTGAAAGCTCTAGTCAAAGCCTCCTTCTTCAACAGCAACTGCAACTTGCTGCTTTGGCTTCTCATTTTGGGTAGCTTTATCAGTTTAGTTTGGCCTGGATTATGCTTATCCACCATTTTTTCTTGGTGTCTTGCATTCCCTAGCAAAGTGACCCATCAAATTACAGTTGTAACACTTAACTTTGCTTTTATCCAACCCAAACTTTCCACTGGCTGTATTGCTGGGAAACTTCCTTCCTGTCCGCTTGTAGAACCTCTTGGCTCTGTGAGTGAGAGGAGCCATTTGCTGGACTATCTCCATGTACTCCAGATCATCTGGATGGATACAGTCCAGGTCTTCAAGGGTGAATTGAAAGCTGCCACAACTTTCATCAGAAGACACAAAGGCTTGAGAAGAACTTATCTCTTGGAATGAGCTTCCTTGAGTATAGTTCTCCCTTTGTGTCTCCGGGAAGGTGATGAAAGGACCCTTTTGTGAGATATCAGGGTAGCATATGAGATGATGTTGGGGTTTATGCTATCCCTTTCAGTCACATGAAGGGCTGAACCCATTTGATTGCTGGAGTTACCAGATGAACCTTGCATGTTCATCTCCATCTGGTATCCACTGAGAATACCATACAACTCTGTCAAAGTAAGAGTCTTAAGGTTCTCAGTCCTCTTGATTACAACATAATAATGTGTCCATTGCCTAGGAAGAGAGGACATAAACTTCCTTACAATATCCCTGTTCTTATGAGTTACTCTAACATCCACTAGAGTATCCACAATCTCAACATACCTTAAGTATTGTTGAGTCATGGTCTCACCTGTTTTAAATGTGAAATTTTCAAACTGCTGCTTCAGGAGATCCTTCTTGTTCCCCTTTGCTTCAGTGGAACCCTCATATATTAGTTTCAATGCATCCCACAGCTGCTTAGCTGTTTTGCATTTCTTGAAACCTCTGTATATAGAGTTTGGAAGAGCAGTCTGAAGGGCTGTCATGGCCTTTTGATCAATTTCTACTCTCTTTCTATCTTCATCTGAGTAGTCAGCCACAGCCCTGGGGATCATACCACCTCCAGCAACAGCTGAAGAGGTGCTGGGTATGTAAGGTCCAGTGACAACAGATTCCCACATTCTTGAGTCTTGACACTTAATAAAGCCTTCCATTCTTTGGCATCAAGTGTCAAAGTCATCAAGAGTGATCAGTGGGGACTTTGTCATGGTTCTAGTTTCCGTATCAGCTTTAGAGATAGCTGCCATTTAAAGGGTTAAGTATTTTGTGTGTGTGAGGAATCTTAAGATGGTGAGATCTTATATCAAGAGCCTGAAAAGCTCTGATACCAATTTTAGGACCGTTGAAGGGTATGCACTTACAACACAACAACACAAAGAGGAGAGTGTGCAACAACACTTAACAATTCAAATGGGAAACTAGAAAAATCAGTTTTGAGAACTAAGAAACACAAGTGTATATGAGACAGAACAAGAACAACACAAGTAATTGGTTTTCAAGGTTGATATATATTGCTCTCTAGTTCCTTACAAGTGTTTCCAAGTTCTTCTGATAAGATACAAGGACTAGAAGTACTTATACTACAACAGACAACCGGCCATACTTTGAAGGCCAGCTGGATACATGATCTAGACAACAAAATCAATGTAGAGTCAAAAGGCAGATTGCCTTTTGACTAGTGACTATGACATGTCATAGCTCACATCCTAATATATTACAAAAAGGATAAAGTACATAAAGTGGAAAGTTACATACTCAAGACCTCAATGTACATTTACATAAAGCATGGATCTTTCACCAACTTATATAAAGTTAGTGTCTTATTAGAGTTGCAGCGGAAAGGGGTCCAGCTTTATGAAAAAGGTACATCAAATAAAGCATGTGATAAAAAAATCTTCGGAAGAAATCTGTCTTCAATAGTTGGCTTCGGAAGACTTTGTCTTTGAAGCTTTGGTAGACTTCATCTTTGGCTTCAGAAGATATTGGCCTTGGCTTTGGAAGATTTCACACTTAGAGTAATTTCTAAGGCAGTGGGTGAAACTTCCGAAGCATTCCACTTCAGTACACTTGTGCATGCATGCAGGAGAGACTTTGGGTGTTTGGGTTGCATCAGCCTTACAAATAAACCTTACAATGACGTATAAATAAGGTTTCATATTAATTATATATACCTTAAAATTTTTATTTCATGTCCTTTGAGTATAACATATGACAACGTTATGCAAGATTGCATTAATTTCAATTAAAGTCCCCGAAAGGTAACATTTCAATCATCTCAAATTTAAGTGTAGCTACATATACTCTATACTTATCTTTATGGTCATTGTCACACTTACAAAAAAAATCATTTAGGTTTTCTCATATAAAATTTTTGTTTTTCCCATAACTTGTCTGAATACATTAATGCATATGTTTTGATGTAAATTTCTTTCAAAACAAAATGGCACGTCATAATATAAAGTTATTGATGTGTGTGAAAGGTATATATATTTTTTGATAAATATTTTCACATAGATTTAGTTTTTAATTGGTTATTACTAATACTAAACTACACACACAAAAGGCAAGTGTACCTGTCTGTGTTTATATAGTGATGATAAGAACCGAGTATCAATCCGCGAACGCACCGATCCTACTCAACAACCTTTATGATTGACTACCATATTTGATTTTGTTTTGGGTAATGATAAGTTGCATTTATGTAACAAATATTTTTTTTGGTTTTAAAAAATAATTAAAATAAAAGTAAACGTAACATTGAAACTTTTGGGTTTTAAAACAAGGAATAAAGGCTATCATCCTAATTAGATTACACTTATGTAACTGATGAATATCATGGTGTGAGTAAAGATATAAGTTTAAGTAGTTATATTAATGTTTATAAATGTGAGTCAACGCAGATTTATTGTCTGCCAGCTCCGTAGTGATAAGGACGACAACATGAGTAACTTACAGTACTGATCAATCAAAGCCACTAGTAATGTAGGTAAATCGGTGTAATCTTGTAATATACGATTTTTGAAAACATAACTTAATGTTAGAAAGAGAGTTGATCAAGTTCCTCTTTAATATATCATTAATTGTAGAAAAGCATAACAATTACTGTAGATTTCTCAGACTAATAAAAGGGAACCCACAAATGATTAGATAACTAAAGTATGATTTCTAAAGTTATATGATTTCTAATAACCCAAAATTACCATAGCATTATCATATCATAAATCCCACCATTAGTTCATCAAAAATTACATAGGTTTCATCCAATTAGGTTGATAATAAGAGTTTAGCTCATATGAGCTTGAACATAACAACAAGTAACATAAAAGATAGATATGAAATCATCGGTGAAATAGAATAATAAACCGATGATTCACAATGGATATTGTTTAGACTATGCCGAGCTTCTTCCAAGTGTTGTATGCACCTCTCGAGCCTCTAAATAGTCATCAAGAATTGGATCTCGAGAGAATTCAGCAGAGTAATTCCCTACCAAAAGTTTGCCCAAATGATGAACTAATGCTTTTTGGAGTGTTTAAGCATGGCCCCGTGTTAGTAATGCTTATAAAAGTTAGTCAGTTCATACGTGTAGGAGGTGTCAAGCACGACCCCATGTTAAATAGGGCATGACCCCGTGTTTGAGGTGGGGCATGACCCCGTGATTACTTTTGGGGAACAATTCTTGTTGTCCTGTCAGATGTCAAAACATGGGAGTGTGTCAATTAAAGCACGGGGTGTGTTTCAAGCAAGTCATAGGGCGTGCTTAATAAGGCATGATCCCATGCTTGGACTTCAAAGCTCGATTTTCTTCAAATTCTTGTAACTATGCTTCTTTTGTCAATCTTGCCCTTTTGAACACATGAAAATACAATTTAACATTTTAAGTTCATTTTCATCTTTTTAAGGAAGATATTAAGGAATAATTGATGTGCTTTTGATAAGATTTTTATGTATAATTTAGAGCACATCAAACATCCTCACACTTTAACTTTGCTTGTCCTCAAGTAAAATCACTTAAAATAACAATTCCACTAAAAAAAATCAAATGATAAATATGTCTTTTGGGAAATACGCAAGTAAACTTATTATATCCAAATGTAAATATTTTAAACATATGTAGAATGATATCCAAGCAAGCAATAGATTAGATAGTAAAGATTATTAACATGTAAAAATCCACACTTCTCGCAACATGCACTCACACTCCACTAAATATATGGAGTCATAATCAAGGTTAAGTATGACTAATACACTTAATTCCCTAGTATGAATACGTGTGAAATCATATGCTTATTAAGGGATCAAATCTTCACCAACTTAGATATTTACTTACATAACTTGGATCTATCTATGCAACTAGATGTGATTCTAAGATTCAGGATTCATAACACTCATCCAGCTGAGAATATCATTGGGGATGTCTCAGAAGGTGTGAGAACTAGAAGATAGACTCATAATGGGAATGTCTGCTTGTACTCATGCTTTCTCTCCCAATTGTAACCTAAGAAGGTGGAAGAAGCTCTCAAGGACAACATCTCGGTTAAAGCAATGCAAGAGGAGTTGCTTCAATTCAAGAGGCAAAAAGTATGGAGACCACGTCCATTGCCACCTGGTCAAGTCCCTATTCGCAGAAGTGGGTGTTCAGGAATAAAAGAGATGATAATGGTTTGATCATCAAGAACAAGGCTAGACTTATAGTTTAAAGATATACATAAGAGGAATGGATAGATTACACTGATGTCTTTGCACCTGTTGCAAGACTTGAGGCTGTGAGAATCTTCCTTGCTTTTGTAGCATCCAAGAACTTCACAATCCATCAACTTGATGTCAAATGTGCATTTCTATATGGGGATATCGACAAAGAAGTTTATCTGTGCCAGCCACCGGGATTTGAAGACCCATAGCACCCAACTATGTGTGCAAATTTGATAAAGCTCTTTATGGGTTACACCAAGCACCTAGGTTATGGTATGAGACATTTTCTCAGTTTCCTCTAAAGAATGGCTACAAAAGAGGCACCATAGACAAGAGATTGTTCATAAAGAAGTCTGGGAAGGCATGTTGTTGGTACAAGTCTATGTTGATGATATTATATTTATTTCATCTAATAATCAAATGTGCAAAGACTTTGAAAGCATCATGAGGAAGAAATTTGAAATGAGTTCAATGGGAATGATGGATTTCTTCCTAGGAATTCAAGTGAAACAGATTGAAGAAGGGTTCTTTATCAATCAATCTAAGTATGTCAGGGACATCTTTAAAAGATGTGATATGAAAGATTATAAGCCAGTTAAGACACCTATACAAAGAAATCATAATCTTTGTCCTGATTACGAGGGGGAGGACACTAATCAGCATCAGTACAGGGCAATTATTGGATCCCTAATGTATCTCACTACAAGTAGACCTGATATCATGTTTGCAACCTGTATCTGTGCAAGATATCAGGCTGCTCCCAAGGTGTCTCACCTAATTGCTATCAAGAGAATTCTTAGATATCTTATAGAAACTCCTAAACTGGGCCTTTAGTATCCTAAGAACAAGGATTTTAATCTTTATGGTTACACTGGTAGTGATTATGATGGCCGTAACAATAACAAGAAATCCACATCAGGAGGGTGCTAATTTTTTTGTGGAAGGATCATCTCTTGGCAATGCAAGAAGCAATCATGTGTCTCTACATCAACTGCTGAAGCTGAATACATCGCTACTATAAGCTGCTGTGCTCAATGCTATGGATTTGGAATTAGATGTTAGACTATGGTTACAACTTCATAGAGACTTTTATCTATATAGACAACAAGAGTTCCATTTCTATCACAGAAAATCCAATCCAAGACAAAGCATATTGACATCAGGTATCATTTCATTTGAGATATAAATAAGAAAAACTTAATTAAACTAGTTGAATTTGATTCAAATGAATAATATGTTGATTTGTTCACCAAAGCCTTTGATGAACAAAGATTTAATGATTTAATTACGGCTATTGGAATGATCAACATTAATTAGTCAATCTCCTTTGCAAATCTTTTGAAAAAATGTCTTGTCTAAATTGTGTATATATAATCTAAGCCCTGTTACAAAAGGTTTTCTCTAAAATTTTCTATGTATAAATTCTTCTGAATAGAAATTTACCCTCGGAAGAGCTTTTTATTCATCTTCCGAAGGCAAATTCCTCTACACGAGTATTCTCTTCCAAAGAGTTTTTAGCCTCGGAAGATCATTTAATCATAGATCAAATTTCCTTTGGAAGGCTACAGGAAGATGACTGTTGAAAAGATTCTTGAAGAAGAAAGATTGGAAAAGCTAACAAGGAAAGGTAGACTCAACACTGGGAAACTACTGGCTACCAGTAGCAAGACAGCAGCAGTAGCTCAGGAGTCTAGCAATAACAAAAGAAGAGTGGAGGTGATAGACAGGCGCATCAATCCTGGAGTGGATAATGAAGAAATGCTCCTACTCTTACTTGATGAGCTTATGAAACTGGAGAAGGAAACCCTGCTGCAAAGGAGAAGGAGGAAGCAGCAAGGTTGGTCGAAGAGGAAGAGACGAAGAGAAAGAAATAAGAAGCTGAACAAAGGTAGAGGTCGTAAAGGATAGCCTTCTATGCTTAGGGAGTGATTCTCAGGAGGAGCTGACTTCTCATGAAAATGAGACGATCTTGTTCCTTTTTAACAAAGAACAAGATCTATCAATAAGGAGAGGAAGAAAACTACAAGAAAGAAGTTGAAGGAGAAGAAGAAGATGAAAGAAGAGGCCCAACTTGTGGCTTCCAAGAAGGTGGGAGTTAAGCCTGGATGAAGGCTTATCTCAGGGACCACGACTTCATAGGTTGGTTTGGTGAACCTTGTCACAACTTTGTTATGGAAAGAGAGAATGATGAAGTCAACATAGTTAACACACCATCTCTGCTACACTCAAGTAGATTTTGACATTACTATGTTAGCAGAGAAGCCATTCTCCAATCCCTCAAACTCCCAAGTAGCTGCTCACATCAGAAATCACCTAAGCAGACTTCATCTTGCCGAGCTAACCAAGAAAGCAAGAATAGAAGAGGAGTTGAAGCTAAGAAAGGAAGAAGAAGAAGGTACCACTACTAAAGGAAGTTCATTCCTTTAAATGATTCAAGGCTCTACTTCAAATTCCATAGTTAGATGGGAATATGACTATAATTCCCATCAACTAACTCTTTTTAGAGGGCCACAACAAAGGGTACATGTCATCCATAGCAATAGATTGGATCTACTCTCTACTAATGACTTGTACAAACATCTCAGCACCACTTTAGGAAAGAATAAGGAAACTGACAAATACCTCCTTTACTTGTTGTTAAAATTTGTAAGAAGAAGAAGTGAGTGAAGTGTTGATAGCATCAGCCTAGAGGGAGTTTGTTGGATCATATGAGGCTGGTGCAACCAAAACTACACTTAAAAGATTTTGAGTGCAACTGAATAAAGTCTTCCAAAGACAAAGATGCTCTTTTGAAGCTATTGTGAAGATCATCCAAAGCTTAAAGAATGAAGAACTTCCGAAGGAAGAACTTAGGCCATGTTTGATGTGCGCTGACCCACCCCTGACCGCTGACTGGCTGACTCGGTCAGCCGGTCAGGGTGTTTGATGCTCATGGCGAGGTGTCTGACCCGGTCGAAGGCTTCTGAACGAGACCTAAAGATTTTGATGACTGACCCGGTCGAAGGCTTCTCACGGCGAGGTGTCTGACCCTCCTCCCTTCGTCTCCTTCCCTCCGCCGCCCTCCCCCTCCCCCTCCCCCTGCGCGACCGATCGACCACCTCCTCCTCCCCTTGCGCGACTTCCCCTGCGCGACTACCTCCCCCTCCCCCTCCCCCTTGATAATCTTCATGGGGTTTGTGTGAAATATGTGTACCCATGTGTTGATGATGTGTTTTCTTGAAATCTTGATGTGTTTTCTTGAAATTTTGTGAAGAAGATGATGGTGGAACATGGTGGTGGTTGTGGATGGTTTCAAGATTAGGGTTTTGTGTATATGTTTGGGTGTGTGTGGTGACACAAGTGTGTGTGTTTTTGTATGGTTTTGAAAAATGAACATGTCTTATTAACACGATAGTACTTGCATTCAATTTGGCTATTTTTATTGATTACATAACACTAGTTAAATTCAAACTCATTAGAACAACGGAGCAATAAGGTTATTTTTATCATTCAGCAGAGTCAGACAGTTAAATCAAACAGCCAAGTTTCAGTCAGATGCAGACTTAGTCAGAACTTCTTAATGGTTCAGCTTCTGACTCAGTCAGATCTTACTCAGTCAGCCAATCAAACAGCCCCTTAGTCTTCCGAGACTAAGTAGGTCTCCTTCCGAAGTAAAACACTTAGAAGATTCAAGACAAAGTCATCCAAAGGACAAATTCATGAAGACTCGCAGAAGTCTCGGAAGAAGTTATGTCTTCCAAAGTATAAATGGTTTCAGAAGAACTTATTCTTTCGAAGCCATTTAACCTTCGGAAGAACTAACTATGGGGTAGTGGAGATAAGTATGGTCCGACTGACACATGTTGTCAACTCTGATATACTGCATGACATTTTCCCATGCCCATGTAGTTGACCATACTTTATTCCACTATTCACCTTTTATCAGTTAGTACAGTTACCAAATTTAGTAGATACCAAAAGGTAAGTCATGGACATGCCATGACTACCTAATCAAGGATAATATTTTATCTTAGATACCTTAATTCTAACAATATAGTATTTGTTTAGATTTAAGTTCCAGCTAGTTTTCTAAGTATAACTGGCTGTAGATAGTAGTATATATAGTTTCTCAATGTAACTCATTTATATATGCTTTGTAAGAGTCTTGTAAAACCATTCCTTGTATTCATTAACTTAGTATATTGTTATCAACTTAGTTAGAAATTCCACATCATCAAACGAGTGAGACTTAGTGAGTTGTAAGGAAAATATTATTATGCTCTAATACCAATTGTAGGATCGGTGTTTATCTCTCAACATAATATTTTCTTCACAAACTCACCAAGTCTCACTCGTTTGATGATACAAATTTTCTAACTAAGTTGTAATAATATGCTAAGTTAATGAACACAAGAAATGGCTTTTCAAGATACTTTTATATATTACTTCTCAACTTAGTGTTACAAGAATCTTACAAAAGCATATCTAAATGAGTTACATTGAGAAACTGTATATACTACTATATACAGCCGGTTTTACTTGGAAAACCAGCCGAAACTTACATCTAAACAAATACTACATTGTTAGAAGTAAGGTATCTAAGGTAAAATACTATCCTAGATTAGGTAGTCATGACATGTCCATGACCTACCTTCTGTTACCTACTAAAGTTGGTAACTGTACTAACTGATAAAAGGTGAACAGTGGCATAAAGTATGGTCAACTACATGGGCGTGGAAAACGCATGTAGTATATCAAAGTTGACAGCATGTGTCAATCAGACCATACTTATGTCCACTTGTCCATAGGTAGTTCTTCCAATGGTTAAATGGCTTTGGAAGAATAAGTTCTTCCGAAACCATTTATACATCGAAAGAGATAACTTCTTCCGAGACTTCTGTGAGTCTTCATGACTTTGTCCTTCGAAAGACTTTGTCTTGAATCTTCAAAGTGTTTTACTTTGAAAGGAGAATTACTTAGTCTCGGAAGAATGAGTTCTTCCTTCAAAAGTTCTTCATCCTTTAAGCTTTAGAAGATCTTCTACATAGTTTCGGAAGTGCACCTTGTCTTTGAAAGACTTTATTTAGTTGCACTCAAAATCTTCTAAGTGTAGTTTTGTTCCACCAGCCTCATCTGATCTAACAAACTCCCCCTAGGATGATGCTACCAAAACTTCACTCACTTCTTCTCAAAACTTTCAACACCAAGGAAAGGAGGTATTTCTTCATTTCCTTATTCTTTCCTAAAGTGGTGCTGAGAAGTTTGTACAAGTCATTGGTAGAGAGGAGATCCAATCTATTGCTATGGATGACATGTACCCTTTGTAGTGGCCCTCTAAAGAGAGTTAGTTGATGGGAATTATAGTCATATTCCCATCTAACTATGGAATCTAAAGTAAGGCCTTGAATCATTTGAAGGATTGAAATTCCTTTAGTAGTAGCACCTTCTTCTTCTTCCTTTCTGAGCTTCAACTCCTCTTCAGTTCTTGCTTTCTTGTTTAGCTCGGCAAGATGAAGGCTGCTTAGGTGATTTCTGATGTGAGCAGCTACTTAGGAGTTTGAGGGATTGGAGAATGGCTTCTCTGATAAGTCAGCAATGTCAAATCTACTTGAGTGTAGCAAAAGAAGGTGTGTCAAGTCTGTTGACTTCACCATTCTTACTTTCCACAATAAATTTGTGAGAAGGTTCATTAAACATCCACTAGACAATCTTCTTCCTAGGAGTGACGGGCATGTTTGCCAGTTTGTCCCCTTTCCTGGTGTCCAGTAAAGTCAACAGTCTTCTTCTCAGCTTTTTGTCTTCTTCCTTGAGGGAGTCAGAGCTTGTAACCAAGAGTTGAAGAGCTTGGTCCAGTGTTCCCCCGGGCAGATCTAGGAATGATTCTCTTGTGAGGGAATAGGAAGAGCCATCAATGTATCTTGGTCTAATGGACTCTTCTTCACAAGAGATGTCGCTCAGGGTTGTACAGTTAATTAGCTTCCTTTTGATCTCCTTGAACTCCTCTAAGGTCAGAGGCTTAGATGGTTCAGATGAGGGTGATGTTAAGCTGATGGTACAGTTAATTGGCTTCCTTTTGATCTCCTTGAACTTCTTCATAAGAGATGTCGCTCAGGGTCTTAATGGTTCGGTTTTGGGTTGTGATTTGGGTTTTAGGATAAGTAGTGATGGTTGCTGAGAGGCAATGAATGAGGGTGATGTTAAGCTGATGGTATGGGTTCATGAGTGTAAGGTTAAGTGGTGGGTTAAGTTTTGATAAAGAAAGGAAGAGGTGTAGGCTCAGGTTTTGTTGGTTGTGGTTTGGGTGTTGGTTTGGGTACCATCCTCTGTACACATTGAGTTTGATATACCTCATTCATTCTTCATAAGTGAATGTCAGCTTTGATATCACTGACGTGTCGCTGTAGGGTCTTCTCAGACATGAGACCTACTTGCTTGCCTGTGAAGCAGTGAGCCCTGAGATAAGCCTTCATCTAGGCTTTGTCTCCCACCTTCTTGGCAGCCGTAAGTTGAGCCTCTTGCTCCCTCTTCTTCTTCTCCGTTAACTTCTCTCTAGCATCTTTCTTCCTCTCCTTATTGATCTAATTTTGTTCTTTGTTAAAAAGGAACAAGATTGTCTCATTTTCATGAGGAGTCACCTCCTCTCGAGAATAGCCCCTTGAGCATAGGAAGGCTATCCTCTGCGACCTCTGCCTTTGTTCAGCTTCTTCTTTCTTTCTCCTCTTCTCTTCCTTTTCGGCGAACCTTGTTGCTTCCTCCTTATCCTTTTGAAGCAGGGTTGCCTCCTCTAGTTTCATAAGTTCATCAAGTGGGAGTAGGAGCATTTCTTCAATATCCACTCCCAGATTGATGAGCCTGTCTATCACCTTTACTCTTCTTTTGTTGTTGATTGACTCTTGAGTTGCTGCTACTGCCTTGTTGCTTGCAGCTAGCAGTTTCCTAGTGTTGAGTCTATCTTTCCTTTTTAGCTTTTCCAACCTTTCTTCTTCAAGAATCTCTTCAGCAGTCATCTTCCTTTTTCCTTTAGGAACTGAAAAAAATTTAGCCTTTGGAGATTCTGGCTCGGATGATTCAGGTTGGGGAGAGTGGGGTTGAACTTGTGGTGTTGAAGAGAGAGGTATTTTGAGGAAGTCTTCACTGTTTACATCAGAGGCTAAATCAAGGATAGCCTCTATGATAAGTAGATCATCAGACAAAGATGACAATTCAATGATCCCTTCCGTAGCTTGAACTTCTGCTATGGAAGAGATTGGAATATTACTACCTGTCCTAACTGATTTAGTTGCTGGGTCATGAGTCCTTATTTCCCATTTGAAGTCAATCTCAGGTTTAATGGGGACCTTAGGTTGACTAACTTCTTTCTCAGTGGTAGGTGGTGCACTCAATCTTTGAAGCTCTTCAGCTCCAAAGTAGGCTACTGCAACATCCGGTGAGGGTTGTTCAAGTGAGGAGCTTATGAGATACTTGGTTAAGAATCTGTGAAGATCAATAAGCATCCATCCACTTGAATAGATATGGGAGGCGGCTGAGGAAGATAGCTGTAGTATTATGGTGTAGGATAAGTTGAAGATGGAGTTGAGATAGCAAGTGTAAGTTCCTCATGACTTTGACTCTGTACAAAGCATAAACTAACTAAGACTTAGAGTAAATCAGGAAAATGTAACTAAACTAACTAACTAAGGCAAACTAACTAACCGAGATTAAAATAAATTTGAATATAAATATTTTAACAGGATATAAACAAGATAATCAAAAATCTAAAGTGTCTTTTAAAACTGTCGTGTGTCCCTGGCAACGACACCAAAAACTTGATGCGTGTGGAAGGTATATATATTTGATAAAGGTTTTTCGCCCAGATTTAGTTGTCATTGATTATTACTGATACTAAACTACACACACAAAAGGAAAGTGTGCCTATCGTATGGTATATAGTGATGGTAAGAACCGAGTATCAATCCGTGGACACACTGAGCCTACTCAACAACCTTAATGATTGACTACCAGATTAGAGTTTTGTTTTGTGAAAATGATAAGTTGCATTGATATTATCAATATTTTTAGTTTAAAATAAAGTAAAAGTAGGATTGAAACTTTTGGGTTTAAAACCAAGGAGTTATGATAACTTATGTAACTGTGATGAATATCATGGTGTGTGTATAGATATAAGTTTAAGTAGTTATGTTAATGTTTGTTACACATCAGCTAACGCTAATTTCTTGTTTGTTGACTCCGTAGTGACTATGATACCAGAATGAGTAACTTACAGTACTGATCTATCAAAGTCAATAGTAATATAGGTAAATCTAGTGTCGTCTTTTAACATATGATTTCTAAAAACATAACTTAATGTTAGAAAGAGAGTTGACCAGGTTCCATTTTAACATACCATTAATTTTAGAAAACCATAGCAATTACTGTAGATTTCTCAGACTAATAAAAGGGAACCCACAAATGATCAAGAAGTTGAAGTTATATGATTTCTAATAACCATTTATAGTTCATTAGCCATATATTTGTTATGAAGACTGGTTTCATGAATAAAAGTTAGTTCATACGTTTTTTCATCATTGTATGACATTCATAATTACAAATCACAAGTTCATACTTCATATTCGAATATGGATGCTAGCTATCAAAAGCATATCCAAGATTACTATAACATTAACATAACATAAATCACACCATTAGTTCATCACAAATTACATAAGTTTCATCTAATTAGGATGATAATGAGAGTTTAGCTAATAATGAGCTTGAACATAACAACAAGTAACATAGAAGATAGATATGAAATCATCGGTGAAATGGAACAATCAAACTAGTGATATACAATTGATGATTATTAGACAATCCCGAGCTTCTTCAAGTGCTGTATGCACCTCCCGAGCCTCCAAATGATCTTCAAGTCTTGATTCCTGAGAGAATTCAGTAGAGTAACTCTCCCACCAAAAGCTTGTCCAAATGATGAACTTAGGACTCTATTTATAGGTTTTTCTATAGTGTTTAAGCATGACCTCATGCCTAAAAGGAACAACCTCATGCTTGAAAGGAATGACCTCATGCTAGTACAATGCTTACGAAAGTTGGTCAGGTCGTACGTATAGAAGGTGTTGGGCACGACCCCGTGTTTGAGGTGGGGCATGACCCCGTCACCCATGGGGCACACCTTGTGACTACTTTTGGGGGACATTACCTTTTGTCATGTCAGATGCCTAAACATAGGGGTGTGCCAATTTAAGCACGTGGTGTGTTTTAGGCAAGTCATGAGGGCGTGCTTAATGAGGCAAGACCCCATCCTTGGACTCCAAAGCTTGGTTTTCTTCAAATTCTGGTTAAATATGTTTCTTTTGTCCATCTTGCCCTTATGAACACCTGAAAACATAATTTAACAATTTTAAATACATAATCATCATTTTAAGAAGATATTAAGGAGGGGAGTTGATGTGCTTTTGATAGGATTTTTATTTATTATTTAGAGCACATCATCAATAATAATGCTTAATGTCAGCAAAGAATTTCTTCTTCTATTGATAAATCATTCCTTTGAGGAGGATTTCGCTTGCCAAGTAATTCGTGAGATTGGCAAATTAACGGTGTTCATCGATTGAGGATTGGATGTGCATAAGGAATTTGTGATGAAAATTGTCGTTTATCTTGGATTCCTCAAATTGTGAAGGATTCGAATCATCAAGATGTCAGAGATGATTGAAGCTAGATTATCTGCTCCTTCCTAATCATGAATTTCGATGCCAAATTCTTGAAGTCGAAGTATCCAATGAATCAGCCTCGGCTTTGCATCTTGTTTGTTGAACAGATAGCGAAGGGCTGGATGATCGGGGTAAATGATTGTTTTTGAAAGGATTAGATACGAGTGGAATTTGTCAAATGCCAAAACTACACAAAGAAGCTCTTTCTCGATGGTGGTGTAGTTTTCTTGTGCATCGTTTAGGGTTTTGCTCGCATAGTAAGTTAGGTTGAATTACTTGTCTTTCTGTTGGCCTAATACGAATCCTACCGTGAAATCAGTTGCATCACACATGAGTTCAAATGGTAGTGTCTAATCAAGGGAAACCATGACCGGAGCTTTTATGAATCTTTACTTCAGCAAATTGAATGCACTAATGCATTCTTTAGAAAATACGAATTGTGCGTTTTTCTCGAGGAGTTGAGCCATAGGTCGTGCGATTTTTGAGAAATCTTTGATGAAACGTCGGTAGAATCCTGCATGACCTAAAAGCTTCTAATTGCTTTCATGGATACGGAAGTTTGACAATAGTCTCGACTTTGGCTTGATCGACCTCAAACATGCTCGTGAGATTTTATGTCCTAACACTATTCCTTCAGTAACCATGAAGTGACACTTTTCCCAGTTCAAGACAAGGCTAGAGTCTTTGCATCTAACCAACATCTTTTCCATATTTTCAAGACATTGTTCAAATGAGTTCACAAAGATGGAGAAGTCATCCATGAAAACTTCGATTGAATGTTTGATCATGTCGTGAAAGATTACTACCATGCATCTTTGAAATGTAGCAGGGGAATTACATAATCCAAAAGGCATTTGCTGATAAGCAAATGTGCCATATGACATGTGAATGGCGTTTATAGTTGATCTTCGGGAGCAGTAGGAATTTGGAAATAACGTAAGAGACCATCGAGGAAACAATAGAACATTTTTCCAGATAATCTTTCAAGCATTTGATCGATAAAGGATAGAGGGAAGTGATCTTTCCTTGTGGCATCATTAAGTTTGCGACAGTCGATACACACTCTCCATCTTGTAACTTTACGCGTTGGAATAAGCTCATTCTTCTTGTTATTTACAACTGTGATTCCTCCTTTCTTTGGAACAACTTGGATGGGAGTGACCCAAGGCAAATAAAAAATATGGTAAATCAAACCAACATCTTGTACTTTGATTACTTCTTTCTTCACAACCTCTTGCATGCTTGGGTTTAACGTCTTTGAGGTTGAATGATGGATTTGAAGTTCTCCTCCATTAGTATTTTGTGAGTGCAAAAGGATGGATTGATTCCTTTGATGTCCATGATTTTCCATGCAATTGCTTGTTTATGTGACTTAAACACATTGAGCAACTTGTTCTTCTCATCATTCGATAAGGTGGATGAGATGATGACAGGAAGTTGAGGTGTATTTTTAAGAAAGGCGTATACAACATGAGACGAAAGTTCTCTAAGTTCTAAAACCGGAGGATCTTCGATAGATGGTTTAGCTTTAGGTTCTAGCTCTTGTTCGATGATCTCAAATGCTTCCTGGTGAGATGATGTTTTATCAACTTCTGGTTCCGAAATGATTTAATTTTCACAAATGGGTTAGTTGTTTGGACTTCAATTAATTGAGTGTTGTAAGCTTCATTTTTAAGAGGTTCCCTTAAATAACAGCTTATAATCGAATAAGAAACATCAATGTATTAGAGAGAGTCATCATGATGTTAAGGATATTTCATGGATTCCTATGTCAAATGTCACTTCCTCCTCATCCACTCAAAGCGTCAATTTGCCGGTGCAAACGTCAATGAGAGCTCTAGCGGTTGCTAAGAAAGGTCAACCTAGGATAAGAGGAACATTCTTGTCCTTATCCATGTTAAGGATCACAAAATCAATTGGAAATACGAATTTTTAATTTTAACTAAAAGGTTATCAATGATGCGCCTTGGATATTTGATGGAATGATCAGCTAAGTGGATGCTCATACGGGTAAGTCTAGGTTCACCTAATTTTAACTTTTCTAAAACCACATAAGGCATAAGGTTAATGCTAGCACCCAAGTCAGCTTATGTGTTACTAACAGAAAGATTTCATATTAGGCAAGGTATAGTGAAGCTCCCTGGATTAGTAATCTTTTATGGTAGTTTGTTTTTAAGAACTGCAGAACACTCCTCATTTAAAACTACGTGTGATAATTCTTCCAGTTTCTTTTATTTGACAACACACCCTTCAAGAACTTAGCATAATTTGGCATTTAGCCTAAGGCTTCACCAATGGTAGATTGATGTGGAGTTCCTTGAATAACCCTAGGAATTTTCCATATTGTGCCTCCATTCGTTGTTGTCTCAAACAACCTGGATATGGGGGCGGTGGAGCATAGAGTGGTGGTGGTACGTATTTCTTGGCTGGTTCTTCAGCAGCAACAGGTTGCTTTTGCTTATGACATGCATTGCTTGGAGTTTTACTTTCTATTTCTTTAAGGATTGGTTGTAATGCAGGGGTATCACCTTGAGTGGTTTTGTCACTCCTTGTGGTGATGGCTTTTACTTGTGTATTAGGGTATGTTACAGTGTTGCTAGACAAAGCACCTTGGGGTATCTCAGATAGTTGTTATGCTATCTGACCTACTTGGTGTTCAATGGTTTGCAATGACGCTTTGTTGCTTTTGATGTCAGCTTTGTTTCTTTGGAACCTCTCCCCATTTATTCGACAAGATTTTCGGATGTATTCATCTGTGGCTTATGTGGTTATCAACAATAGCTGCAATAAGTCTTCCATTGATGATGCTCCACGGTCTTGGTTACTACTTCTTGGACCTTGGTAAGGTGGTTTTTTTATTGGTAGGGTGGCCTTCGATTGAATACAGATAATGTTTGGTTGTTACTCGATTCTTTGTAATTTGAGTTGTTTCTCCGATTTGATTTGTTATATCAATTGCTAGGGCCTCCTACGTAATCAACATCTTTAACCATCATCATGATTTATGGGCATTCATTGGTCTTGTGTGAATTTCCGCATGTGTTGCATCGTGTTGGAGTTTTCTTCAGTTCGACTTGCAATTGTTCGAATCGTTTTGGTTAGGGTTTCTAATTGGGCTGCAACTAGGGTTTTGGAGCCTACTTGATGAATGTCTTGAGAACTGGGCTTGTTTCTTAAGGGACTGTAAGCAAATCTCTTCTTAGATGCTCTTTTTAAGGCTTGGTATGCTTCGGTTGGTGTGACACTTCTGAAATATGCTCATGCACTTTGATCGTTAGCTTGTTTGTGTGCTCAGCTGATTGTATCGTAAGAGGTTTGACACTACAGCCACAGATCAAGTCCGTGATGTGGGCATCTTCGAAGGAGACCTTTGTATCCCTCCCATGCTAGGGGTAATGATTCATGGTCATTATGGTGAAAGATTGTGATGCTGCTTCTCAGTTTGGTAGTGCGATCGGTTGGAAAGTATTTCAAGAGGAATTGTTTAGCCATTTCCGCCCATGTGGAGATGGAACCGGGTGGAAGTGAATCAAGCCAGTCAATGGCTCGACCTCGAAGTGAAAATGGAAAATGTCTTAGGGGGTGTTTGTTTTTTCCGAAAAGCTCTTCCTAACCTCTTTTGTCTACGCCACGCGGACCAAACGTAAACGTTAAGGTCTGTAGAGTGTTTGTTTTTTGGAAGACTTTTTATTAAAAAGGTCTACGCGAGGTCTGCATGGTGTAGACTTGGCACAACCACTTCTAAAGTCTTTTAAAGTCTGCAGAGTATTAAACACCATCATCCACCACCACCCATGTCTACCACCACCGTCCACCTCCACCACCACCGTCCTCCACCACCATCGTCCGCCACCACCACCGTCCTCCACCACCATCGTCCGCCAACCACCATCCTCCTCCACCACCGTTCGCCTCCACCCCACTGTCCCCTCCACCCATCGTTTGCCACCACCAACACCCGCCGTCCACCACCACCCATCGTCTGCCACCACCACCACCGCCGTCCACCACCACCGACCGTCCACGACCACCCACCGTCCACCACCACCCGCCGTCCACCACCACCCGCCGTCCACCACCACCCGCCGTCCACCACCACCCGCCGTCCACCACCACCCGCCGTCCACCACCACCCGCCGTCCACCACCACCCGCCGTACACACCACCCGCCGTCCACCACCACCCGCCGTCCACCACCACCCTCCGTGGACCACCGCCCGCCGTCCACCACCACCCGCCGTCCACCACCACCTACCATCTACCATAAGCACCACCACCTACCATCTACAATCATCACCACCGTCCAGACTGCCGTATACCACCACTAGTTGATTTTAGCAGTTTGCAGACGTTAAAAATTGACACTCTTCTTATTGAATACTGCAAAGGTTTGATCCACCTCTTCTCCTACAGATGTCTACAGATATGGTCCGCAGACTACAGACATTTTGCTTCAGAAAAAACAAACCATACCTTAGTCTAATTACATCATTTGAACAGTTGTTGATTTTGAAGGTTGCACATATACGAAGGAATCATGAGATGTGAGCCTTATGATCTTCGTCTTGCAATTCGTGGAACTGAACAGAGTTTTCTACAAGTTTGATAATACTAGATTTAATATCAAAATTATTGGCCGCTATTGCTGGTTTGACAATGCTAGACTCATAACCAAATCCATGTTGCAGAGAACGCTCCAAACTGAGGTTGACGGTGTGGCATAGTGTGTTATCTTCATTCCCTCGTCTTGGTTAGCCATGTCTTCTTCGGATGGTGTACCTTTCAAAATATCTTCTTCGATGATTGTTGCTGTTTGTCATGGCATTTTGTGTAACCTTTGATGGAAAACTCGTTTCGATTCTGAAAGAGGTGAAACAAGTTCAGGACTAGACAATTCTGAATACACTAACTTAAGGAAGCATAAACTAACTAAGGCTTAATATGAATCAGCCAAACTAGTTTAACTAACTAAGGCAAACTAACTAATCTAAATAATAAAATAAAACAAGTTTGAATAAAAATATATTAACAAGATATAAACAAGATAGTCAAAAATTTAGATTATCTTCCAAAACTGTCGTTTCTCCCTTGTAACGGTGCCAAAAACTTGATGCGTGGGAAATGTATATATACTTTTTAATAAAGATTTTCACATAAATTCAGTTTTAATTGGTTATTACTAATACTAAACTACATACATAAAAGGCAAGTGTACATGTCGTGTGGTAATATAGTGATGGTAAGAAACGAGTATCAATCCGTGGACATACCGAGCCTACTGAACAACCTTTATGATTGACTACCAGATTTAATTTTGTTTTGGGAAAATGATAAGTTGTATTGATGTAACCAAGATATTTTAGGGTTTTAAAGTAAATGTAAGATGGAAACTTTTGAGTTTTAAAACAGGGAATAAAGACTATCATCCCAATTAGATTACACTTATATAACTACGATTAATATCATGGTGTGAGTAAAGATATAAGCTTAAGTAGTTATGTTAATGTTTATAAATGTGAGCCAATGTTGATTTCTCGTCTGCCAGCTCCATAGTGACAAGTACACCAGCATTACAGTACTGATCAACTAAAGCCACTAGTAATGTAGGTAAATCTAGTGTAATCTTTTAACATACGATTTAGGAAAACATAACTTAATGTTATAAAGAGAGTTGATCAAGTTCCTTTTTAACATACCATTAATTTTAGAAATTATAACAATTATTGTAGATTTCTCAGGCTAATAAAATGGAACCCACAAATGATCAGAAAGCTAAAGTTATATGATTCCTAATAACCATTTCTAATTTAGCATAGATTTATTATGAAGACCGGTTTCATGAATAAAAGTTAATTCATATGTTTTTCAACCTTGTATGACATTCACAGTTACAAATCATAATTTCATAACTCCCCGTTCAAATGTAGATGCTACCTATCAAAAGCTTACCCAAGGTTACCAAAACATTAACATAACACAAATCACACCATTAGTTCATCACAAATTACATAAAGTTTCATCCAATTAGGGTGATAATGAGAGTTTAGCTCATAACGAGCTTGAACATAACAACAAGTAACATAGAAGATAGATATGAACACATTGGTGAAATGGAACAATCAAACCGGTGATCCATAATGGATGATGTCTAGACAATCCCGAGCTTCTTCCAAGTGTTGTATGCACCTTCTGAGCCTCCAAATGATCTTCAAGGCTTGATTCCCGAGAGAATTTAGCAGAGTAACTCCCCACAAAAAGCATGCCTAAATGATGAACTTAGGCCTCTATTTATAGGCTTTTTGGAGTATTTAACCATGGCCTCATGTTAGTACAACGCTTAAGAAAGTTGGTCGGTTCGTACGTGTAGGAGGTGTCGGGCACGATACTGTATTAAATGGGGCATGACCCCGTGTTTGAGGTGGGCCACGGCCCCGTGATTACTTTTAGGGAACAATACTTTTTGTCCTCTCAGATGTCCAAACACTGGGTTGTGCCAATTTAAGCATGATGGTATGTTTCAGGCAAGTCATGGTGGCATGCTTAATGAGGCACGACCCCATGCTTGGACTTTAAAACTCGGTTTTTTTCACATTCTTGTTAAATATGCTTCTTTTTTTCATCTTCCACTTTTGAACAACTGATAATACAATTTAACATTTTTAAGTACATTTTCATCAATTTAAGGAAGATATTATGGAATAATTGTTGTGGTTTTGATAAGATATTTATGTATAATTAAGAGCACATCAGTAATCAATGCACAAACATACAAGCTATGAAATTTCATTTAAGGTTTTGACTTTTTTACAATACTTTTTTTCTTTTACTCTAACTTTTATAATATGTTTTTTATCAACGTTAATATTTTGACTTTTTAGTCCTTTTTTGTTGCGACGTCCTTCATCAACATTTTTACGTGAGTTTTTGAAATGGTTTCTTTTATTTATATATGTTTCAAATATTCATAAGTGCTCGGTCACCTAATCTTGATATTGTTGTTGCGGTCAAGCTGATTATTGCCGCAACTAGTGCCTTATGGTTAACATGAGGTTCATTATAGAAAAAGATCTCAATGCACTATGACTATCTGACATAATATGTTACCATTATTGGATTTACGGGTGGTAATTAACATTATGTCTAAAAAAAGGTTACCAACTTATGAAAACAACTTGCTAATTATCTTTTACTACAACCTATATCATCTTCTTTTTTCTTTCAAATAGCATGTGTCTCTCCCTCTCTTAATCATTGCATCTTCAAATCTTTTATGATATAAATTTTAAGTATTTTCATTTATATACATTAACTTCTTATTTGATAACTGTGAAAAATCAAGCCATTATCGGTGTCAACTTTATAAATACCACCTCATGCGCCTTTATGATATGAATAAAAAGTGGATTAGTCAATAATATACGTAAATATTATATATAAATTTATCTTTATATTTCTCAAATTATGATTTACCTTTCATTTTCTACATATTGGCTTGATGACCTGAAAAACCAACCCAATTATATCATGTGTATAAGGAACGTAGATCTCACTTAATGTAGTCAAAGGTGTTACCCAATCTCAAGGAGCAAAACATTCTAGTCAATGTTATTTACTTATTTCCATTATTCTCTCATTTATTTTGAATGCACAGTTATTGTTTGATTGTATTTTTCATCTCTCTCTCTATATATATCTTGTAAATCATTGTAAAGAAGTACAATTCAATAATACAATTCAATCATTATTATATTCTTATATGGTATCATGAGCAATCACGCTCCATTGAGAACTTGATCCTGCCCTCACCTTGTTTCTTTTTTTTGACACCTACTGTTATGTCACATCAAACTATCCACAGCCATGAATTTTCCAATCAAACTCACTGCAAATAATTTCGTTCATGGCACAAACAAGTGCTTTCCACTTTCAAAAGGCTCAAACTTGAGCAATTTTTCGATAGACTCATAGACCCACCACCGAAATTTCTAGAAGGCAAACCCAACCCAGTCTACCAAGCTTGGTTTCGTCTAGACCAAATTCTCCCCGACGCTCTACTCCGAAGCTGTTCCGATACCATTCAACCCTTTGTTTCCTTACCCGAGAGTTCAAGGAAACTCTTCCAACGCCTAATCGAAAGTTACACAAGCGTCTCTTGTTTCTTGCATCATTTCGCTTCACACCAAACTTGCTACCACAAATAAAGGTTCTCGCCCTGTTGCTGATTATCTTAATGAAATGAAGGCTATAACCAATGAATTGGCTTTAGCACAAGAACCCATTGATGATGATGACCTCACCGTGCACATTCTAGCTCATCTTGGTGAAGAATACATAAAGATCACAGCAGCCTTGAAGACCCGTGTTACCTTAATCATGTTTCCCGATCTTTATGAAAAAACTAATTGATCATGAAAGATCACTTCTTGAATCGAAGCCAATTTCCATGGTCACCACTGTCAACAGTACTTATCGGCACAACATCAACACTAGTGCCCGACGACAAGATAATCAGTACAAAAATTTTGGACTTAACAGTGGACCATGCCGCTTCTTGAACTAGACTAATCAACCAAATTGATCCACTATAGCCTTTAATACTATTGGAGACCAATCTAAAAGATCTCGTACAAACCGTTACAATTTTTTATCACTATTGTAATATGTTAGGACATGACACGAAGGATTGTAGTAAGCTTGCTCGTTTTTGCAAAATAACAACATTGCGATTGCCAAGCCAACCTCAAACCCACAAGTTAACATATCCATGGTGAGTTCTCCTCATCACTTATGTTTGACATCGATGCCACCGATCACGCCGCACCTGGCCAAGCCTTCATGCGCAACCTTTCCGAATATGGGGGCTCTGATGAGATCGTCCTAGGTAATGGTAATATCCATTCCATTTCTTGTATGTATCACTTTTCTATTCTTACATCATGTAATTTGTTATTACTTCAAAATGTCTTACTCATTCACAAACTATGTAATCGTCTTATTTAGGTTGCCAAGCTTTGCAAAACTAATAAAGTTTCCATTGAATTTTTTCCTTTACTATTTTTAGTTAAGCATCTTTGCACGGTGGCGCACCTAATGCATTGAAAGAATGTTAATAATGTCTATTATGCAACACCTAATCCTCGTCATTCTCCTATACAAGTTCATTCAGTTACCAAGACATCTACCTCTCTTCTTTCGTGGCATCACAAATTTGGACATCCATCTACTCAAGTTCTAAAGCACCTACTTGTTAGGACCGTGTACGTACGGAGTACTAACGGATTCTGCATTAGACCAGATCAAATAGCGCGGAATTCTATTTGATTGGTGATTCAATCAGTGAGAACGAACACCCTGTCGATCTAACGATGAAACAAACGTTAAGAACGAGTTGTAATCAATCAGGAATGAAATATGAACTTGGATTGGCGACTTAGAATGCTCTGGACGGCTAGGGTATGAAAGTATTCGAAGTGTTTTATTTTTCCATGAATTATGTGACATTTATAGGTTTTTAGTGTTCATTCGTATGATTGAACCATTAGCATGGTTCAGTCGTGCGACTGACTCATGCGGTTGACTCATACGCATGACTGAATTTTCAGTTGTGCGACTGAGTCAATCCTATGTCTCAATCATATGACTAATCCAGTCACCTGGTTCAGTCATGTGACTGGTCCATAAGTATGGTTCATTCATGCGTATGGGCCATAAGTATGGTCCATTAGCATGAATACCACATGACTGAGTTAAACACATTTCTAAGTACTTATTGACTTAGAACTATGTAAAACATCATCAAACCTATTTATTAAGTTCATACATGTGAATCACATTCAATACAATGATAATATGATATAATCAATCACAAATAAACATCAAAAGTGCATTTCATATATCGTTGAATCATCACATTACATCAGATTACATCAGTGTAAGACATGAAAGACTTTACATTTAAGATCATAAACTAGGTACGTAAAGATGTATCAACAAACTCCCCCTTGGACCTAGTTTAGCCTAATGTCTAACATTCTTCACGTCTCTTGAAACTTCTTTTACTTCTCTTCTCTTGTGACTCCCGCGTGAATCTCAAACACGAAGCAGAGCCGTATAACATGTTGGAATTGTAGAGCTTGTACAATGTCTTGCGAGTCATAGAATAGTGGCCACTTGTAGAGAGTGTAAACATCTTCAGCCGACAAGTTGGTTAGTCACATCGGGTCTAATACCCTGATAGTCTCGATTTTGCCCTCTTTATGCAAAACTATGACTGCTTCTCCCGTCCGCCAGTCATAATACCACCACTTGAAGTGTGGAGTGAAGTCCTGAGGCATCTCCCGTAGTGGGATCATAGACATTGTGCGCAGAGGACTTCACTTCGCACTATCTTAGGCCTTCCAGATATAGGATCAACTCCTGTCTTATATATGAACCTCTTAGGCCGTTGAGGCCTGAAGTTGACCCATCTGGTGTGGTATTCCTTCTTCAGCGCTGTCTCTAACCAACCCAACATCTTTCTTGGGTTGGCGAGGTCTAAACAGGCTAGCCTGTTCAGCTTAAAACCGGGAAGAGTCTTCAGATCATGAGGATATCTGAAGTACTCAATCCCCTTCTCTCTCTTGACATGATATACATCCAAGTCCTCAAAATATGCCTAACTTATGATCTTGCCGGACACCTTCTGATGCTTCTTTACTCGGTATAGTTTGGTGTAGGCATTTGGCTTTGGAGGTTCTCGTTGGGCTCTCATATCCTTCAAACAAGCTGCCCATTCAGCCTTCTTTAACTCAATATCAGCGTCTGAGGCTTGGGCTTTATCTTGCTCCTTTTCTTTCTCTTTCTCTTTTGCATCAAGAGTTCAAAAAGTATCACTGCCAAATGTTTCACCCAAATCGGGGATAACACTACCCTCATGGTCAGTGTACTTTGGATAATACTCTGATGTAATATCCTCTATCTTGATTTCATCCATGCCTTGAAGCTCTTCATCACTAATAACATCGTCCTCAGGAGCGTCTTTGACGCCCCGTCTGGATTTCATCTGAACATGTCTGCGAGCTGCTCGTCAGTGAGATCGTGGATGATCTCTCCTTCCTCAGGAGTGTAGCTCACAGATCCATACGATCCCTTGCAAATCAAGAATCATAGTGAGCTGAGTCTTGATTTACTGAAGGGGGCGCCGTCATAGTCATCTATCTGTTGAGCTTCATCTGTTTGATTAAACATTCAACACATAAAACATAAACTATTAATCAAGATATTTAAACATTAATAATCATTAATTACAATATTGTAATACATAATTCAAGTACACAAGTTGTAAATATATAAATGTTTAAGCATTACTTTTGCCTTGATCAGGCGTTTCTTCAGCTTGATGAGCTGAGGAAGAGGGTCCTTGATCTTGATTACGCTTCGTGCGCCTCTCCAGGGCAGATGGATTTAAGACTGATGCAGATGCATCCCCATCCTGATCATGCTCATCCTTATCATCTCCTTCCTTATCTTTCCCACTTCCTCCCGCCTCAACCTCATCATCATCATCGTCCGATTCATCATCAGAAGAATTGTTATCATCATCATCTCCATCATCACCATCATCACCATCACCCTTTATCTTCAAGGGCTCACCCATTTTCCCTTTCAGTCTTAACATCAGCTTCTTGTTTTTCTTCTCCACCTCCTCGATCCTCTTGACTGACGCCATCAGTAGCTCATTCTATGCAGTAAGGGTATAGCTAACGCTCTCTCATGAGCAGCGTCCCTTGCTGTCAGATGGGTTATCTATTTGCCCTGAGCAGCATTGACTGCCGTCAACTGATTCATTGGTTAGCTCTCAGATCATTTGTCACGAGTAGCTTGAGCACCAGTCTATTGAGGCTCGCCAACTGCTCCTCTAACCCAACAATGGGTAGAGAGGATCCCTGCAGAGGTATAGCTGAGATGGAAGGTCCTGGTTTGGGTATGGTAGGTGTGGTGGTGAATGTGGTATAGATGGGAGTAGGGATGAAAGTGCGGTGCGGTAGAACTGATGTGGGTATGGTAGGTATGGGGGTGGGTGTAGTGGAGGCTGTAGTGGTGGCTGTAGTGGTGGCTGTAGTGGTGGTAGTGATGGTGGCAGCAGTGGTGGTAAGAGTGGTGGTAGTGGTGGTGGGAGTAGTAGCTGTTGGGTCATTATAAGGATGGCGCAACCAAAACCACTTCACATAGTCATTTTGGTGCTACATTCAAAAGGCTTCTGAAGCTAAGTATGAGATCTTCCAAAGTATGAAAAACAACAGCTGAAGTCATCAGCTGAAGAAAGAGCTGAAGACTATCTTCCGAAGACAAAGTCTGAAGACTTTCGAAGACAAAGTCTGAAGAGTTTCGAAGACAAAGTCTGAAGAAGACTTCCGAAGACAAAGTCTGAAGAAAGAGCTGAAGACAAAGTCTTAAGAAAGAGCTGAAGACAAAGTCTACTTCCGAAGACAAAAGAAGACTCCAAGCCTCGGAAGAAGCAGTCTTCCGAAGTATAAGTGGCTTCGGAAGAAGTTATTCTTCCGAAGAAACTTATCCTTCGGAAGACACTGCTATGTCAGTAGACATAAGTATGGTCTCTGACAGTCCGCTGCAGACCTCTGATACAGCATGGCTTCTTCCTAAAGAACCATGTTGTTGACCATACTTTATTCTACTGTATACCTTTTTATGATAGTACATGTTACCAATTTTAGTTGGTGACAAAAGGTAAGTCAGGAACATGTCCTGACTACTAACTCTCAGGCAAAATGTCTGAAAGACCTCACCTAGAGTCTTGTAGTATAGATGTTTGGTTAGAGGTTTCCAGCTGGTATCAAAGTATATCCGGCTGTAGGTAGTATTATATATATCTTCTCTGTGTAACTCATTAGTAGAGGGATTTGAGTCCAAGAGTCTGTAATCATTTGAGTTGAGAAGCAATATATAAAAGTACCTTTAAAATTTACATCCTGTGTTTATTTACTGCTTGTTACTTGTTATATTGTGATCAACTCTTCATAGACTCTTGCTGAGTGTTGTTCAAGGTGAGTTTGAGAGAAAACCATCTGTTGAGTGACCAACATACGATCCTGCAATTGGTATCAGAGCTCTCAGGTTCTTGATTGTGTGATCTTACCATCCAAATCAACCAGTTTTTCACTCCTCACTTCAAACCACTCACTCAAATGGCCTCTCTCACTAAGGCTGATATGGAGACCGGTACCATGACCAAATCCCCACTGATCACTCCTGAAGACTTTGACACATGGTGCACTAGAATGGAAGGCTTCATCAAGTGTCAAGACTCAAGGATGTGGGACTCCATTGTCAATGGTCCCTTCATACCAAGCACTACTTCTGCTACTGGTAATCGCATCATTCCAAAAGATGTTGATGATTACTCAGAAGAAGACAGGAAGAGAATAGAGCTAGATCAAAGGGCTATGACTTGTATTCAAACTGCTCTCCCAAACTCCATCTATAGAGGCTTCAAGAAGTGCAAGACAGCCAAAAATTTATGGGATGCATTGAAGCTTATGTATGAAGGATCCAAGGAAACCCAAGAGAACAAGAAGGATCTCTTGAAGCAGCAGTTTGAGAACTTTACTTTCAAGGCTGGTGAGACCTTGACTCAACAATACTTCAGGTATGTTGAGATAGTAGATACTTTAGTGGATATTGGAGTAGCTCTTGAGAATAGAGACATAGTTAGGAAGTTCATGTCTTCCCTTCCTAAACTATGGACACACTATTGTGTTGTAATCAAGAGAACTTCGGACCTTAAGACTCTTACTCTCACAGAGTTGTATGGTATCCTAAGTGCATTCCAGATGAAGATGAACATGCAGAACTCCTCTGGTCAATCCAATAACCAACTGAGTTCAGCTCTTCATGTGGTTGAAAGGGAAATCACAGAACCACAAAATCAGTTGCTGTCCTACCCTGACAGCTCACATAATGGACCCTACATTACTCTACCTGAGACTCTAAAGTCTCAAAAGGTTCAACACAACTCCTTTAAGGATAGTTGTGCCTTTGTCTCTGGAAGTGGGCACTCTGGTGATTTTCAATATTGCTTTGATGATCTTGAGTGCTTCAGTCCAGATGATGTGGAGTATGTGGACATTGTCCAACAGGTGGCTCTTTTAACTTATAGAGCAAAGAGGTTCTTCAAGAGAACTGGAAGACAATTCCCTCAAAACCCAGCCAACAGCAAGTTTGGGTTTGATAAGAGCAAAGCAAAGTGTTACAACTGCAACCAACTAGGTCACTTTGCTAGGGAATGCAAGGCTCCTAAGAACAACCCGGGAACCCCACAGGCCTCCACACATCCCTCAGCTTCAAAGCATGAAGAGAAGTCAACTGAAACAGCTGCAATAGCTCAAGAAGTTGACTGGAGCTTCATGGTACAGGATGTGACTCCCGCTCAAGCACTCATGGCCGAACAGATGATGATCAGGTATATGAACATCTTTGTACTCCAGCCTGTATTGCTAAAGTTAAACTCTATAAGGATTACAATACGAAAATCAGATCTGATGTTGAGTCTTTAAATATCTTAAAATTTGATTTTAAAAGAGCTGAATCTGACTATCAAAAGAAAATTGAGGAGTTAGAGAAAACTGTGTCTCTTTTAAAACATGAAAAGACCAACTACAAGACTCAAATTAAAGATCTGATATCCAAACTGTCTGAAGTTCAAGCCCAGTTGGTCACTGCTGAGGCTCAGGCCAGGAAGCAAGCTATTGCTGAGCAAAACTTCCAAGCTATTCTTGCATCATCCTCTCATTCCAAAATGTTTTATCAAAACAAAGAATGGTTGGGAACTAATGAAATAGCTCCACCACACTCTTATGAGTCTATTAGACTACCTAGATGTGGTACTGAAGAGCAAGAGGTTCCAACTGCTGACCCTTCTCCATTGGAACTAGAGGATGAGGCAAAAATAGTGGCCACCATAAGGGAGAAACAGGAAGATACACTCATCTCCACCTGTGAAGAACAAATCCTAACCACCAAGGCAAGAAGAAGCAGAGCTAAAGCTGCAAGAAGGACTGCCAAGAAGGTTGCAGAGTCCAAGCTTAAGATTGACCCAAAGCAAAAGGGTGTCTTTATCTCTGCTGGATTCCAGGTGGTAGGTACTTCTGATTCAGGAAAGGAGTGTAATACCAGCACTCCAGTCCTACCAAAGGATCAGAGGTTGAAAGGGAAAGTTGCTGATGAAGAGAAGAAATCCAAGAAACAGCAACCTGCAAATTCCCAGAAGACTAACATTGCATGCATAATGTGTGGTCTGCACAACCACATGGCTAAAGATTGTTACTACAATCCAGCAAGCACACATTATGCAAATAATGTTAGAAGAGAAGGAGTTAGGGAAGGTTTCTCAGTTGGACCATTTCAAACGGTACAAATGATGAAGAAGGGAAAGTTGGTCTCGGAAGCCAAGTTGCTTTCGGAAGAAAGTACTTCTTCCGAAGGGAAAATGGCTTCGGAAGCCAAAGGTTCTAAGGTTCGGAAGAACTAGAAGGCTCCCTTGAAACCATCCCAGAAGAAGACTACTTCGGAAGAAAAGGTGGTGAAGGCTTCTTCCGAAAAGAAAGCTTCGGAAGAAGACCATGCTGCAAAAGCTTCAACAAGCTCATCCTCAAAGATCAACCAAGGGATGGATTGGAAGATCAAGGAAGATGCTGCAGCCCAAACCTCTTCTTCAACGACCTCTATTGAACCCCAATGCATATCTTATGGTTCAATTATGTCATTATCTTTGGAAGAGCCCAAGACCAGCAAGGCTTGGGCTTCCAAACAAAACTAACTATCTCATCTTATGTGCAGGGACATCCATTTGACAAGAACAACAATGTCTGGATTGTAGATAGTGGATGCTCCAGGCACATGACAGGGAACAGATCTCTCCTTCAACAATTCCAGAACTATGATGGAGGGCCTGTCCAATTTGGAGGTGAGGACGGAGGATATATTTCTGGCAGAGGAAGTATATCAAATGGTAGAATAAACATTGACAAAGTTCACTTTGTCAAACAGCTTGAACACTATCTGTTAAGTGTTTCTCAATTCTGTGAGCAAAAGCATCAAATGCTTTTCACAAAACATGAGTGCATTATCCTCAAACCAGGGATGACAATTCCTTCGGAATTGGTGCTTCTTAGATCTCCCAGGAAAGGGGATATGTACAAGCTGAATATGAACAATGCTTCTCCTATGGGTGAAGTATCATGCTTTCTTTCTAAAGCTGATAGTGATGAGTCAACACTATGGCATAAACGCATGTGTCATGTGAATTTTAAAACAATGAATAAATTGGCTAAAAACAACTTGGTACATGGTTTGCCTAAAAAGGAATTTTTCTGCAAAGATAACTGTGTTGCATGTCTGAAAGGGAAACAACACAGGTCATCTCATAAATCCAAATGTGTTAACTCCATCACTACTCCATTACACTTATTGCACATGGATCTCTTTGGTCCCACAAGTATAATGAGCATTGGAAGGAAATCATACTACCTTGTGATTGTTGATGATTTTACAAGATTTACATGGGTATTCTTTTTAAGAAGTAAAGATGAAACGGCTGAAACTTTAAAATCTTTTATTCTTAAAATAGAAAATCAAATTGATCACAAGGTTAAGATCATTAGAAGTGATCAAGGGACTGAGTTTAAGAACTTTGTTCTTGACTTATTCTGTAACTCAAAAGGGATTGCCAGACAATATAGTGCTCCCAGAACTCCTCAACAAAACGGTGTTGCTGAGAGGAGGAATAGGACACTTATTGAGGCTGCTCGGACCATGTTAACTGATTCAAAGCTACCTCTAACAATCTGGGTAGAGGCAGTCAGCACTGCATGCTATGTGCAGAATAGGGTTCTTGTAGTTAAGCCCCATGGAAAAACCCTTATGAGTTATGGAACAAGAGGCCACCGTTCATTGGCTTTCTAAGGTCCTTTGGCTGCAGGTGTACCATACTTAACACAAAGGACAACTTAGCAAAATTTGCTGAGAAGTCAGATGATGCTATCTTTGTTGGATACTCTTCTAGCTCCAAAGCTTATAGAGTATACAACATCAAGAATCAACAATTTGAGGAGTCATCCAATATAGTTGTAAATGAGCACACTCCTTGTGTTAAGGGGAATGGACCTGATTATATCTTTGATTTAGAATTGTTTCCAAACTATTCTAAACAATCTTGTGAGAATGTTTCAGCTGGAACAGGTGCTCAAGGTGATGCTGATGCTGATGCAGATCAACTATTTGAGCTTCCCAGACCTCTTCCAAATTCTCCAAGAGCTTAAAGGCAACAAGCTTCAACCATTCACAGATCTGATAGTGTAACTATCTCTAGGAATAGTGAAGCTTCAACAAGTGAATCACCTGATGAACCCCAAAGCTCTTCAGGTGATCCATTACAACACCAGGTTGAGGGAAGTAGTATTCTGAAGGAACAGGCAACTGTTAATACTACTTCACAACCACCATTGATGATGTTTCTCAATCATTCAATCAGTCCTCATTGAATGACTTTGAAACAGCAGCTGGACAGAGTGATCTAGTTCCTGATCAGAATATGTCCAACCTAGACTTATCTCTGTAACTGGAAGTGATTCCTCACCTTAGGATTCACAACACTCATCCAACTGAGAACATCATAAGGAACGTCTCTGAGGGTGTGAAAACAAGAGGGCAAATTCATCATGGGAATGTCTGCTTGTACTCATGCTTCTTGTCTCAGATGGAACCCAAGAAGGTGGAAGATACCTTAAAGGATACTAGTTGGGTTGAATCGATGCAGGAGGAGCTGCTTCAATTCAGAAGACAAAAGGTCTGGAATCTATGCCCACTACCATCTGGTCAAGTACCCATAGGCACTAAATGGGTGTTCAGAAACAAGAAAGATGAAAGAGGCTTGATTATCAAGAACAAGGCAAGATTAGTAGTTCAGGATACACCCAAGAGGAAGGAATTGATTATACTGATGTCATTGCACCTGTTGCAAGACTTGAGGCAGTTAGGATCTTCCTTGCTTATGCTGCATCCAAGAACTTCACAGTCTACCAACTTGATGTCAAGTGTGCATTTCTATATGGGGATATAGATAGGGAAATCTATGTATGTCAACCTCCAGGATTTGAAGACCCATAGCACCCCAACTATGTGTGCAAACTGGATAAAGCTTTATATGGGCTGCACCAAGCACCTAGGCTGTGGTATGAGACCTTGTCTCAGTTTCTCCAGAAGAATGGCTACACCAGAGGTACCATTGCCAAGACTCTCTTCATCAGGAAGATTGGAGAAGACATTTTGCTTGTTCAAGTCTATGTTGATGACATCATATTTGGTTCCTCAAATGACCAAATGTGTAAGTACTTTGAGAGCATTATGAAGCAGAAATTTGAGATGAGTTCCATGGGGAAAATGGACTTTTTCCTTGGAATTCAGGTGAAACAGATGAAGGAAGGGTTCTTCATAAATCAATCTAAGTATGTCTCAGACATTTTAGATAGATTTGAAATGAAGGACTGTAAACCAACCAAGACACCCATACCCAGAAACCATAATCTTTGCCCTGACCTTGAGGGGGAGGATACTGATCAACATCAGTATAGAGCAATTATTGGTTCTCTGATGTATCTCACTGCTAGTAGACCTGATATCATGTTTGCCACATGCATTTGTGCAAGATATCAGGCTGCTCCAAAGGTGTCTCACCTAGCTGCTGCAAAGAGAATCCTCAAATACCTCAAAGGAGCACCTAAACTAGGTCTCTGGTATCCAAGAAATAGTGATTTCAATCTCTATGGATACTCTGACAGTGACTATGGTGGCTGCAACATTGACAAGAAAATCAACATTAGGAGGATGTCAATTTCTTGGTGGAAGGATTATCTCATGGCAATGCAAGAAATAATCCTGTGTCTCTATATCAACTGCTGAAGCTTAATACATTGCTGCTGCTAGCTGCTGTGCTCAACTACTATGGATTCAAAATCAGATGTTAGACTATGGATTCAACTTCATGACTACTCCTATCCATATTGACAACAATAGTGCTATCTCCATTACTGAGAATCCGGTGAAGCACTCCAAGACGAAGCATATTGATATCAGGTATCATTTCATTAGAGATATTCATGAGAAACATCTGATAAAGTTAATCAAAGTTGACTCAATGAACAATATGCTGATTTGTTCACAAAGGCATTTGATGAACAAAGATTTAAGTATCTCATATAAGCTATTGGGATGATAAACATTGATTAACTACCTCTTTTGAAAAGCCTTTTAAATGTGTAATGTCTTGTGTCAATACAATTTAAGCCCTGTTACAAAAGATCTTTAAATTATTCCAAGTGTAAATTCCTTCCGAAGAGGAATTAACTCTCGGAAGATATTCTTGAATATCTTCCGAAGCCAAATTCCTCAATGGAAATTTTCTTCTCGGAAGAGTTTTGGTCTCGGAAGAAGCGATTGATTTTACATCAGATCTACTTCCGAAGCTTATATAACTCTCCATTCGGAAAGACAATTTTACCTTCGGAAGCAATGCCTTGCTTCGGAAGAGAAATTGCCTTCGGAAGACAATTACCTTCGAAATGTTTTACATTCGGAAGTAAAGTTTTTACTATGTAACGGATATCTTTTGGGCCCACTCTGTAAAAGGTAAAGATTTTGCTCATGATGGTCAGATTATTTAAAATTATCCCTTGCCGCCTTTGTCATTTCTCAGCCGAAAACCACCATACCACCCACAGTAAACCTCAAACAGTTACCCTATTACCGCCACTACCACAATTCATCCCCTTTAAATAATCTTGACTGATCAATTTCATCTTCTTTTACCAATTTACTGCCCTAACTATTCCCTTCACTGTCAAACATGAAATTTCACCCAAATTCAAGCTTACTTTCTCTGAAATGGCGCTAAACCCTCAGCACAACCAAGTCGCATTACTTGATTCATCAAGAGATGCCGACTTCACCCAAATCATCACCTTTCTTACTGAATCCACCTACCTCACGACGCTTACTGTCAACCCCACCGTGTACTCTAACCACATGACTGAATTCTGGAGTAACGGTCAAGCTGGTGTCCTCAATGGGGTTCGCGTCCTGAGAACCCGATTTGAGGACAGGAGTTGATCATCACTGAACAACTCATCAGGGAGCATCTCGAGCTTCATGATGATGGGGATCCTACTGAGTTCCCCAAAGAAGACTTGGATGGCACCTACATCCTAATGGGATATGGTGGAGATGTGAGCAGGTCAACCGTCTATAAGTTCAACTTCTCATACCATTGGAAGTTCCTGCTACACATTGTTCTGCACTGCTTATCCAACAAGTCAGGGGGATGGGATTAAATCCCATATGAACTAGGATGCCTAGTTCATGGGTTGGTAAGAGGCCTGCGCTTCAACTACTCAAGATTTGTGTTGACCAACTTGATTGGAAACCTGAGAAGGGATACATTCTTCATGTATCCTAGATACATTCAACACATAATCAACTGTGAGCTGGAACCGAGCAAGCTTGTCTGTGCAGCTGCTCTTGCTGTTCCCCAAGTGCGGCCTACCATCTCAAGACATTAAAGAAGGTGTCCACCAACTATACTGGACGGTACACTCCACTACCTCCAGAGATGATTGAGCGCATAGCTCCTGGTGACATCCCTGTTATCCCCACAGGTGATGAACCCACACGAGCAACCTCTACCATAAATGTCCCCAGACCTTCTCTACCCATCAAAATCACTTACCAGGGACACCCAAACGAACCCTTGTTCAATATACTCTGATTGAACAAGCTCCTCCAGTTCAAACCAAAAGGGCTAGAGTGGAACCATGGGCTCCCACTCAGTCCGAGGTCACACCATCCTTCATATTTGACCTCAATGTGGGTTTTGAAGCCTCCTCAGTCTCAAACCCAAGAGCCCAAACCTCAAGCCTTTAGCCCACAGGGTGAGTCTCTACACTCCCCTGTGCAGCCTTCAAGGGACAGCCCCACCATAGGCTCAATGCCTGTAGACATTGATCTAGGTCTCGGGTCAGTAGGTTTAACCTCCTTATCTTTCACTGACCTTTTACTCCGTACTGATGAAGAGATAACATCTCTCCATGGCCATGAAGTGATCTACAACACCCTCTCAAAGATCAACAGAGCCAAGAGAGATCCCTTGTCTAGCCCCCATCAGTAGCCAGCTACTGAGGTGAGTCCCACTGATATGGAGGGGACTCATGTAGGTTCAGCTGCCACTACTCAGAGTCTCTCATTGAGCTCTCAGGACAGTGGTAACATCATTAGGACTGAGTCTACGACAACTTTGCCCATTGACATCTCTGAAAGAGATTACTTTGAGCAAGGGTATCCAGGGTGCCAAGAAGCCACATCTGGTGGTGAGACTGAACATACTAGGTATGTTATCTCATCTCCCCGTGATTCTTCACATGAAGATGAGGGAAGTATGCAACTCACACTTCAGTACTTACTCTCTAAGGTATCAAACCTGGAATCTCAGGTGAGGATCTTAGAGACAAGGACAGCCACTCAGCAACTTGAGATTGACAATCTCAAGGCTAAACTAGCTGAGAAACAGACGGAGAGGCATGTTAGGCATGTACCTATTCAAGTCTCATTGACTTCTTCCTCTAGCTCATCTAGCTCTCAAGATGATGCTACCAAAAAGGGGGAGAAAGTTCAGAGACAAACATCCGAGGAACCACAGACCTAGTCCTTTACTTCCCAACTCATCACACTACCTGACTCATCTCAATCAACTTTGAAGATTGACTCACAGATGCTTCATGATCTCTACAGACTTTTCACAAAGTTTGTATTGAGATCCTCCTTAGAACAGCCCATCCCTGACACCACACTCATATACTTTGGGGCTGAGGAGCTTCAAAGACTGACTGCACCTTCTACCACTGTGGAAGAAGTTGGTCAACCTAAGGTCCACATGGAACCTGAGATTAAATTCAAAGGGAAAATAGGGACTGATGGCCCAGCAACTGAAACAGTTGGGACAGAACTTGCATCAGCCTCTTCTTCCGAAGCTCAGGCTGAAACTTCCGAAGCTGACATTGAAGCCTCGGAAGAACAAGACAAGTCTTCCGAAGCTGAGATGGAAGCTGCGGAAGGTTTGTTCCAAATGTCCGAGGAAGTGACCATCACAGATGTTATTGCTGAAATAGCATCTGAGGTGAGCAGGGAGGACATTTCTGATATACCTCCATCCCAAACACCAGCTGAACCTCTCTCTCAATCTGAACCCTCTATCTAAGAACCACCACAGTCAAGCTCTGCCAAAGACAAAGGCAAAAGGAAATTGACTGAGGAAGAGCTTCAGGAAGAGGAAAGGATTGAGAAGCTCAAGAAGAAAGGTAGGTTTCCTGCTGAGAAGCTGCTAGCTGCTAGTTCTAAGGCAGCTATAGCTAATCAGGAGGAAATCAACACTAAGAGAAGGACAACACTCATTGACCAGCTCACCAACTTAGGAGCTGCCAATGAGGAAGTACTCCTGCTATCACTAGAGGAGTTGGTGACTTTGGAGAGGACAACCAGGCTAAGGCTAGAAGAAGAAGCCAGGTTGGCCTTGGAGAGGGAAAAAGAAGAACAAAGGGAAGCAGCCCTGCAGCTGAGAGAGGCTAAGATTAAATTTCTACTCTCAAGAGGCTTTAGTCTTCCTGAACTATCTCCACACGATGATGACACGATCCTGATGCTCCACAACAAAGAGCAGGATCAAATGGAGAAGGAAAGGAAGCAAGCTGCCAGGGAGAAGTTGAAGGAGAGGAAGCGGAGGGAGGAAGAAAGGGGTCACTGCCACCAAAAGTCCAATGACAAAGCCTGGATGAAAGACTATCTCCGGGCTCATGGCTTCTCTGGTAGGCAGGTGGGACCATGTCCGAAAGGACACTCCAGCGGATAGTCAGTGAAATAAAAGCTGACATCCGTATGGGGAAAAAGAAGGAGATGTATAGGAGGGGACAGGGAATGGTCTTCACCCCAGCCACTCAACCACAGCCAACCACTCAATCACAACCCACACAAGAAGAACCAACTCCATTTCCCATCAAAACCGAACCTTAGATGAAACCTACACCCCTGAACCTACAACTCTACCCAAACCTACCTCATCACCTCAACCACCTAACTTCCTATCCTTAAACCCAAAACACAACCTAGAACCACTAAACCTAAACCTACCCAACAGAAACCAAGATCATCCTCTCACCTTCTAAACATCTCTCTCTTGAGGAAATAAAGGAGCTCAAGACAAGGCTCATCAACTGCACTACTATGAGCAAATCTCCTGTGAGGGAGACGTTATCAACATCACCTATGTTGATAACTCTTCAAGCTCCCTCACTCTAGGTCAATTTCTTGAGTTGCCTAGAAGTACTTTGGGCCAGGCTGTAAGACTTCTCGGTCTCAACTCTGATACCCTCAATGCTGAAGAGAAGAGACTAAGAAGGAAACTGGCGACTCTACTGGATACAAGGAAGGAGGACAGGATTCCTAGTCAGTCTCCTGGACTTAGGAAAGTTATAATCCAGTGGAGGTTCGATGAAACTTCTCACACTTTGTTGTGGAAAGGAGAATGGTGAAACTAACAGGCTTAATGCCACTTCTCTACTGCATCTCAGCAGATTTGACATTGCCGAGCCTGCAGAGAAGCCATTCTCCAACCCTCCAACTCTGAGAACTGCTGCTATCATCAGAAATTATCTCAGCAGTCTTCATCTAGCCGAGCTAACTGCAAAGGCCAAGATCGAAGAAGAGTTGAAGTTGAGAAGACAGGAAGACAAGGAAAGACTTACCACCAAGGGCGCAGCCTTTCAGATGGTGGAGGGTCCGGAATTGGAACCTATAGTTAGATGGGAATATGACTATAGTTCCCATCAACTAACTCTTTTCAGAGGGCCACAACAAAGGGTACACATAATCCAAGGTGACAGACTGGATGTTCTGTCTACCAAGGATTTGTACAAACTTCTCAGCACCACATCAGGGAAGAACAAGGACATAGACAAATATCTACTCTCCTTGGTGCTGAAAGTTTTGAGAAGAAGAGAGAAGTGAAGTTTTGGTAGCATCAGCCTAGGGGGAGTTTGTTGGGTCATTATAAGGGGTGCAACCAAAACCACTTCACATAGTCATTTTGGTGCTACATTCAAAAGGCTTCCGAAGCTAAGTATGAGATCTTCCGAAGTCTGAAGAACAACAGCTAAATCATCAGCTGAAGAAAGAGTTGAAGACTATCTTCCGAAGACAAAGTCTGAAGACTTCCGAAGACGAAGTCTGAAGACTTCCGAAGACAAAGTCTGAAGAAGACTTCGAAGACAAAGTCTGAAGAAAGAGCTGAAGACAAAGTCTGAAGAAAGAGCTGAATACAAAGTCTACTTCCGAAGACAAAAGAAGACTCCAAGCCTCGGAAGAAGCAGTATTCCGAAGTATAAGTGGCTTCGGAAGAAGTTATTCTTCCGAAGAAACTTATCCTTTGGAAGACACTGCTATGTCCAGTAGACATAAGTATGGTCTCTGACAGTCCGCTGCAGACCTCTGATACAGCATGGCTTCTTCCTAAAGAACCATGTTGTTGACCATACTTTATTCTACTGTATACCTTTTTATGATAGTACATGTTACCAACTTTAGTTGGTGACAAAGGTAAGTCAGGAACATGTCTTGACTACTAACTCTCAGGCAAAATGTCTGAAAGACCTCACCTAGAGTCTTGTAGTATAGATGTTTGGTTAGAGGTTTCCATGGTATCAATGTATATCGGCTGTAGGTAGTATTATATATATTTCTCTGTGTAACTCATTAGGTAGAGGGATTTGAGTCCAAGAGTCTTGTAATCCTTTGAGTTGAGAAGCAATATAAAAAGTACCTTGAAATTTACATCCTGTGTTTATTTACTGCTTGTTACTTGTTATATTGTGATCAACTCTTCATAGACTCTTGCTGAGTGTTGTTCAAGGTGAGTTTGAGAGAAAAACCATCTGTTGAGCGGACCAACATACGATCCTGCAGTAGCTGTGGTGGTGGGAGTAGTAGCTGTGGTGGTGGAAGAGGTAATTAGTACAATCCTTCGCCTCTTGCCCTTCATGCCGTGAGGCTGGGCCATTCTCTTCCTCCTCGAGCCCTTGGCAATCTGGGCTCCCCCTGGGCTAATAGGCTAGTCGGGTGTATAAGTAGGATCAGTGACATTAGCATCACCACCCTCTGAACCAGCCTGACGTCCCCTAACCGCCTCTTTGCCCCTTTCGGTAGCCACGACTCGGCTACCGACAGTCCTCGTCAGAGGCTCTTCATTAGACTCCTCTTCTTCCTCATCAACCAGGAAGTCTGGTGGATAGCAGCCTGCTCAGATCCACCAAGAGCAGAAGCATTACTATGTGGAGCTGGTGTAGATATAGTAGATGTGTCTATGGCGGGTAGATCATGGGGCCAACATCTCCACCATCCTGACCATGGCCCGATGGTCGTCTCACGTCATCGTCATCGTCAGTAGAAAGGAACACTATAGGCTCACTCGCTGAGGTCACTGTCGTCGTGATGCCAACTTCTGCAGTACGAGAGGGTGCCACGTAATCCGTTGGCCAGATCGCCGAAGAGTCTCCTAACCGGGGGTTCACCTGCTTCCACCAGTAATACCCCCTTTTCTTCCAAATCGATATAACACCCGGTTATTTAAGCCAAAATATAAAGTGAAGAAAAAGAAAGAAAAAGATACTTTACCCAAGTTGAGGTGGGTTAAAAAGTGTCATAATACGGGACAAAAAGAATAAAGTAGGTTGCATAAAAGTTGATATATGGCAGCCCATAATCCCCTGCACACTTCATTTCATTCGATTTTAGAGAGAGAGAAAGAGCAGCAAGTTCTCGGTTTTGAAGGAAGAACAAGAAGAATTCGAATTCAAGGTAAGAATCCATGCTTTTATGGTGTTCTTGACTGGTCAGATCCTCGGGTCTATGCTTATGTGTGTTGTATGTGTTCGAATGTGTGTTTTTAGTGGGTTTCTAGACGGATGAACACTAATTTGCAAACGAGTTTGGAGGAAGCCATACTCAAAAGCTGCAAAGGTGAGTTCTAAGACCCCTGTTTTACACGTATTTGAATGATTTTGGGGCTGGAACACATCTAAAAATATTTTGAGTATTGGGTGAAAAAACATGTTCACGAATGTATGTGTAAGTGTATGATTCGTTTGGGACTGTTATGGACATAAGGTTCTAAGGGCAAACCACGTATTTTAGTATGATGTTCGACTAGGTACTGTTGATGTATGTTTTCAAGTGTTTTCTTATGATGTGTATGATATTTAGTTTGTTCCAAGTGTGTAGTATGGTAGATCTGTGCTAAAGGTGTGTTAAGATGATGATCGAAATCCAAAAATGGCACAGGTTAAGTTGCAGGTGCCTTTACACAGCCGCATTAACTAATGCGGTTGGCTAAGAAAAAATGCGGCTAAGGCATTACACAGCCGCATTAACTAATGTGGATGGCTAAGAAAAAGCAGCTAAGGCATTACACAACCGCATTAACTACTGCGGATGACTAAGAAAAATGTGGCTAAGGCATTACACAGCCGCATTAACTAATGCAGATGGCTAAGAAAAATGTGGCTAAGGCTTTACACAGTCGCATTAACTAATGCGGACGGTCAAAGAAATGCGGATGAGTAAAGTAAGTCCATGCGGATGAAGTGAGTCAATGCGCGATGAGCATTGGACTAAGTATGGGAAATGCGGATGAGTTAGTCTAATGCGGATGACAAATGCAGATGAACACTTAGAAAAATTCTGACTTCTGGGAAAATGAGTAAGATAGGCTTTGACCTAGGAGATTCCGGGGGTTATGTAAATTGACTTTTGAGGTCATAGATGGTATGTGGGCATGTAATGATATGTGCTTGATGTTACATGGTTATATATGATTTATGTATGTTAAGTATGATGTTGCCATGATAGATGGTGAATACTGATGACTTGTAAATGTCAATGTTCCTGATTCAATACGATTTTATCTTTCCATGGCTTTACGAGTTATGATTAATAAATGTAACGAAAGTATTATGTAACATAAGCAAAAGATGATAAAAGAGGAATGTAATGAATGAATGTGCATTAATGAATGAATGAATGAATGTAAGAAAGGCTTGCAAGCAAATGTATGGAGGTGCACACCCAATGAATGTGTTAGCTCAATGGTGTGCGGGTTAGCTTCCCGAAGGATGCATACTGGGGTTCAGTCTTTGTGATTGACCATATGTACGGGATCCTTGCTGCTTACCATAGGTGACTGGATCAGCAGTAGTGCACAACGTTCGTGATTAATTATCACAGGTCCAGCACCAGCAGTAGTGCACAATGTTCGGGGTATAGCGCATGGCATTGATCCAGAATGAAACAGGAAAGATAAGTGGTGCATGTAGTTGCCCTAGGTGACTGGATCAGTAGTAGTGCACAACGTTCGTGATTAATTATCACAGGTCCAGCACCAACACTCATGCACAATGTTCGGGGTATTGTACATGTCACCGAAAGTAATGAAACGTACGAGTGAACGCATTGAATGTATGAATGAATGTAACGAACGTACGATGAACGTATTGAATGTATGAATGAATGTAACGAACGTACGAACGAATGTAATGAATGTATGAATGAAGGTAAGAACGTGTGAATGAAAGAAGAGTTATGAATGAACGTGAATGTTAACGATGAACGGTACACGAATGAAAGCTAATGAATGAATAATGAAGATAATAATAGTATTATCTATGTGTATGTATGTTGTGTGATCGCATGTATGTAAGAACGGTTTTAACGGAAAAAAGTATGTTTTATTATAAAACTAGAACTCACTCAGCAACGCTGACTTTTTTATGTGTTTCCAGTTGGTAGGTAGTTGCTGAGGATGGCACGAGGCGGCTACTCAGCTATTTTAGGATGGCATTCCTTTGTTAATATTTTTGCAATGTATTATGTTGCATGTATTTATAAACAAAATGGTGTTTGTAGAGGATTGGAATAAACGCGATTACCCTAGGAATCCTCTTACTACTAAAAGTCACTGTTTATGACTATTTTGTAATTGATTAATGATGTATGCTTGCAAAAGCTTTTATGATGAAATGAGATGCCATTTTTGAATGTTCCGCTGCAATGTTTATTTAAAATATCTATAAATGTATGTTTTATGTGAAATGATTGACCAGCTGTAAGCGTCCTGGGAACGGGGCCTTACATCCAACCCAACGTAGTGTCATCCATCACCTCTAAACTCATTGCGTCATCCTTCTCCTTAGGGAGCTGAGGAAGCTTCTCGTCTATGATCATCTGCAGGAACCTCGGATACATGCAGAAGCCTTCTTTTCCCTTGGCCTCTATGCTCTCTGTCAAGTACGTGAAGAACATGCGGGAGAAACTGAATGGGTAGTTCAGTACCAGCGCAACGTATGCATTCTAGATTCGATCAGACATCTCGTCGAATCCTCCACGCCCAGAGACAATGCACTTTAGGATCACATGTGCCAATACTTAAACTGGGGCACATGTTGCTCTTGTTTAGCACACCGACATTGACGTCGCGGACGTACTTGATCCTTAGGAAAAAGCATCCCCAAACCGTTAGAGGAGCCGCTTGGTTGGGTAGGCTCCTTCCTCACCCAGATCCATGACCCTGCACAGGTCGTCTTCCCCGATCTCTATGTCTTGTTTGAAGATAGAGCTCCGGATACAGTAAGACACAACTGATCGGTCGACTAAGGCATTCTCCCAGAATGCCTGTTGAATAGATCTGTATGGTGTGCAGGGAGTGGAGATGTCTTTGTAGATCGTCAATCTACGCAGAAAGGCAATAATCCCGGTGAACTCAGAAGCATTTCGAGAAGTAGCATCTAGATGAGCACAAATGTTGTGCTTGGTGCTCATCATCCATCTCTCAGCCATGTGCTGCAACATAGGAAACATATACGTTAGATCCGTTCATTAGAAGTAACAATTGAATTTGAGCAGATTGTGACCAACTAATTCAATCGTACAATTGAACCATACGATTGAGCTTAGTCGTACAATTAAGCCTGCGACTGAACTTAGTCGTATGCTATGCCATGCGGTTGAGTCAGTCATGCCACTGAGTCACCGATTGATTCAATCATGCGATTGAATCATTCGTCTGGCTCAATCGTGCGACTGAAGTTCATAAGCCTGTCCATTCGCATCTTGCATTGTTTGACACCATAAATTTGAATCTTTGTCAAAACGTTAAATTACACTGTGTTTAGATTCATTAGGCTCACAAGGGCGAAATAGCACTTAATGTTTTTAAATCAACTTTTATGTCCATTTAAGTGGTTCCATTTTAGGGTTGTAGTCCGGTTCATGTTTTGAACAATTTTTGGCCTTTTTAGGTTCGATTAACCCCCCTATTCATCACGATTTTAGTCACTTAGTACTATAGATGAATAAGATATGGTCAGAAACAGAATCGGAGAGTAATCGCAATAAGGGAAATTGGGCAGAGTGTCTGGGTCTTAGGTGGTTTTTTGAAAGTTTTGAAGTTGCGTAGGGTTTACGACCGACTGAGCCTCCTTTTATACTGTTCTTGGGTTTAGTCGTGCGACTGGACCCATACGCATGACTCAATCGTGCGGCTGGGGTTTTGTTGTGCGACTGACTCAGACTCCTTCATTCAGTCGTATGATTGGTTCATTCTTATGATCCAATCGCATGGTTGCGCCATACTCACGGTCCAATCGTGTGATTGGCCCATACTTATGGTCCAATCGTGTGATTGGCTCATACTTATGATTCAATCGTGTGATGGGTTCATACTTATGATCCAATCGTGCGATTGATTCATACTTATGATTTGACTTTATACACCACACACTCAAAAACTTTTGATACATAACGTTATTACCAATGATCATCTCAGACATGATCTTTTAACAGAAATCATTTGATCACCTCAGACGTGATTCTTTTAATTTAAAATCGTTTGGTCACCTCAGACGTGACCCTTTTAATTTTCAAACCTTGATCATCTTAGATATGATCCTTTTAAATTCATAACAGTTTGGTCACTTCAGACGTGACCCTTTTAAATTATGATTCATAGAGTTCATCTAGTTACATAGTCCGACATTGACACAGAATTGATAAATAAAACAAAAAACAACTTGAATTGAAACAAAACAGGGCATATTTTTGTGTTTTTGTTTGAGGTGGGTTGAAAACTTTTAAATATCATTTAACTAATTTATTCCCTGAGCAGAATAGCCTTAATTTGTTTTTATCATTTCTGGAAAGATTCATATGGAATCATACAGGTGTAAACATAATCATTTGGGACCCTTTTGTATATGTTTGTTTAACTTATTCTTATTTGTCTGAGAGTCAAAAGCACTTACAGGAAATCATTATAGAACTGTAAGAAGCGCACAATGATTTTGACTGTCGAGGATTGCAGCCACGATGATTGTCAGTATATTTGTCCACTTAAATCCATACATAGATTTTGACTCACAATGGTGATAAGTTAGGTTTATTATTTCAACAAGAATTTGTGGATCCCACGCTTATATGGTAATCACATTCCTCAGGAGATTTTGAGCGGTCTACGGGTTTTTGATAAAAAGAAACTATTCTAAGAGCTTTCAAAGAGATGCCAAGCCTCAGGTCAGTGCCATCACATAGTAGAGAGGCGCAAACAACAATGAATTCTAGAATATTTAGGTTATGCTTATCCTCATGTAAGTGCCATCGCACAGAGAGAGGCACACAACCTATCTTCTTGTTTGAGCACTTTTCTTTTACACATTCCGTACTAACAACATTAGTCATTAGCTTGATTGCGTTTAACAATTTTTTTCATGTGCTTTGCTCTTTTACGGTCATCCGCACACATTTGTGGCGTTTATTTTGCTCGTCACCCCTTATTGAAATACGTTGATTATGTTAACCAGGGATAAGATGCAAACCCACAGCTAGTTGACGAAGTTTTAGTTTAGTTTGTTTCACCAATGAAGTCTACTCGTCTATTGTGTGAATCTACCGACACATTATAATGGACTAGCAACCCCTAGGCCTACTTTCTCTATGTAACCTCAGTAACAGACTAGTTTACTATCATTTTTCCTTATTTGGCTTATCCTTCTCAGATTTGTAATTTTAATATAACATTTTGAAAATTTAAGTCTTTTTGATGTCCAAAATAATTAGTTCCCTGTGTACTATCATTTTCCATAGTTTTGAATCAGTCTCACAGATTTGATTTCTTTGCTTTCAGCTTATCTGCCCGCCGCTGTTTTTTAAGTAACTAAATACTGAAACTAAACTATTCTCCTCCTAAAATTCTAAAACGGAAATTCTTTTTGTGTTTTGGATTTTTAAAGACAAGAAAATAAAATAAAGAAAAAATTAAAAAAATAAATAAAAATAAAGACAGACTAAGAACTCGATTCTTCTGGAATCACATCACTTTTCTTTTTAACGCCATTGACCCATAAGAGATATAAAACCGCGGTTTATCAAACGCTTTTGTGTAGAGGTCGGTGCGTTGAAAATCCGTATTAATTTTAACATCGATTAATTGCTTTTCAAAACAGTCACGCATAAAATAATATTTAATACCGATGTGTTTAGTCTTTGGGTGTTGGACTAGATTTTTAGTGACAACATATGCAGCAGAATTATCAACAAAGATAGGGGTGTTAGAAAATTGCAAACCGTAGTCTCGCATTTGCTGTTAAATCCAAATGATTTGTGAACAACAACTTGCAGCGACAACGTATTCGGCTTCACATGTTGATAGAGCAACCGACGTCTGCTTCTTACACTGCCAGGTGACTAATCATCTTCCAAAGAACCGACATCACGCTGATGTTGACTTGTAATTCATCTTACAACCACCGTAATCCGAGTCACTATACACTGTAAGCTCAAAGTCATCATCATGAGGATACCACAACCCAAGTGTTGGAGTACCCTTCCAATAACAAAATATCCTTTACCCCAATTAGATGATTCACTTTAAGTTTTGCCTGATATCTGGAACAGAGACACGTGGCGTACATAATATCAGGACGAGAAGCTGTGAGGTACATGAGAGATCCGATCATTCCTTGATACATAGTGCCATCAACAAGATCACCATTTTCGTCGGGTGCCATATCATGGTTCGTGGCAAGTGGAATACCTGCAACCGTTGCATTTCCCATGTCGAACCGACTTAGGATATCTCCAACATATTTGATCTGATGCAGGAAGATACCATTTGGTGTCTGATCTGCTTGTAAACCAAGAAAGAACTTCATCTATCCCATGGCACTCATTTCAAACTCAGCTTTCATCACAGACTCGAATTCTTTACATAATGCTTCATTCTTGGAACCGAAGATTATGTCATCCACATATATCTGCACCAGTAGTAAATCACCGTCCTTTTCCTTGATGAACAACGTGCAGTCAATTACACCTCTGCGAAAACCATGTTTCAGCAGATGAGTGGAGGGTTTCTCGTACCAGGCTTGAGGGGCTTGATGGAGCCCGTACAAAGCCTTGTCAAGTTTATAAACTCTATCCCGATGATATGGATCCTCGAATCCTTCGGGTTGACTGACGTACACTTTTTCATGAATCTCACGATGAAGGAATGCACTTTTCACATCCAGTAGATAGACTTTAATCTGCATAAATGATGCATAGGCTAGGAAGATTCTAATTGCTTCCATCCTTGCCACAGGTGCAAACACTTCATTGTAGTAAACTCCTTCGACTTGCCTGAACCCTTGAACTACAAGCCTAGCCTTGTTTCTGATTATAATCCCTTGGTCATCCTTCTTACACCGAAGAACCCATTTAGTGCCAATCACCTTTGCACCTTTTGGTCTATCCACAAGAGTCCAGACTCCTAACTTCTTGATCTGAAGGAGTTATTCTTGCAGAGCACTTACCCATGCCTCATCTTTTAAAGCCTCGCTTACATCTTTGGCTCAACTTGAGACACGCAACATCGATAAGCACCATTGTGTAGATATCTCTTTTCCATGACTGCCGCATAATCAGCTGAGTATAGCTGATTTCTTGTCTGAACTCCCATAGAATATCCCCGATGATGTTGTCCAGGGGATGATGCACATTAACTCGAGTTTCGGGAGTGGTGGGTACTGATACTTCATTATCCAGATTCTGAACTGGTGGAGTATGGGGTTCAGAAGCTCCAGTTGCCTCATGATCAGATGTAGGTGTACTTTTGTAGTGGGAACCTGCTCCTCCTGGTTTGCACTCTCAGTTTCAACGGCCTCAGCATCGGAGGAAGAATCATTTACCTCAAGCTCTCCCGCTGAAGGCTAGAAGTATCTTCTAATGAAACCGATGATGTCGAGTCTCGTGTAGGAGTGTTCAGAACATTTATATCATTCGAGCAGCTAACTCATCATCAGAATAGGAAGGAGGTAGATTGAAGGATTTAAAAAATCCATCATAGTCGAAGAAAAGGAAGGTCCTTTTACCGCAGGGGGGTGGTGTATCTTTGTACATCAACGTTGCACCATACTTCTACCTGACCAGTTGAGTTATTGTAAACCCTTTTGTCTGGTATACTATATCCAAGGAAGATACCTTCTTCTACCTTCTCGCAGAACTTCCAGTCTGATTTTTTCTTTAGCAGCATGCAGGGTGCACCAAATAGTTCCAGATACTCTAAATTGGGTTCATGTTGTTGGAGCAGCTCATAACAAGTTTTTCCATGACGTTTGACTACCAAGACCCGATTTAGAGTGTAACATGCATTAGCAACTGCCTCGTTCCAGAATTGAACTGGCAGTTTTGAGTCAGCTAGCATTATCCTTGCTGTTTCTATCAAGCTCCTATTCTTCCGTTCAGCAACACCATTCATCTGTGGAGTGTAGGCAGAAGTGAATTGATGAACAATCCTTTCTCACTACAGAATGCCTCCATCCATTGATTCTTGAATTCTGTCCCGTTGTCTGAATGTATTTTCCAGACTTTCAGCTTGTAAAGTGATTCCAATGTGGTAACAAGATGTTTGAATGATTCAAAGGTCTCTGATTTAGCTTTCAGAAACATCACCCTAGAGAATCTTGAGTAATCATCCGTCACCACAAAGCAGTACCAATCCCCAGCTATGCTCTTTGTGCTGACTCACCCAAACAGATCCATATGTAGAAGCTCGAGAGGAATGTCGATAGAATTAAATTTCTTTGACTTGTGAGACTTCTTTGTCTGTTTCCCTTTCTTGCATGCTATGCAGAAGTCTGGAAGCTAGAAGTTCTTGACAGTAACTCCATCCACCAGATCATTCTCAACCAATTGATTCATCTTCCTGGATTGATGTGTCCCATTCTCCTATGCCAGGAAACTGAATCTCTTTCTGTTGCTTTTGATAAGAAGCACTAAGCAGTAGACTTAGTTGTGGAGGCTTTTGATAGGTCCAAGACATACAGGTCATTGTATCTTGAAGCCGACATTAGAACTTGCTCCTCCAGGATGACATACTCCTTCTTTAGTATGTAGCACTTCTTGTTGTCAAACACAACCTTAAATCCCTTATCACAGATTTGGGAGACAGAAAGCAAGTTGTTTTGCAATTGCTGAACGTAGTTGACCATGTCAAACTTCACTTTCTTATTTCCCACTTTGCCTTGTGCGGTGATGTAACCTTCTTTATTCCTAATGAATGATACGTGTCCCCCTTTAATTTTCTTGATGTTGAAAAGGAGGGACGAATTCACGGTCATGTGCCTGGAAGCCCCACTATCAAAAATCCAGGTATTAGTGATAGCGCTGTAGCGGACACCCTGCACATACAAAGGAAATGATTAGTTCAGGTTTAGGACCCGAGCCTTAACTGGATTGGGTGTCCCAGAGGTATCACACATCATGAACTCAACCCACTGACCTTCAGAGGATGAGGGCACATCTTTCTTTTTCTTGTCTTCACTATCAGAATCATTACTTGATTTTTCCTTCCATAAACCAGTTTTGTGTAAGGCCTGTTTGTGGTAAACAGACGAATGGCTTATGGTTTGAACTTTTGGTTCACTAATAATCCTAGATTTAACCTCAGGTGGCACAACTTTGCTTTGAGCGTGTCTGTGTTGACTATGGTGTTGTGGAGGAGTATTAGATCTGATTTTAAAAAATCTTGTTTTTTCATCATCAAAAAGTTTAATTTTCCTTTTAGGTTTCTGATAGTAAGGAAAATTAGGAGAAATATGTCCTCGTTTTCCACAACTATAGCAGGATCTCCCTTCGACAGTATGAGGAAAGTGTTGATGTGGGATTGAGTTTGGTCAGGGGCTGGGTAGTTTCTCTTCCCTTTTAGATGTTTCACCTTCTTAAAAAAATTAATTGTTTTGACATTTTGAACATCTTTTGCTGTAATTTTATTTAACAATGACAAAGAACATATCTCTTCTTCAACAATTTCACAACTTTGATAGAGGTCCTGTTCAGTTTAGAGGTGAAGTCGGAGGATACATCTCTGGTAGAGGTAATGTGTCCAATGGTAAGTTAACAGTTGACAAAGTACACTTTGTCAAACAACTTGAACATAATCTTTTAAGTTCTTCTCAATTCTGTGACCAGATGCATCAAATGCTTTTCATAGAACATGAGTGCATTATCCTCAAACCTGGGATAACAATTCCTAAGGAATTGGTGCTTCTTAGATCTCCTAGGAAAAAGGGTATGTACAAGCTGGATATGAACAATGCTTCTCCACTGGGTGAAGTATCATGCTTTCTTTCCAAAGCAAATAGTGATGAGTCAACTCTTTGACACAAAAGAATGAGTCATGTTAATTTTAAGACAATGAATAAATTGGCTAAGAATAACTTGGTACATGGTATACCTAAAAAGGAATTTCTCTGTAAAGATAACTGTGTTGCTTGTCTGAAAGGGAAGCAACATAGGGCATCTCATAACCCAAAGAAGTTAACTCTATCGCTACCCCATTACACTTACTGCACATGGATCTGTTTGGCCTATAAGTATAATAAGCATTGGAAGGAAATCATATTGCTTTGTGATAGTTGATGATTTTACTAGATTTATATGGGTATTCTTCTTAAGAACTAAGGATGAAACTGCTGAAACCTTAAAATCTTTTATACTTAAGATAGAAAATCAAATTGATCATAAAGTAAAGATAATCAGAAGTGACCAAAGGACTGAGTTTAAGAATCACGTTCTTAACTCATAACTCATAACTTTCTGGAAAGACCCCTTATGAGTTATGGAACAAGAGGCCACCGTTCATTGGCTTTCTAAGGTCTTTTGGTAGGAGACGCACCATACTTAACACAAAGGACAATTTGGCAAAATTTGCTAAAAAGTCAGATGATGCTATCTTTGTTGGATATTCTTCAAGCTCCAAAGCTTATAGAGTATACAACATTAAGAATCAACAATTTGAGGAGTCATCCAATATAGTTGTATATGAGCACACTCCTTATGTTAAGGGAAATGGTCCTGACCATATATTTAACTTAGAATTGTTTCCCAACTATTCTAAACAATCTTGTAAGAATGTTTCAGCTGGAACAGGAACTCAAAGTGACTCTGATGATGATCAAATGTTTGAGTTGCTTAAATCAACAAGGAATGATAATTCTGTGTCCTTGGATTTAACATGACATCTGTAACGAAAGGATAAATGATTGATTCACCTAAATCATTTCAAGTTGGATACTTGAAGGGGATGATGTTATTGAATGGCTTTTAGTCATGCGTATTAGGGTAGTAAACTGTTGTTAGGTGGTATTTACTGCTTGCATTAATCTTCTATGAATTTTGTGCAAGTGTGAGATTGTTGGATTCTTTATGCCCAAGACACATAGAATATTGATGTGGTTAGTACATTATGATCCAAGTAGGGTCATACCCAATAACAAGCTTAGTAAACACCAATAATATGTAATTGATAATATGATCATGCAATTAAATAACTACACCTACTTAGAAAAGTGGGTTTTCTAAATAAGTTGCATATGAGATGAAACAACTTATAGGGATATTTTATTCATGGGTATTATTTGTAATGTTATTTAAATTGATTAAATAACATCAAGTAATAAAAGTGTGTATGAGTTATAAAATTAAAAGGTTAATTTCATGACTCAACAAGTGACTAGTTAAATTAAAATGGTTGATAAAATTGGGGGGAAAAAACCCCTTTAAAAGACCATTTTCGGCCCCCTTTTATGGGGTTGGTTCATTTTATGTCTTGGAACAAGACACTCTTGATAGTCCCCACTCAACCTTCTCTCTCTCATACATTCAAAGGACCAAGAAGAACAAACTCTCTCTATTTTCTTGAAGAAGTTCAAGGCTGAAAATCATTTTTGCAGCTCTTCTTGGGTCGTTTTGGTGTACAGGTCCTAGCAACAAAGGTGCTTGCTTGATGCTTGTGGGTATGGAAGCTCGAGGACACCTTTCCTTGGTGTTTTGGTCGTTCAAGAACATCATATTGTTCCTCATATCTCATGTTTTTTGGCAGCTAAACAAAGGTAGTTTTATGGGTGCTATTTTGGTTGTTATCTCTTCTTGATAGCTAGTTGATTGACATATATTGATCCTATGTTCATGGGTTTGTTATTGCTAAGTAATATGCTTATATTTCAGTTCCTAAAACATATTATTAGGTTATGTTTCCGCTGCATTTTTCATGTTTAAATGGTTAAACAACCTTGATAATGGTCTAACAAACCCAACAGCCCAGACCTATTCCAAATTCTCCAAGAAGGAATGAAGAACAAGCTCCCACCACTGCAAGTCTGAATCTCAGGAAACAATGGAGCTTCAACCAGTTGTCAACTGAATGAGCATCAAGTCACTTCAGATGAAAACTCCATTTGTCAACACCAAGCTGATAAAGATAGCTATCTGGAGGAACAGGCAACTGATGATGCTATCTTACAACAGAACACTTTTGATGATTTACTCATTTATTCAATCAATCTTCATTGAATGAAAGAGAAAATTCAGCTAGAACCTATTTTAACAATCCTGATATGAATCATTCAAATCTGGATCTATCTATGCAACTAGATGTTATTCCTAGAATCAGGATTCATAACACTCATCCAGCTGAAAACATCATTGGGGACGTCTCAGAAGGAGGTGTGAGGACCAGAAGACAAACTCACAATGAGAATGTCAGCTTGTACTCATGCTTTCTCTCTCAAATGAAGCCTAAAAAGGTAGAAGAGGCTCTCAAAGACAACAATTGGGTTGAATCAATGTAAGAGGAATTGCTTCAATTCAAAAGGCAAAAGGTGTGGAATCTATGTCCATTACCACCTGGTCAAGTTCCCATTGGTACAAAGTGGGTGTTCAAGAACAAAAGGGATGATAGAGGTTTGATTATCAAGAACAAATCTAGACTTGTAGTTCAAGGATACACACAAGAGGTAGGAATAGATTACACTGAAGTATTTGCACCTGTTGCAAGAAATGAGGTTGTAAGAATCTTTCTTGCTTTTGCTACATCCAAGAACTTCACAGTGTATCAACTTGATGTCAAATGTGCATTTTTGTATGGGAATATCGACAGATACGTCTATGTGTGTTAACCACTGGCTTTGAATACCCACAGTACCCCCACTATGTGTGCAAACAAGATAAAGCTCTCTATGGGCTGCATTAGGCACCAAGGCTATGGTATGAGATGTTGTCTTAATTTCTCCTGAAGAACGGCTACACCAGAGGCACCATAGACAAGACATTATTCATGAGACGATCAGGGAAGGAGATGTTGTTTGTTCAAGTCTATGTTGATGACATCATATTTGGTTCCTTAAATGACCAAATGTGTAAAGACTTTGAAAGCATCATGAGAAAGAAGTTTGAAATGAGTTCCATGGGAAAGATGGACTTCTTTCTAGGAATTCAAGTGAGGCAGATGGAAGATGGCTTCTTCATAAATCAATCTAAATATGTCAAGGACATTTTAGAAAGATTTGAGATAAAAGACTGCAAGCCGGCTAAGACACCTATACAAAGAAATCACAATATTTGTCCTAACTTCGAGGGGGAGGATACTGATCCGCGCAGTACATGGCAATCATTGGATCTCTGATGTATTCACTGCAAGCAGACCTGATATCATGTTTGCTACATGCATATGTGCAAGATATCAAGCTGCTCCCAAGATGTCTCACCTCATCGCTGCCAAAAGGATACTTAGATATCTCAAAGGAGCTCCCAAACTGGGCCTTTGGTATCCTAAGAACAAAGACTTCAACCTATATGGTTATACTCAGTGATTATGGTGGTGTAACATCAACAAGAAATCCACATATGGAGGATGTCTATTTCTTGGTGGAAGGATCATCTCCTGGCAATGTAAGAAGCAATCATGTGTCTCTACATCAACTGCTCAACTTCTATGGATTCAAAATCAGATGTTAGACTATGGCTTTAACTTCATGGAGACTCCCATTCACATAGACAACAAGAGTTCTATTTTAATAACTGAAATCCAGTCTAGCACTCTAAGACAAAACATATCGACATCAGGTATCATTTCATTAGATATATTAATGAGAAAAAATCTAATCAAATTGGTCAAGTTGACTCAAATGAACAATATGCTGATTTGTTCACCAAAGCTTTTGATGAACAAAGATTTAAGTATTTAATTACAGCTATTGGGATGATAAATCTTGACTAATTATTTCATACTGAATGTTAAGTCAAATGTGTCTATTTACAACTTAAGCCCTGTTAAAAGGTATTTCTTCAAAATTTTTATATAAACTCTTCCGAAGAGAATTTACCCTCAGAAGATAAGTCTTACTCTTCTTCCAAAGGTAAATTCCTCTAATCCAGACAAAGAATTATGCTTCGGAAGAAAACTTGATCATGGATCAACCTTCTTCCGAAGGAATTTTATACTTCTATGAAACCACATTTCCCTTCGGAAGTAAAATAGTCTTTATGACAGATTTTGCTTCGGCAGCAAAATTTGGCTTCGGAACATTGTCAGGAGAGAGAAAGCTTAAAGATCTCTCGGATGCAGATATTGTCAGAAGAATACTTTAAAATTGTAACAGAATCATTTAGGTCCCACTCTACAAAAAGTAAGATTTTGTAGAAGATTGTTGGAGTATTTTGAATAAAACATCCTTACCGCCTCTATCAAATCAAGCCGCATAGGGTCATTTTACCTTATCGGTTTGATTTTTACTCCATATTTAAAGGACTCCAACTCTCTTCTATACTTTCGTTACCACTGTCAAAACCCTAGCCTACTGTTTTCACTGTAATCTTCAAGCTTAAATCTTTTCCTTCTCCAAATTCCAAAACAATGGCTCTAAACCCATAACATAACCAGGTTGTATCATTGATTCATCTACGAATAGTGACAGCTATTGGGATGATAAATCTTGACTAATTATTTCATACTGAATGTTAAGTCAAATGTGTCTATTTACAACTTAAGCCTGTTAAAAAAGGTATTTCTTCAAAATTTTATATAAACTCTTCGAAGAGAAATTTACCCTCAGAAGATAAGTCTTACTCTTCTTCCAAAGGTAAATTCCTCTAATCCAGACAAAGAATTATGCTTCGGAAGAAACTTGATCATGGATCAACCTTCTTCCGAAGGAAATTTATACTTCTATGAAACCACATTTTCCCTTCGGAAGTAAAATAGTCTTTATGACAGATTTTGCTTCGGCAGCAAAATTTGGCTTCGGAACATTGTCAGGAGAGAGAAAGCTTAAAGATCTCTCGGATGCAGATATTGTCAGAAGAATACTTTAAAATTGTAACAGAATCATTTAGGTCCCACTCTGCAAAAAGTAAGATTTTGTAGAAGATTGTTGGAGTATTTTGAATAAAACATCCTTACCGCCTCTATCAAATCAAGCCGCATAGGGTCATTTTACCTTATCGGTTTGATTTTTACTCCATATTTAAAGGACTCCAACTCTCTTCTATACTTTCGTTACCACTGTCAAAACCCTAGCCTACTGTTTTCACTGTAATCTTCAAGCTTAAATCTTTTCCTTCTCCAAATTCCAAAACAATGGCTCTAAACCCATAACATAACCAGGTTGTTATCATTGATTCATCTACGTAGTGACTTTGCTCAAATCATCCAGTTCCTCACACAATCCATATACCTTCCCGCTCTCACAATAAACCCCACCATCTACTCTAACATATGTCTGATTTCTGGACAAATGGTCAAAATGAAGTCATCAACAATGAGAGGGTAATCCGTTCGAGAGTCTGTGGACAAGAGATAGTGGTAAGTGAAATCACTATCAGGGAACATTTGGAGCTTCATGATGCTGGAGCTCCAACTGAATTTCCAAAGCCTGATTTAGAAGACACCTATACTCAAATGGGATATGGATGTGATGTTAGTAAGTCTACTGTCTTCAAATTCAACTTCTCCTACAACTGGAAGTACTTACCACACATTGTTCTTCATAGTCTATCCAACAAATCTAGCGGTTGGGATCAAATCCCCTATGAACTAGGCTGTTTAGTTCACGGGTTGGTCAAGGCTTGAGGTTCAACTATTCCAGGTTTGTTCAGAATAACCTGAGGGGAAATCTTATCAAGAATACATTCTACATGTATCCTCGATTCATTCAGCACTTCTTCAACTGTGAACTAGACCTGGATAAACTAGAATATAAAGATATTCTAGTGATTCCCCAAATGCGGCCGGGTATCTTCCGTATGCTGGAGAAGATATCCACCAATTTCACTGGAAGGTTCACTCCTCCGCTTCCAGGTATGCTTGAGCCCATGGCTCCTGGTGACATCCCTGTTAAACCAACAGATGATGAACCCACACTAGCAATCACCACTCCACTCCAAAAGGCCTCCTTACCCATCAAACACTTTTACCAAAGACGTCCCAAGCGAACCCTTGCTCAATCTACTCCGATTGAACAAGTCCCTTCTGTTCAGCCCAAAAAGGCTAGAGTGGCATACAGGGCTCCCACTTAGCCTGAGGTCCAACCTTCCCCTCCAATTGACCTCAATATCAGTGTAGAGTCTCCTCAGTCTCAACCTGATAAGACCATCACCCAAACCTCAAGCCCTCAGGATGAGTCACAATACTCTCCTGAGCAACCAAAAAGGGACAACCACATCACTGACTATGAGTCATTAGATGTTGAACAAGGTCCCGGGTCATTAGGAATACCTACCATATCCTTCACTGACCTTTTAACCTAAACTGATGAGGATTTCATGTTTCCTTAAAGCTATGAAGTTGATATACCACACCTATCTCTAGATTAACAGTGTAACACCCAGCCCCTCATACCACCAATATTGTCCGCTTTGCCCACGAGGAGCTCATGGATTTGCTTTTCGTTGCCCGGGTGAAAACTTCCCAAGGAGGTCACCCATCCCTGGATTGCTGCCACCTGAGCACACTTAACTGTGGAGTTCTCCTCTCATCCACAGCCAATACGCCCAAAACGCGTTTGTGATATTAGAGGTAGGACGTTCCTTATGAACCAGGAATCTCTCCAGTCCACGGCCGATGTGGGATTTATGTAAGGTGTCACAATCACCCCCCGTTAGGACTAATCGTCCTCTATGAGCCCGAGAAGTCACCATCCTCGGTGAGGAATGTCCCACATCGCGAACGGCACAGGAGTGGCTCTGATACCATTCTGTAACACCCGGCCCCTCATACCACCAATATTGTTCGCTTTGCCCACGAGGAGCTCACGAATTTGCTTTTGGTTGCCCGAGTGAAAACTTCCCAAGGAGGTCACCCATCCCAAGATTGCTACCACCTGAGCACGCTTAACTGTGGAGTTCTCCTCTCATCCACATCCAATACGCTCAAAACACGTTGGTGATATTAGAGGTAGGACATTCCTTATGAACCAGGAATCTATCTAGTCCACGGCCGATCTTGATTAACAGAGCCAAAGGAAACCTCTGATCTCTGACCCACATCAGCAACCAATAACTGAGGTGAGTCCCACCGGTGTGCAGGGGACTCATATAGGCTCAGCTGCCACTACTAAGAGTCTCTCATTGAGCTCTCAGGACAGTGGTAACATTAATGAGATTGAGTCTACGACAACTCTGCCCATTGACATCTCTGAAAGAGATATCCTTGAGCAAAGGTATCCAAGGTGCCAAGAAACCACTATTGGTGATGAGGATGTACATACTAGGTATGTTGTCTCATCTCCCCATGATTCTTCACATGAAGATGAGGGAAGATTGAAACTCACCATTGAGTACCTGCTCTCTAAGGTCTCGAACCTTGAATTCAAGGTTAGGATCCTAGAAACCAGGTCTGCCACTCAACAACTTGAGATTGAAGATCTCAAGGCAAGACTAGCTGAGACACAGATTGAGAAGTGTGTCAGGCATGTACCAACTCAAGTTTCTTTACGTTCTTCCTCTAGCTCATCTACTTCTCAAGATGATGCTACCAAAAAGGGGGAGAATGTACAGAAACAAGCTCATGAGGAACCTCAAATTTTTGAGGAACCTTAGTCTCTGATGACTCTTACAACTTTATCCTCCCTTTACCCTACACAAAAGCAATAATCCACTGTTTTCCCACAACCACCTCCTTTGAGTTTTCAAGTGGATCCAAGGATGCTCATTAGCCTTCACAATTTTTTCACACAATTTCTAATGAGCCCCTCACTTGAAGAACCATCCCCTGTTGTTGCCATAACCTACTTTGGAACAGAAGAGCTTCAAAGGCTCAGTGCACCACCTACCATTCAGGTGGAAGTTGGTCAAACTAAGGTCACTATGGAACTTGAGATTCACTTTAAAAGGGAAATAGGGACTGATAGCACAGCAACTACCTTAGTTGGGACAGATGGTGCAACATCGGTTTCCTCCGAAGCAGAAATTTCAGATGCGGAAGTAATTGTTAAACTATCATCCTTGTCTGATGAACTAATTCTCACAGAGGCCATTCTTGATCTAGCCTCTGAGTGAACAGTGAGGACTTTCTTACAACTCCTAATCTTCTACAAATGCCTTAAGATCAACCACAAACTTCTCAACCTCATCCTCAGTCCTCTCAACCTCAACCTTCAAAACCAGAATCACCAAAGGAAGTATCTCCTCATGATTACAAAGGTAAAAGGAAAATGACTGATGAGGAGCTTCTTATGGATGAAAGGCTAAACAAATTGAGAAGAAAGGGTAGACTCCCTACTAAAAAGTTATTGGCTGCAAGCAGCAAAGTAGCAGTAACATCTCAGGAGTCTATCAATGAAAAGAAGAGAGTGGAGGCAATTGATAGACTCATCAACCCGGGAGTAGAAAATGAAGAAATGCTACTACTCCTGTTTGATGAGCTTATGAAATTAGAAGGGGCAACCTTGCTGCAAAAAGAAAAGGAGGATGCAGCAAGGAGGGCTAAAGAGGAAAGGGCAAGAAAGATGAAGGAAGAAGCTGAGCTGAAGAAGAGGAAGGAGAGGATAACCTTCCTGTGCTCAAGAGGTTACTCTCAGGAGGAACTGAGTCCTCATGAGAATGAGATGATCCTGCTCCTTGTCAACAAAGAGTAGGAACAAATCAGTAAGGAGAGAAAGAAAGCTACCAGAGAGAAAGTAAAGGAGAGAAAGAAGAAAGAGGAAGAGGCAAAGCTTGCAGCTGCCAAGAAGGTAGGAGATAAAGCCTGGATGAAGGCTTATCTCAGGGCACATGGATTCACTAGCAGGCAAGTTGGGCCAATGTCAGAGAAGACCCTATAGCGAGATGTCAGTGATATCAAACCTGACATTCGCTTAGGAAGAAGGAAGGAGGTATCTCAGGAGATCCAGAGGATGAAACCTAAACTAGAACCCAAACCACTACCCACAACAACTGAAACCATCACTGAGCCTATACCCTTCTCTTTCCGTATCAAAACCGAACCCATCACTAAACCATACACTCCTGAAGCCACACCATCCACACTACCACCACCACCTTCCCCTACCTCTCAACAACCACCTTCACTACATATCCTACAACCCAAACACAACCCAAAACCCAAACAATACCAAAATCATCCCTAAACCATCCAAAACTCCAACCTTAGAATAAGTTAGGGAGATCAAAAAAAGACTCAACAACTGCTCAAAAGTGAGTAGCATTTCTTATGAGGGAGGGTTCATCACATTACAATGCATTGATGGATCCTCAAGCTCTCTCACAAGAAATGCCTTCCTAGATCTACCCCGAGAAACCCTACACCAATCACTTAATCTTCTACCCTTAAGCTCTGATTCATTAATGAAGAAGAGAAAAGGCTAAGAAGAAAATTAGTGAGCCTGCCAGACACTAGGAATGGGGATAGACTGCCAAACTTTCCCCTCATTCCTAGGAACAAAATAGTCCAGTGGAGGTTTGATGAACCTTCTCACAACTTCATAGTGGAAAGGTAGAATGGAGAGGTAAACAGGTTCAATGCCTCCTCTCTGCTACACTTAAGCAGATTTGATATTGCTGAGCTAGCAGAGAGACGATTCACCAATCCCTCTAACTCCATGATAGTTGCTCACATCAGAAGATTCATTGACAACCTTCATCTTGCCGAATTAAACAGAAGGCAAGAACTGAAGAGGAGTTAAAAGTTGAAGAAGGAAGTGTAGTTTTGGTAGCATCAGCCTAGGGGGAGTTTGTTGGATCTATTGAGGCTGATACAACCAAAACAACACTTAAAAGAAATCTATACAAACTAAGAGAAGTCTTCCGAAGGCAATGCTGCAGCTTCCGAAGGAAATGCTGCAACTTCCGAAGCTTCTATGGTGATCTTCCAAAGAGCTTTCGAAGGATGAACTCAGTCTTTCGAGACTTAGAAGATCTCCTTCCGAAGTGAAACACTTAGAAGAATGAAGACAAAGTCTCGAAAGAAGCTGTGTCTTCTGAAGTATAAAATGGTTCGGAAGAAATTATTCTTCCGAAGCCATTTTACCTTCGGAAGAAACACAGTATGAACCAGTGGACAAAGCATGGTCCGACTGACACTTGCTGCCTACTCTGATCCTCTGCAAGATGCCTTCCATGTTCATGTGGTTGACATTACTTTGGTCTAGTGTTCACCATTCCTTAGTTAGTACAGCTACCACCTTTAGTTGGTGACCAAAAGGTAAGTCATGGACCTGTCATGACTACCTTATCTTAGATAATACTTTATCTAAGATGCCCTACCTCTAGCATTGTAACTTAGTATCCATGCTTCTGCACGAGTCTTGTAATACTTAGTTCAGAGATATTATATACAAGTATCTTGAAAAACCACTTCTTGTGTTCTTTACTTATTATATTATTATCAACTGAGTTCTTGATTCTGCATTCATCAAATGAGTGATACTTAACAGTTTGTGAGAAACACTAAGTGTTAAGAAAACAATATCGATCCTACAGCATCGCTTCAAAACCAAACATGGAAACTTGTTCCTTCTACATCCGATAAACCAACCTGTTGCAAATGAGTTTTTAGAGTTCAATGGAATCCCTGCTCCATTGCAGCCCATTTTGTCTTGAAAGGGTTCCTTCAACAACATGGAAAGGACTACTTCCATACCTTTAGTCCCATCACCAAAAAGATCACCATTCAAGCCATCCTATCCATTGAACTCACCAAAAATTGGCCATTATGTTAATTGGATGCCAATAACATGTTCCTAGATAGAACACTTCATGAAGATGTCTTCATGATTTAGCCACCGGGCTAGGTTAACCCAAAATATCCTAATCATATTTGAAAGTTAAAAAAAACATTGTATGGCTTAAAACAAGCACCACATGCTTGCTATATTGAACTTTCAAAGTTTCATGTTCACTTTGGATTTTGAACATCCCTATCCGATGCATCTCTTTTTATCTATAAACATCAAGATATCACTTGTTACTTTATGGTCTATGTTGATGATATAGTTCTTATGGTAAATAACTCAAAATTCCTTGATCATTTTGTCAAGGCTTAAAGCTACAAATTCTCCATCAAAGAGCTTGGTATGCTTCATCATTTTCTTGGTGTTGAAGTAATTCCCACCTAAAAGGTCCATTTCCATCACAACATCGCTACATCCAAAATATTTTGCATCAATTTAGAATGGATGGAGCAAAGGATGTTACCACCCCACTTAGTGCCACTGAACCCTTATTAGCATTTGACTCTTCTCCTACGGTTGATGAAACACCATATCGGAAGGTTGTAGGATCACTTAAATATCTAGCATTCGCTAGCCCAGATATTTCTTTTTCCATTAACAAACTCTTCCAATTAATGCATCACCTACGCTAAACACATTGGCAAACTCTAAAATGTGTTCTTCATCATCTTAAAGGCACCATTCATCATGGTGTTTTCCTAATTGTTTAGATAAGAACATTTCCAACATGGCACTACGTGGTCATATATGACCAATATTATGGTAGGATCATAGAGATCAACCAAAATTCCTCGCTCGATCACTCGGCTTTCTCAAATTCGGATTAAGGCGGTGTATATGATGTTGGCCGGTCTACAACTACCTACATATTTTACTTTGGCACTAATATTATTTCAGGGAAGTCTAACCGAAGCTGAATATAAAGCTCTTGCCAATGCTGCAACGGAAATCACATGGACTTAGAATTTATTGCAAGAACTCAGTTTTACTACAAAGTCGATTCCAACGTTGTTTTGTTATAACTACAGTGCCACCTATCTTTACGTCAATCGAGTATATCATTCACGCACGAGACATATAGCACTTGATTATCACTTTGTTAGAGAAAAAATGATGGGTGCACAAATAGGGGTTCTTCATATTAGCTCTCAAGACCAATTAGCGGGCATGCTCAACAAACGCTTAATGAGAGCGCCATTTCTTCGTAATCGGTCTAAGATTGGCGTATCTGACGTAACCCCCATCTTGTGAGGGCATATAAGGAATGTAGATCTCACTTAATGTAGTCAATTGTGTTATCCAATCTCAAGGAGCAAAACATGCTAGTCAATATTGTTATTCATTTATTTCTATTATTCTCTCATGTATGTTGAATACACTGTTATTGCTTGATTGTATTTTTCATCTTATAAAAGGGCGTACATGGTGTTGCAAAGAGCTCCCGCGTTCGCAGGGTCCAGGGAGGGTCCGTCCCATTAAGGGAAGATGTACGCGGTCTTTCCCCCACATTTTGTGGGTAGGCCATTTCCACGGATCGAACCTGAGACCTTTGGTCTCTTAGGTACAGCTTCAACCGCTGCGCCAAGGCCCGCCCTTGTATTTTTCATCTATATATTTCTTGTAAATCTTTGTAATGAAGTACAATTCAATAATACAATTCAATCATTATTATATTCTCATAATGTGAAGTTAAATAAGAAATTTAACTTAAGTTCCTTGTATTAGTTGTCCTTTAATTAATATAACTTGGTTATTAAGACATAATGAGTATTTTACCCGTGCGTTGTGACGGAACTGTAGGATACGATTAAAAGAAATATATGAAGTTACAACATATCCGTTATACACCCGTTGTGGCATGGCGGTACAATTATAAGAAATGGATGATATTACGACAAATCATTTATGGAGATTGAAACATAGTTTAAAAACATTATTATGTCATTGCGGGACCAGTGAAGGGGGTCAATGCAACAGTTTCACAGTGTTAGGAGAGTTATAACACTTAACAGATCAAATGCGGAGCCGGTTTATGATGAAAACAAAGAACACAAGTAAAAGAACAAGAACAATAAGACTCAAATATGGTTTTCAAGAATGATGTATATTACTTTCTAGTTCTTACTATAAGGTTCATTACAATATTCAGATCGATCTCATAATTGTGAATGCGGAATGAAAACAATTACGGATTAGAACTAGAAGAATAGAATGACGAACACAAAGTAAATAAACTTCTCTTTCTATTGCTCTCTGAATTCAAGTGTTTACAAGTGAGTACAAATTCAGGAAAGTGATCAAAAGCATTAACTATTACAAAGTACAAACTCTATATATACTACAAAATAGAGTTCTCATGCGAGAAGCTAGTTCTCATGCGAGAAGCTAGTTCTCGCGCGACAAGTAGTGGTCGCGCGAGAAAATAGTTTTCACGCGGTAACTTGACTTCTCGCATGGCTTCAAATCTTCATCTTCATCTTGATTTAATTTCCTGAGCCTCTAGGTTCAACTCCTACAATCTCCCCCTAGGATTGGTAAATCAATGAATTTAGAAGTCCACATCTGCAACTTTCTAACTGCCCCCATAAACATACATCTGGTTGTCCAGGACCTTCGTGATCAACCAACCAAATTGTGCTGCTAATAGGTGAACAGATTCATCAGCTAAAATAGGACAAGCCTACAGCCTCATCAAATAGTCTTTTCCAAATTGAGCACGTCAACAAGGTCGATGATACTGTATTCTCTATCCACACAGTGTATAATAGCATGACCAGTATCGTTCTCACAACTCTACCACATTAGCTTGGACAAGTTGTTTACTGGTACAAGAGTGTGGATAGGTATCTTCCTCACATATTTTGGACGCTTTTAAACCCTGATCTTCATCGCTTGTTCGCAATAGGATCTATATGGGTCTTATCTTCAATGACTTTAGATTTGACAGTTTTAAAGTCCTTGAAGTTGGATTTACTGTGTCAGTATATCAGGTTCCTAATCCAATTACCCTTCCCGTAATTGCTAGGATTAACAAATGGAACATAACAAATAGCATATAAATCAGATGCTTTGAGTGTATGGAAGTCGTGTTCATCCTGATAATACTTAATCGCACCTGCTCTTCTCTTCGCCACATATAGTTTCTTCTCAGCATCGTACGCCCAACTAATGATCGGTTCTGAGTTTTCGTACCTTGTGAAAGGTTTGGAATATCTCAGCGTGTGTATATAAGCTAGTGGTGGTAGAGTAGCAATAGTCAGATTTCCGACCTGACGTACAAGTCTGCTGACTAGTCAGTCGGTTCAGCACTTGACTCTCCCACAATCTCTCCCTTTTCAATCAAGATATTGGAAAACAAGTCTTTGAGACTGTTCCCGAATACATCATTGTAATCAACCACAACCTCCTGCAAATCCTCAAATGAAGACAAACCTTCATCTTCGTCCTTAGCAACAAGTTTCTGCTAGAAAGAAGAATTCCCTTTCATACTCCTCTTTTGTAGCAGGATCCAAAGGTGTAGTCTGCTGTATCATCAGGACTTGGTTCGGAGACATTAGTAGACCCTGATAATCTAGTAGTACTAGTAGGAGCACCAGTGTCACCGCCTAGGTCATCATCGTCCCCTTTCTTATCATCACCATTACCATCATCTCCATTATCACCATCCACATCATCATCATCCTCATCATCATCATCCTCATCATCATCATCATCATCATCATCAAATTCAAAGTCTAAGTGATCTAAATCATCATCATCTCTAATTGGATTTGGTATGGGCATCATGTGCTCAGGCTCTACAAACGCCTATCCAGTAAATGGTACAGGCTGATCCTCAGTAGCCTGAATAGGATCATCTAGTATAGGTTCTTGATCAGCAGTAGCAGTGTCTGTAGTCCTTTCACATGAACAGGAGCTACAACATGCTCTATAGTAATAACAGGCTCATCAACAAGTTATGAAGCTATCACTGGCTCAACAATAGGATCTGAAGCTATAATCGACTCAACCTCAGCATTGGGACTAACATCTTATTGTCCACTAGATTCTCCAACCTCAGTGGTATGTGGTGTGAAAGATGAATACACACGTGAGGTAAGATCTCTTAGGTTCTGTGTTCCATGATCTATACATAACAAACCAGGAACTGCTGTTGGCTCTCCAAACCTCTAATCCTCTCATCTTTATCAATCATACCCCTATATAAATCATCTATAATCTAGGTCTTCTCCATCACTTCCTTGTCCAACACACTCACTCTCTTCTCTAAAGTAACCCTCATGGGTGATAAAGGCCTAGGCTCAGGAGTAGTGTTGTGGTAATCAGCATCTCCAAAAAAATCGTCATGAATAGTAGGGGTGTTCAAAAAATCGAATATCCAAAAATATCCAAAATCTGATCCGTATCCGAATCCAAATAAATCAATCCAAATCCTTATTCGGATATTCGAATTTTGGATCGGATTTCGGATATCAAAATTTTTTTATTCGGGTTATTCGGATTATTCGGATATCCAATTAATCGGAATAAGACTTCAACTATTTTCTAGCCTAATACTCACTACTCAACTATATATGTTTACTCAATACACAAGAATCTATTAGCCCAGGTTGAACACATTTGAATCAAATCATGAAGATTATAGATCAAAATATGATAAACTCAATAAAATCCCCTTTGATATTCAATAGATTGCAAATGATATGTTTACAAGTAAATCCCTCAATCAATTGGTCATGCAACCATTAAACAACTCTAATTACAATTAACCTATTTATAGTCTAGACAAAGTTTCACTATTTACATGTAGCCTCCTAGACTATAAAACTTGACTAAAACAAGACTAAAACAACATAAAATATATTTTTTTCACACAAAATATATTTAATACAATAAAATCTCAAACATAATATATCTTCAATATCTTCACTCGGTTCTTCGTCTCAAACTTGACGTTTGACTTTTCTGTTGACTTTGACTGAGACGTTGACTTTTGTTGACTTTGACTATGTTAATAATATAGACTATCTTGTACAGCTCCAACAGAATCTTTACACATTCTAATCATAATCCTAAATAATTATGCAATAATCGACCGCCGTTCTAAATTAGAGATCCTAATATTCGGGTTCTATACAATTGCCTATTATGTTCTAAATTTTGAATTTTTGTACAAGTCAAATTTTATTTTTTAGTTTTATTTCTTTTATTGTGATTTCAAACTTATAAAATGGAAAGAATAAAAAATTAGCAAAAAAATAAATATATAGAAAAAAAAGAAAAAAATATTATTTGGTTTATTCGGATTATTCGGGTATATCCGAATCTGATCGGAATTGAATTCGGATAGATTTGGATCGGATAGAAAGAAACCTTATTTAGATCAGATCGGATTTTGGATAGGGTCCTAAAATTTTCAAATCCGAAAAATTCGATCTGAATAATCCAAATAATCTGTTATCCGATCCGATGAACACCCCTAATGAATAGGCTCCCTAGGAGGTGTCCTCAGTACATCAGCACTAGTAGGCATAGAAGTAGATGTCACAGTAGTTGATTCTGTGACAATCACTGAAGGTGTAGCCTCACTAACTGTAACAGGTAAATCAGGTACTGGAACATCCTCAGTCATCACGGTGGTCATCGGGGTCCGGCTTTTCCTCAACACGCCTCGTCCTCTACCCCTGCCACATGGACTCTCACTGGCTCTCCTTGCCATCCTCTTCCTCCTACTACGAGTAGTGACTAGTGTCTCATCGGGAACATGATAGGATCAATTAGAGCAATCTGTAACAATTATATGAACAATTCAAAGCAAAATACAAGCAATTGTAATCAAATCATGCAAAATCAACAAAATTCATATTTCATTGATAGCAAAGACGATTACAAAAGATAGAGAGCAGTTCTCATAAAAACATACAACAACTTGCAATCTATACTACGTCTATGCTATTTATACTAGAACCTAAGGAACTAAATTTACACAAAAAGTCCCTATACTAGTATAAAATACAAAATAGACACTAAACAATAAAGACTAAATGTTAATCTTTTAAGGGACCTAACAATACTCCCCCTAAGATTTACATAGTCTTCTGTCTTCAGTTCAGCTCCATCCTTTCTTTTCTTCTTTTATCTTCTATCTTGTCTTTGTCTTCATCTTATCTTTTCTGCATCCTTTGACTTCTTCTTTTATCTTCAATCTTCAAATAATTCTTCCGGTTCTTCTTTAACAGTGAACATCGGTTTCTTCTTGTAAATCTCTGTTTCTTTCAATGCATTCTCTATTGCTGACTTGAATTTCTTTGCTAGAACAGCTTGTTCTGGTTTTGATTCATTGGTTTTTATATCTAACTGCTTCATTCTTTCCAACTTGTTCTTTGACAAACATGCTATATCAACATTAGCATATAGCTCAATTGGAATTCCGCAGTCTTTTGTATATAATTCAAGCACACCTTTCCTTGATATTCTCATAAACTCAATATCTGGAATATCTTTCTTCACGATGTTTGCATATGCAAGAGCCTTTCTCAACGAAATTCGCTCCATTGCAGCATTCATTACATTAATGATTGAGATAAAGTATTTCTTATCTTGTTCAAACAATGAAATCATGTCCTCATCCCAGTTTGTGAGATTTCGGACCAACTTCAACTCAAAAGTTGAGGTGTTATAGAACCATCTCAAAATTGGTTTTGTCTTTTGATTTCCTTCAATAACCTTCAAAGTAATTTTTTTCATTTTGACCCTTCATCTTAGTTTCAAAATGAACAACCAAATATTTCAAAATATTTGTCTTGATTTCAACTTTTCACAGAAGCTTTTCCACTTGCTAAAAATTATGAGCTCATTTTATCATAGATAAACACATACATGCTTTGAAATTAAAGTATCATCCTTTTAATTCAACATGATCATTTTGATTTTCTTAGACTATTCTTATTGGTTTATTACTCCCCCTAAACTTTTAAGTTTCTCAAAACTTAGAAGTTTACCAATAGATCATAAGACTATCACACTTAACATTGTTATATTGCCTGCACACAAGAAAACAAGCATAAAATCATAATGAAAGCAGAATGAAAATCTAATATTTGCAATAGAATCATAGATTGCAGTGAGATCATATTAGATAAGATCAGAACATTAAAATAAAAAATTATGTGGATAGTCATAGACAATGATTAAATCCTGATCAAGTGTGTTCCAGGTCAGTGATATCACAGCAAAGGAGACACAAGATCTAAGGACAGTAAATGAGTGTTTTTGACACAAACTATCAGCTCACTTACTTTTTCAATTCTTGGATGAGTATGGTAGAATTATATGACAAGATGTGACTCATACCAAGACTTAGAGGATCAACCATCATCAAGACATGCAAGAAAGCACATATTCTCAACTTATTACCTAACAAATATGCATAATCAGAGTTCATGTTACTGAATTGAATAGAGAATGATCATGGATAACCATTTGATCAACTCTAACCATCCTTTTGAATGGGTTGTGCACATTGGCATCTTTTGCATCAAAGGAGAATATCCAGGTCTGTAATGACTTACAACAGAGGATATCTCAGCACTTCAGGTCTATGATGACTCATAACAGAGAAGTAAATGATGCTTGTAACAGATCTCATGATTTGTCACATTACCATTAGGTGTGAGCAGGAGTAGCTTAACAAGCAGTCAATCTGATAAGCTAATACACTCAAAAGTACTTAGATGAATACACAAACAAGCATAGAGATGTGGAGTAATCACAAGAATTTACTTGTTCAGTATACTAGCATGATAGTGTCTACACATCAAATCCTGATCATGTCAGACTTTATTAGCGAGTGAAGTATGCAACTGATCTTACTAATGTACTATCATTTCTCACATAAGGTAAACACAGATTCATTCCTAAAATAATGAATGAAAAAATGAATAGCACTCTATTTTTGGATTTTTGATTTATAATTTTCTATTTGAGTTTTGAGTTTTCTAATTTTGTATTTGTTTTTCTATAAAAGAAAGCACACATACACAAACAATCAGGCAAATAACTATGAAAAGTTACCCTTATGAAAATATCAGATTTAGGAAAGTATTTGATCATGAAAAGATTCAAATTTGTAACCAGGTTTACACATGGTTAATAAGGCCAATTGACTCCACTAAATACTCAAACCTTCCTGGCAGAAAAGCTTTAGTAAATAGGTCTGCCAACTGTTTTTTAGTTGCTATTTGAATCAAAATGATTAAACCTTTTTCAGAATTATCTCTTAAAAAATGATATCGAATTTTGATATATTTTGTTTTTGAGTGTTGAACTGGATTAGCTGTAATGAACATAGCAGCAGTGTTATCAATGTAAATGGGTGTTTTAAGAAAATTGAACCCATAATCTAGCAGTTGGTTTTGCAACCAAAGTATTTGAGAACATCCTGCTGATGCAGCTACGTACTCAGCTTCTGCAGTTGAGACAGAAACATTTGTTTGTTTCTTACATTGCCATGAAACTAATCTGGGTCCAAGAAACTGACAACCACCCGTTGTAGATTTTCTGTCTTGACAACATCCACCATAATCACTATCTGTGTATCCATGTAACTCAAAATTACCTTCGTAAGGATACCAAAGCCCTAAAGCTAGTTTACCTTTGAGATACCTGAATATTCTTTTGACAGCAATTAAGTGAGATTCTTTCGGGTCTGATTGATACCTAGCACAAACACATACAGCATACATGATGTCTGGTCTTGATGCAATAAGATACATCAAAGAACCAATCATAGATCTGTATAATGTTTGGTCTACTGATTTTCCTTTAGGATCAGGCTCAATCTTGGTGTTTACGTCAGCTGGAGTTCTTATGGACTGACAATCATGCAGTTTGAATTTCTTCAAAAGTTTCAACAAATTTCTCCTGATTGATAAAAATACCATCTGCAGATTGTTGAACTTGTAATCCAAAAAAGAAATTGATTTCTCCCATAGAACTCATTTGGAAGCGAGATTTCATGATTTCTTCAAATTCATTGCACAGAGTTGGACTGGTAGAACCAAATATGATATCATCTACATACACTTGCACACATAAGAGATCATCATTATCCTTCTTTATGAATAAAGTAGGATCGATTTTTCCTCTTGTGTATCCATGTTGAATCAAGTGTTGAGATAATGTCTCATACCAAATTCTAGGAGCTTGATGTAGGCCATATAGAGCTTTGCTAAGCTTATACACTCGATGTGGAAATTCTGCATCCTTAAAACCCGGAGGTTGCTTCACATACACATCATCAGTGATTGGACCATACAAGAATGCACCTTTGACATCCATTTGATACACCTTGAATTTCATGAATGATGCATAAGCCAGGAAAACACGAATAGATTCGAGTCTTGCAACTGGAGCAAATACTTCATCATAGTCAATTCCTTCTTCCTGTGTGTATCCTTGTGCAACAAGTTGTCACACCCCGAAAATCGCAGCGGAAGATTCGCGTGACGTGGTGGTAACGGAAGTTGGAGTTGACCCAACTATTACAGTCAAACGTTCTTAAGTTAACGTTAGTCGTGAAAGTCGTACATTATTATCATAAAAGTATTTTATTAACCAACATTAAACATTTCGGTAGTAACACATAGTTCCATTTTTATTACATGATCCCCACTTTATTTAAAGATGTTTTGAAACGTTTGACCCTCCAAAGACAAAGTTCCAGAATATCCATATAGAGCTCACCTATAACCCTGAAAAGCATGAAGGGTAAAAAGTCAACATAAGGTTGGTGAGCTTTCGGGGTTTTTGTAGTTTCGCAAACAATCATTTGAAAATAATATGATGAAACAAGGCATAATATATTCCTCATAGACTAGCTAGGTACTATGATAATTTAGGTCATAAGCCCATAATCAAACCAAGAAACACGTCGTTGCCCCACAACTATCCAGACATATAAACTCCCTCGCCACAAACCTGACCAGCGCGACTGGTCGCGAGAGCGGGCCATTCTAACCCGATAGATCTACCAATATATTCTGCGGCCTCACCCCTGAGGTTAATGATTATAGGGTGATTTAGGGCTCAATAGTATATACATCCATACTATGACCCGAACTTATACCCTCATATAATATATTATTTTGTTTAATCCATCATATATTCAAAGAAACATTATTTCATGCTTTTCACCCCAAAACAGTTGAAATGATATTAAAAATGGGGCCGAAGAACTCACCTCGAGTGTGGTTAATGAAACGAACCAACGTGCTTTAGGCTTTTTGATAATGAAACCCTAGTCATGAGCATTATGGTCAATACATAATGTTTTATGCTTATGAATGCATTTCACCCATTTTATTTGGTCGTTTTTAAAATAGCATGTTTTTTTTAGAAATGTATACTCTGTGAATTTTTAATAAAACTATCATTTTTCCTTATTAAGGTTACATATCCTCCTACCATTATCTGTACTTTTACTTATATACTAAATGTATTATGTTATAAATCTTATAATTTCTAGTCTAGTAGCTTTCACCTAATAAAGTCCTTTAATTGTGTCCAATTACCTCTACCTTAACATTATTATTGTCACCCAAAATCTTTAACCTAGTGATTATCTTAAGTCATTATACTAGCAATAATTCTTTATTCATGATCATCACTTAGTGTTCCTAATATAGTCACGAGACATCAATCTCCAACCAATGTGTTTATTTTTATTATGTGTACATCCATATATACATTTTTACCATCTAGGCTACCCAACTAATACATTTTCATCCAATTAACCTATCTTAATCAAATTTTCAGATTTATTTTGCCATTTAAATCCATTCTATACCCAAAAATCACTAAATCAATCATTTTCATGTAACAAAATCATAAAAACCAACATTATTAAATGGGTGAATCAAGTTCCATCAAGATTATCATCTTGATTATCCATGCATGAACAAACATAACACGTCTAATCTAATGTACCTTAGATGACACTAGATGGAACACAATGCAAGCACGATCCTCGATCTTTCGAAGAGCAACTCGGTTTCTAGTCTAAAGTTCTATTATATTGCTTTGTGAGTGGAGTGAAAACTTGAAAGGATGATGGTGAGGTTGTGGTGACCGAGAGAGAAGGAAAAGAGGGTGTTGGTTGTGGGTGGTGATGGTGGCGACGGGTGTTGGTGATGGCGTTGGTGGCGACGGGTGTTGGTGATGGTGTTGGTGGCGACGGGTGTTGGTGGTAGGGAGAAGGAGACGGTGAGGGATGGTGATGGTGGGTACGGCGGTAGGTGGTGGTGCGGTGGCCGGTGGCTGGCGGATGGTGGTGTCGCGGCGGTAGAGAGAAGAAAGGGGGGGGGGGGCGATGGAGTGGTGTGGTGGTGTGTGTGTGTGTGGTAGATGAAGATATGGTGTGTGTGTGTGTGTGTTGAGGTTTTAAACATGTATGGGAGGATGTGTTGTCTTGCATGCAAGACTTCACAATCCTTCTTGGATTTGCTAGCAATCATGATTATTATTATTATATTATTATTATTATATTGTTATTATTGTTATTTATTAACTAACTTTGTTATTATTATTATTTACTAGCTTTGTTATTATTATTATTTTAATAATAATCATTAGTGACAATTTGACTTAATTTGATCAACCTACCAACGGTTTGGTTAATAATGGTCAAATACTGATCATTGACTCTCATGGGTGCAATGCACTGTGTGACCAATTCTAAATTCAGCAAGACATTTCTTCTTTTAAGGAAGACGTTAGTTAATTCTTAAGGGAGTCAAACAAGTCAACTACGGTTTAACTTTAATTATTTAAATTTTATAGAATTGAGTTAGCATTGACCTGATTTTGCCGGTTGTTAAAGTCTCCCCCCGTTCAGGAAATTTCGTCCCGAAATTTATGTTGTAGGGTTTTTATCAGGCTGATTTTTAAAGAGGTGGGATATTTTTGTCGCATCTGATCTTCGCTCTCCCAGGTGAATTCAAGCCCTCTCTTCGAATTCCATCTTATCTTGACCAGCTTAATTTGTCTTCGTCTGAGTTTCTGGACCTTCCGATCCATGGCCTCAACTGGTTCTTCGATGAAATGAAGTTTATCGTCAATAAAAACTTCTTCTGGTGGAATGATGAGTGATTCGTCTGTCATACACTTCTTAAGGTTGGATACGTGGAATACGTTGTGCACACTCCCAAGTTCACTTGGTAGGTTAAGACGGTATGCTACTGGTCCAATACGTTCGGTTATCTCGAATGGTCCGATGTATCGGGGATTGAGCTTCCCTCGTTTACCAAATCGTATCACGCCTTTCCACGGCGACACCTTTAGAAATACTCTGTCACCAGTTTGGAATTCTAACGGTTTTCTCCGATTATCCGCATAGCTCTTTTGCCTGCTTCTTGCTGCTTCTAACCTCTTCTTGATTTGCCCGATCTTGTCGGTCGTTTCTTGGATAATTTCAGGCCCGGTTAATTTCCTTTCACCCATTTCTGCCCAACATAAGGGCGAGCGACATTTCCTTTCGTATAATGCTTCAAACGGGGCGGCCTTAATGCTGGTGTGATAACTGTTATTATATGAGAACTCAGCTAATGGTAGGTGAGTGTCCCAATTACCGCCAAAATCGATCACACATGCTCTTAGTAGGTCTTCCAGTGTTTGGATGGTTCTTTCACTCTGGCCGTCTGTTTGTGGGTGATAGGCTGTGCTCATGTCTAGTCGAGTACCCATGGCTTCGTGTAGTGATTGCCAAAATCTTGAGGTAAATCGACTATCCCTATCTGATATGATTGAAACGGGTACCCCATGACGCGACACCACTTCCTTAATGTATAAATTTGCTATCTTGCTCATGTTGTACCCCTCTTTCATGGGTAAGAAGTGTGCAGATTTTGTCAACCGATCAATAATTACCCAGATGGTGTCGTAACCACTAGCTGTTCTTGGTAGTTTTGTCACAAAATCCATAGCAATACACTCCCATTTCCATTTTGGAATTTCTGGTTGTTGTAATAGACCAGATGGCTTCTGATGTTCTGCTTTTACCTTGGCGCAGGTGATACATTGATTTACATACGAAGCTACATCTCCTTTCATATTAGGCCACCAGAAGAATTCTTTTATATCGTGATACATTTTGTCCATCCCTGGGTGAATTGAGTATCTCGATTTATGGGCTTCTTCAAGAATTAGTTTGCGTAGACCTCCATGTTTGGGGACCCATACTCGGTTCACAAAACGCATCAACTTGTCGGAGTCGGGTATTAATCCCTTGACCATTCCTTGTAGATCTTCTCCCTCCATGTTTCCATCTTTTAATGCTTCGATTTGAGCATTGCGAATGTGATTGGTAAGGTTTGAGTGTATGGTGAGTTCCATTGCTCGCACCCGTAGAGGTTTTTCTCTTTCCTTTCTACTGAGCGCATCAGCCACGACGTTAGCTTTGCCTGGGTGGTATCGTATATCGCAGTCGTAATCATTTAATAGCTCTATCCAGCGGCGTTGCCTCATGTTCAAATCTTTCTGATCAAAGATATGTTGCAGACTCTTGTGATCCGTATATATCACACATTTGGTTCCATATAAATAATGTCTCCATATCTTGAGTGCGAAAACAACGGCTCCCAGTTCTAGGTCATGGGTGGTGTAATTTTTTTCATGCACCTTTAATTGTCTTGACGCATAAGCGATGACTTTATCCTTCTGCATTAATACGCACCCAAGACCTAATCGTGAGGCATCACAATATACTACAAATCCCTCTGTCCCATTTGGTAAGGATAGTATGGGTGCACTGCATAATTTTCGCTTCAATAACCGAAAGGCTCTGTCTTGATCTTCGCCCCATACGTAACTCTTATCCTTGCGAGTTAATAGGGTTAAGGGTTGGGCTATCTTTGAGAAATTTTCTATAAATCTACGGTAATAGCCTGCTAACCCTAGGAATTGTCGTACTTCTGTTGGAGATTTGGGGGCTTCCCAGTTCTTAATTGCCTCAACCTTGGCTGGATCCACATGGATACCCTTTTCATTAATAACGTGTCCGAGAAATCGAACTTCTCGAAGCCAAAATTCACATTTTGAGAACTTTGCGTACAATTTTCTTTCTTGAGGACGTTTAGGATTAGCCTAAGGTGCTGCTCATGCTCTTCCTTTGATTGTGAGTATATCAGAATGTCGTCGATGAATACTATCACAAACTTGTCCAAGTAGGGCTTACAAATCCGATTCATAAGGTCCATGAATATGGCAGGCGCGTTGGTCAATCCAAATGGCATTACCAGAAATTCGTAATGACCGTAACGTGTTCTAAAAGCCGTTTTTGGAACGTCCTCTTCTGTTATCAACAGTTGATGATATCCTGATCGTAAATCTATCTTCGAGTAGTAGCTGGATCCTTGTAATTGATCGAACAGATCATCAATTCTTGGTAGTGGGTATCGATTTTTAATGGTGAGTTTATTTAATTCTCGATAATCAATGCACATCCTGAATGATCCGTCTTTCTTTTTGACGAATAGCACCGGTGCTCCCCAAGGAGAAAAACTTGGTCGAATGAATCCCTTGTCTAATAATTCTTGCAGTTGTTTTGACAATTCCTGCATTTCAGAGGGTGCCAGTCGATATGGTGATCGTGCTACTGGTGCAGCTCCGGGTATCAAGTCAATTCGAAATTCGATCTGCCTTTGTGGAGGTAGCCCTGGTAAGTCTTCGGGGAATATCTATGGGTATTCTCGTACAATGGGGATGTCTTCCATTCCTTGCTCCTCATTTTTAGTGTCAGTGGCCTTTACTAGAAAGGCGGGATACCCTTCGTTTAGGTATTCATAAGTTTTCATGACACTTAAAACTTTAAACAAGGGTTTTCCTTTTTCTCCTTGAATGATTAAGAGTTCTCCACTAGGAGTTGGCAATCGGATGATTTTCTCAAAACATACTATTTCGGCATGATTTTGAGAGAGCCAATCCATACCAATAACAACGTCGAAGCTTCCCAGATTGACAGGTAATAAGTCGATACTAAAGAGATGATTGTTGAGTTGTATCGTGCAATTTCTAATTATTTCATTAGATTCTATTTTCTTTCCATTAGCTAGCTCTATAATATACTTCTTTCTTAGCTTACATGGTTTAATCCCCAATGATGGTTCGAACTCTTTGGATACAAAACTTAAATCAGCACCAGTGTCGAACAAGATGGAGGCATAGTGATTGTTGATAAGAAACGTACCGTTAACCACTGACGGTTCTTGTTGTGCTTCCTTGGCATTCATCTCAAAAGCTCTCCCTCTGGCCCTGGACTGGTTCAACTTTGGGCAGTTCTTCCTGAAGTGTCCGATCCTACCACACTCATAGCAAGCTTGATCATTTCTGATTATCCTTTCATCAGGTTTTGCTCGGCAGTTTTGGCTCAGATGTCCAAGTTTATGGCAATGAGTACAAATCTTACAATCACCCGTATGGAGATATCCGCATTTGTTACATTTCCCTTGAGATTCCTTGTTTGCCCCTCTGTTGTTTGATGTTGCAACATAAATTCGTTCGGATCTTTGGTCAAAGTTTTTCCTGTTGCTTGCTTGTCCCTTGGGGTTTTCAAACCACTTCCTCTTTCCATCAAATGGTCTTCTGTTTACTTTGATCGCCTTCCTCCCGATTTCCATCGCACTTTTTCCATGCTCATTCTTCTTGATCAGGGTTCCATTTCGTATTGCGTCATCAGTTAAGGAGTGTGCAATAGCGATTGCACTTTGGATGGTGGTAGGCTTGGAAGCTGTAACGTTGCTTCTTATTTGGGGTGTCAATCCCCATATGTATCTTTCAATTCGCACGTATTCTGGTGTAACCATGCGGGGCACCAATCTAGCAAGATCATTGAATCTCGATGTGTATGTCCGGATCTCGCTCCTTCCATGGTATGATTCCAGAATTCGGTTTCGATCTTCTAGAGCTCGTTACGTGGGCAGTATTCTTTAAGTAACATCTCCTTTAGTTGTTCCCAAGTAAGTTCATATGCGTTCTTATCGCCCAAAATTTGGCGCTGGGAATTCCACCATGATAATGCTGCATCTTGAAAGGAACAGGTCGCGTATTTGACCTTTTGTTCGCTAGAACAATTGCTTATTACTATAACAGTCTCCATTCTCTCGATCCATCGGACTATATCTAGTGGTCCTTCAGCGCCTGTGAATGTTCTTGGATTGCACCCTTGAAAGGTCTTGTATGAGCATCCTTGTGGTTGTCCACTTGACGAGCTTCCTGGATTCCCGTTCGTACCAGATCCATTATTGGCACCAACACCAGATCCGTTTTGATCCATTTCCCGTTCCATTACCAAGGCCATTGCCCGTATTCTCTTGCCTCCTCCCTTGACTAGCCACTAGGTTTGCATCGTGTTGTTCTAAGGCTGACTTAACATGCTGAGCTATTAGTTGTGCTAATTCTTCCGCGGTAGTTGGTAAATTGACGTTTCCACTCGAGGGTGTGCCTCGGGTTACGGGTGGCATGGTTCAATTCTGTTTCGAAGGTAGGGAAGAAGGTGTTTAGATTACGGATGTTTGCTGTTATAATGACTTATCTTATATAAAAATATCCATATAATAATCAAGTATTAATCACAGCCAACATAAATCATAAGGATAAAACTTTTTAAATCTCATAGGCGTCTAATTACACATACATAAATATCAAAACACCCAACAGTTAGTTATCAAAAGATCATAAGTTAGAGTCTACATGCATCATCGAGTCATAACTCGGTCAAAAGAAAGAGTCCAAGCTCTCCGGCTTATATCAATAACTATCCTAATACAAGCCTCCAGCTCCAACATGCGTAAGGCATGAAATCATCATCAAACATAATGTAGCCATAGCCAATGCGGTCTCTGTCTGCTCTCCCATCACCATCGCGTACTGTTGTACCGTCACCAATGCTGATTCGGCCACATCTGCTCTCTGTTCCGCCTGGGTCAGTCGATCCCTAGTCTCTGCGAGACTACTCTCCAAATCCGCTATACGGAAGTGCATCTGGCTCAGAGCGCTTTCATCCAGTAGTCTCTCCTCTTCAATCGTCATCAATCTCCCATCCAAAGCTTGGCTCACCTCATCCCGAATACTCATCTTCTTTCTGACAGTTAGCAATTCCTTCTCGAGTCGAGCACATTGTGCTACCAGAGTGATCATCATATGTTCGACGGGCCCGTTCTCCATAGTAGTTCCACGTGGTGCGGAAGTCGACTCTCCCACCTCAAAGGTGGAAGGAATCCCATCTCTTGATGCCCATCCTCTCATAGTTTCCATGATCCGTCCCCACTGCTCATCTAGCAGTCTGGCCCGTTTGGGCATAGATGTACTCTTCATACCGGCACCATCATTCACCTTTCTCGTCTCCCTGCGTTTCTTTCGTTCATACACCAACCTGATCCTTGGTGGTGCATCATCATCCATCGTTTTCTCTTCTCTCTGCGCTCCCTCCGCTCATACACCATCCTGATCTTTGGCGGGCACTGTGCGAGAGGAATAGGGGCTGCTGGGGTCACATCTGTGGGGGTCTCACCTTCCGGGGCCATGCCTTCTGGCTCCTCGGTAATGGGCTCAAGGGTGACTACAGGTGGTGTGGGGTCCTCATCGTCAGACTCAGATATCCAACCGTTTCCCGAATTTTCCATTCCGGGTACAAGGCAGTTGCAAAGTAAGGCTGGGTCGGGTGATACCATGGTGTAGGGGAGATGGGTTCTGATGGGTCCTGCATGCTACTGTGTGAGGCCCCGTTCCCGGGCACCTCACAGTTGGTCGTCATTACCCATAAAACATACATTTAAAATAACTTAATAAAAACCATGCAGCGGAAACTTTAAATTTTTACTATAAATGCTTTTGTAAAGTAATACAACACCCGTTACAAAATATCATTTGTTTGCATTACAATACAAAAACGTTAACAAAAGAATGCCATCCCAAAAGAGCTGAGTAGCCGCCTCGTGCCATCCTCAGCAACACTACCTGCCAACTGGAAAACACATAAAAGTCAGCGTTGATGAGTGAGTTCTAGTTTTGTAATAAAACATACTTTTACTTATTTAAAAGTATCCTTTCGTGCATGCGTTCATACATCATACGTACACAGAGATAATATTCGTTATTATCTTCATCATTCGTTATTCATCGTTATCTTTAACTTCTCGTATGGATTCTGTCAGGCTTTACCCACTTCATAGCACTTGGCTATGATTACTGTGGTCGAATGACAAGAATCCCGTTCATACTTACTTGCACGCATTGAAAGGTGAATTGTACCAATACCATATGCTACACCCCGATCGTTATTAGCTACCGGGCCGTAGTCAACATATGACGGAAAATCGTATGCCACGGTACTAGAGGTAAGCGGTAGAGGTACCATGACCATGGTCAATCACATAGAAGGACCAATCGCGTTATTCAATGCTTGCAAGACATAATTCGTTCGTTCATTAATGCATGTATTCATCATCATTCTTCTTTTCGTTCATTCGTTAATACATGCATTCGTCATCATGTTCCTCTTTCATTATCTTTCACTTTACGATACATAATACTTCATTAGTTCATTCTCGTTATTCGTAAAGTTTCAGAAAGATAAGCACACAATTACAAGGAACACACACACTCATCATACATACTCATCATACATTCATCACCGTACGTACATCATCATACATTCATCATCATACGTAGCATCATACCACATTTAACAATATTTTAATAATATTGTTAACAATAATACACTGATAATAACATCAGAAACAATAAGGGTTAACCATAATCATCATTACATGCATGAAACATCATCATTTGTTAACCCTAGTCAGCCCTGGTCAAAACCTCGAACTTCGGTATTTCAGGAAATTTCTGAAAAATTCTAAGTGTCCTAGGCGTTTGAGCCCTGTTGGGCGTATAAGCCCTCTGGCCGTATAAGCACTATTGGGCGTAAGAGCACTGCTGGACTTTTCATCTTACACTTAGATTTATCATCTGGTCATACGACCACACTGTTGGTCGTATGAGCACTATTGGTCGTACCATCCCTGGACTTGGGAAATATATTCTGATCATACGACCACTGTTGGTCGTATGAGTCCTGTGGGACTCTTCATCATACTTAGAAAATTTCATCACATAGTCATACGACCACTGTTGGTCGTATGAGTCCTATTGGACCACTTAGAAATATAACTTGGTCATACGACCACACTGTTGGTCGTATGAGTCCTGTTAGACTCATCAGCACTTAGAAAAATATATCTCCTGGTCATACGACCACACTGTTGGTCGTATGAGCACTAGTGGGCTTTAACACTTAGAAAAAAATCTGGTCATACGACCACACTGTTGGTCGTATGACCACTGGTGGACTCATCAGCTTGTTCTTATTTATTCTAAGTCCAATTTCAGACATATTTGCAACCTGTTCATGTGTCTAATCCATAATCCAAGTCCCAAACATCATAATGCCTAGTTCTAAACATATACATATGATTCTAGGCATAAATCTAACATAAACATAAGCATACATACATTCATTTCATAAGGGTTTCAACCCAAACTTTACAAAAACATACTTGCATGCATTTTCCAGCCCCAAAACATTTAAAAACCAGTAAAACGGGGTCTAGAACTCACCTTAATTTGTCTTCGGGTTTTGGATGCCCTTTCCTTGAACTTCTCAGTCGTTTATACACCTAAACACACACACAGTGCAACCCGAACACACTAGTCACATTTATAAGCTCATATATGGTTCTAGAATCGTCCTAACATCATAAATTCGAGATTTCTTACCAAAAACTTCGAATTTCTCAGGTCCTTCTTCAAAATCCCGATGGTTTTCTGCTCCTGCTGCTTTCTCTCTCTAAAAGTCGAATAAAAATGTTATGCAGAAGGTAATGGGCGGCCATGCCACCTTTTTACCAACTTTATAAGATTTTTTTATTATTTTACACTTTTGGTCCTTCCACAAAAGCAGGCTTTTTATTTCCTTCTCCTTTCTTTCTATTTCATTCTTTTAATTTCTTTAATAAGAAATTACGGGTGTTACAAGTCCACCCCCCTTATATAGGTTTCGTCCCCGAAACCTGTTATTCCTCAAACAGATGTGGGTAGTGTTGTCTCATTTCTTCTTCAGTCTCCCACGTAGACTCGGATCCCTTCCTGTGCTTCCACTGTACACGCACAAGAGGAATCACTTTATTCCTTAACCTCTTTTCCTTACAATCAATGATTGCCACTGGTTGCTCCACGTAGTTGAGCCTCTCATCCACCTCAATATCCTCCAGTGGTACAACCATGTCATCATCAGCTAAGCACTTCCTCAGATGGGATACATGGAATGTGGGATGAATTCCACTTAACTCATCCGGCAGTTCAAGTCGATAGGCCACCTCTCCTACTCGTGCGATAATTCGGAAAGGTCCTATGTACCTCGGGCTTAGCTTACCTCTTTTCCTGAATCTAATGATTCCTTTCCAAGGTGAGACCTTCAACATAACTCGGTCACCAACCTTGAACTCTATCGGTCTCCGCCTCTTGTCAGCATACGACTTTTGCCTATCTTTCGCCGCCTTCATGAAGGCTTTGATCTTTTCTAACTTCTCAGTCGTAGCTTTGACCACCTCAACACCTCCTAACTCTTTCTGCCCAATGTCTCCCCAACATACGGGCGTCCTACATCTCCTACCGTATAGCATCTCGTAGGGTGGCATGCCAATACTGGCATGATAGCTATTGTTGTACGAGAATTCTGCTAACGGCAAGTGATCATCCCAACTTCCTCCAAAATCGATCACGCATGCCCGAAGCATGTCTTCAGTGTTTGGATCGTCCTCTCAGACTGACCGTTCGTCTGAGGGTGATATGCTGTACTAATGTGTAGCCTCGTCCCTATTGCATCATGAAACCTCTTCCAAAACTTGGAGGTAAACCGGGTGTCACGATCAGACACAATAGACACCGGTACACCATGACGAGCTACAATTTCTTTGATGAACAGATCCGCCAATCTTTCAGATGAGTACGTTTCGCGGATCGGTAGGAAGTGGGCACTCTTTGTCAAACGGTCCACTATCACCCATATGGCATCATACCCTTTAGGGGTACGTGGTAACTTCGTGATGAAATCCATGGTGATGTGTTCCCACTTCCACTCGGGTATATCCAACGGTTGGATCTTCCCGTACGGTTTCTGATGCTCTGCCTTGACTTGTGAACAAGTCATGCACTTACTCACATATTCCACCACATCACGCTTCATGCCCGGCCACCAATAGTCTTTCTTCATGTCTTGGTACATCTTGGTAGCGCCGGGGTGAATGGAATATCGAGTCTTATGGGCCTCATCCATGATCTTTCCACGTAGATCCCCGTACCGAGGAATCCACGCTCGCCCAAATCGGGTCTTAACACCAAGAGTGTTCTCACCCATTTCTGTAACTAGACCTCTCATCCTTTCAGAGTTAAGACGTTCTTCCTTCAAAGCCTCGTCTTGAAACTCCTTAACCTGCGTCATCACGTCAGAGGTCATAATTAGCTGATAAGCCTTCACCCGAATCGGCTCGGGCCTTTCCTTCCGGCTAAGGGCATCAGCCACCACATTGGCTTTGCCCGGGTGGTAATGGATTTCACAATCATAATCTTTTATTAGCTCCAACCACCGTCTCTGCCTCATGTTTAGATCCTTCTGCTCGAAGAAGTACTTCAAGCTCTTGTGATCCGTGAAGATGGTGCACTTCGTCCCGTATAGATAGTGCCGCCAAATCTTCAACGCGAAAACCACCGCAGCTAGTTCTAGGTCGTGCGTGGGATAATTGACTTCGTGGGTCTTCAGTTGTCGAGATGCGTAGGCTATGACCTTTCCGCGTTGCATCAATACGCAACCTAGCCCAGAATAGGATGCATCCGAATAGACCACCAAGTCTTCATTTCCCTCGGGCAATGTCAAGACAGGAGCTTGTGTCAGTCTCGTCTTCAATTCCTCAAAAGCGTTCTCCTGTTCTCGACCCCACACGAACTTTACATCCTTGCGAGTCAATTTTGTCAAAGGTGAGGCTACTTTGGAGAAGTCTTGAATAAATCTTCTATAGTAGCCCGCCAGCCCCAAGAAGCTGCGAATCTCGGTTGGCGTCTTCGGTGACTTCCATTGCATCACAGCCTCAACCTTTGCTGGGTCCACCATTATTCCTTCTGCATTCACTACGTGACCCAGAAATTGCACCTCGCGTAACCAAAAGGCGCATTTGGAGAACTTGGCGTACAATTTCTCCCTTCTCAATGTTTCCAACACTTCCCGAATATGCCCAGCGTGCTCTTCTTCACTTCTCGAATAAATCAGGATATCATCGATGAATACAATCACTGATTTATCCAACATTGGTCGGCACACTCGGTTCATCAAATCCATAAAAGCAGCCGGCGCATTGGTCAACCCAAAAGACATGACAAGAAACTCGTAGTGACCATAGCGCGTACGAAAGGCTGTTTTAGGGATATCTTGTTCTTTCACCTTCAGTTGATGGTAACCCGATCGAAGATCTATCCTTGAAAACCAACTGGCACCCTGAAGTTGATCAAACAAGTCATCGATCCTTGGTAAGGGGTATCTGTTCTTCACCGTCAGCTTATTCAGCTCGCGGTAGTCGATACACATCCTCATACTACCATCCTTCTTCTTTACGAACAGAACCGGAGCACCCCAAGGTGAGATACTCGGTCGGATAAACCCCTTATCCAGCAGCTCCTGCAACTGCTCCATCAACTCTTTCATCTCCGTCGGAGCCAAGCGATACGGTGCTTTTGCGACAGGTTGGGCACCCGGTATCAGGTCGATCTGGAATTCGATCTCTCGGTCAGGTGGCAATCCCGATAAGTCTTCGGGAAACACGTCTGGAAAGTCACACACCACTGGCACATCGCATAGCTGTGGTGTTGGCGTCTCTACATTCTTTACATAACATAAGTAGGCGCTACATCCGCGCCTCATACACTTTCCCGCCACCGCCATCAAGATCACCTTCGGAATCGTCGTAACTTGATCGCCATAAATTGTCACCGGACTTCCGTCGGTCGCCGTCAGTCTAATCATCTTCTTTCGGCACACGATATTCGCTTCGTAGGTTGCTAACCAGTCCATCCCTAACACTACATCAAATCCTCCTAGGGGCATCACATGTAATCTAGCAGCAAACCTATGACCTTCTAACTCCATGGTACAGTCCTCTATCACATCAGTAACTCTAGTGGACTTACCAATAGCAGTTTCTACATAAAAAGGCTCACTAATGCATTTGCTACTAACAGGCAATTTAGCACAGAAAGTAGCAGAAATGAAACTCCTACTAGCACCAGAGTCAAATAACACAGAAGCAAGAGTTTGGTTTACTAGAAACGTACCTGACACCACATCGGGGTCCGTCCTAGCCTCTTCCTGCGTCATGGTGAAAGCCCTGGCGTTTGCTCTCGGACCTTCACTTCCCGTCTTCTTTACCCTGAAGCCTCAGCCCTCGGCTTCTTACAGTCCCTGCTCATATGGCCACTTTCTCCACAGTTAAAGCACTTGCCCATCCGGCAATCTTTTGATATGTGCCCTGTCTTCCCGCACTTAAAGCAGAGGTTAGATCCCCACTTGCACTCCCCTGAGTGCTCCTTTCCACACTTACCACACTTCCTCACCCCAGCTCCAGACACGACCACTCGGCGGTCATCCACCCTTGCCTTCTTGTTGTTTGTCGAAGTATCACCCCGACCAAATCTCTTCCCCTGCCAGTTCTTCTCTCCACTTCCTTTCTTGCTTCCCTCAGCCTTCACCAAAGCAGCACGTTCATCGAATAACCTTCCCGCCAAATCCACTGCCGACCTGAAAGTGCTTGGTCGGGCAGAAATCAAGTGCCAACGAATTTCAGCTGGCAGCCCCTGAATATACCGGTTGATCTTTCGAGACACCGGCGTCACCTGCTCCGGCACCAACAGCGCCAATTCGTTAAACTTGGTGGTATATTGTTGGTGGGTCATCGTCCCCGCCTCCAACTGCAGGAACTCTCTCTCTATTCTATCCATTTCCCAACGAGGACTGAATTCCTCGATCACCAGCCTTTTCAACTCAGCCCACTTCATCTTCCCTATAGCCCTGCTACCCTCGGCTTGGACTATATTTTTCCACCAGCATAAAGCCGACCCTGTAAAAGAGTGGGTAGCAAACTTCACCTTCTTGTCCTCCTGGCAATCACTAATATCGAGGACAACTTCCATTTCCATCACCCATTGGTGAGCATCAGTAGCAGTACCAGACCCATCAAAAGTTGGGGGTTTGCACCTCATGAATGCCCGTAGTTACAACCCCGGGCGGTCTCCCGTAACTGTTCTTCTTCCTCTTCCTCTTCATCATCAGATAGTACCGTTTCTGCTTCCGCCTGTTGTTGTCTACCTGAGGACCGATTCCTCCCTCGTCTATCGTCTTCACGTACTGCCTTTATCACTTCAGTCACTACAGACGGTAAGATCGTCTGCATGACTTGGTGCACCTCCTCGATCACCGTCTCTTTCACCGAGGCTCTCACATTATCACTCTCATCCACTCCCCCCGAGGGAGTAGTATTAGGTTCTTCGGGAACCTTCTTCTCTTGTCTAGGCCTACCTCTTGTGGCTCGTGGTTCCGCACCACTTCCGCCACTGCCTCCACCAATTGGGCTTTAGATGATCTACCACCAACCATCTTCTATCACACTGAAAGATTTAAACACCAACACGGTCATTCAAGGAAATAGCTCAGTTTATGTCAAGTACAGTAAGTTGCTAATTACAGTGGCCAGTTGTGATTAGTCACTTACTCTACTTTTCGTACCCCAAGCATTACCCTTACTGACTACATCAGTATCTAAATCTAACAGCACACATAAACCACATTACACGTGCACATAACTTTGATTATCATTAAGAAAATACCTGATGGCACGCAGCTACTCAGATGGCATTCATTCCCTTTCTGTCCCATTTCTCAGTTTAAGTTTTAGGTTTATTTTTGAAAATTTACCCATTTTACTTAAACTTTTGCTCTGATACCAACTTGTGAGGCCCCGTTCCCGGGCACCTCACAGTTGGTCGTCATTACCCATAAAACATACATTTAAAATAACTTAATAAAAACCATGCAGCGGAAACTTTAAATTTTTACTATAAATGCTTTTGTAAAGTAATACAACACCCGTTACAAAATATCATTTGTTTGCATTACAATACAAAAACGTTAACAAAAGAATGCCATCCCAAAAGAGCTGAGTAGCCGCCTCGTGCCATCCTCAGCAACACTACCTGCCAACTGGAAAACACATAAAAGTCAGCGTTGCTGAGTGAGTTCTAGTTTTGTAATAAAACATACTTTTACTTATTTAAAAGTATCCTTTCGTGCATGCGTTCATACATCATACGTACACAGAGATAATATTCGTTATTATCTTCATCATTCGTTATTCATCGTTATCTTTAACTTCTCGTATGGATTCTGTCAGGCTTTACCCACATTCATAGCACTTGGCTATGATTACTGTGGTCGAATGACAAGAATCCCGTTCATACTTACTTGCACGCATTGAAAGGTGAATTGTACCAATACCATATGCTACACCCCGATCGTTATTAGCTACCGGGCCGTAGTCAACATATGATGGAAAATCGTATGCCACGGTACTAGAGGTAAGCGGTAGAGGTACCATGACCATGGTCAATCACATAGAAGGACCAATCGCGTTATTCAATGCTTGCAAGACATAATTCGTTCGTTCATTAATGCATGTATTCATCATCATTCTTCTTTTCGTTCATTCGTTAATACATGCATTCGTCATCATGTTCCTCTTTCATTATCTTTCACTTCACGATACATAATACTTCATTAGTTCATTCTCGTTATTCGTAAAGTTTCAGAAAGATAAGCACACAATTACAAGGAACACACACACTCATCATACATACTCATCATACATTCATCACCGTACGTACATCATCATACATTCATCATCATACGTAGCATCATACCACATTTAACAATATTTTAATAATATTGTTAACAATAATACACTGATAATAACATCAGAAACAATAAGGGTTAACCATAATCATCATTACATGCATGAAACATCATCATTTGTTAACCCTAGTCAGCCCTGGTCAAAACCTCGAACTTCGGTATTTCAGGAAATTTCTGAAAAATTCTAAGTGTCCTAGGCGTTTGAGCCCTGTTGGGCGTATAAGCCCTCTGGCCGTATAAGCACTATTGGGCGTAAGAGCACTGCTGGACTTTTCATCTTACACTTAGATTTATCATCTGGTCATACGACCACACTGTTGGTCGTATGAGCACTATTGGTCGTACCATCCCTGGACTTGGGAAATATATTCTGATCATACGACCACTGTTGGTCGTATGAGTCCTGTGGGACTCTTCATCATACTTAGAAAATTTCATCACATAGTCATACGACCACTGTTGGTCGTATGAGTCCTATTGGACCACTTAGAAATATAACTTGGTCATACGACCACACTGTTGGTCGTATGAGTCCTGTTAGACTCATCAGCACTTAGAAAAATATATCTCCTGGTCATACGACCACACTGTTGGTCGTATGAGCACTAGTGGGCTTTAACACTTAGAAAAAATCCTGGTCATACGACCACACTGTTGGTCGTATGACCACTGGTGGACTCATCAGCTTGTTCTTATTTATTCTAAGTCCAATTTCAGACATATTTGCAACCTGTTCATGTGTCTAATCCATAATCCAAGTCCCAAACATCATAATGCCTAGTTCTAAACATATACATATGATTCTAGGCATAAATCTAACATAAACATAAGCATACATACATTCATTTCATACGGGTTTCAACCCAAACTTTACAAAAACATACTTGCATGCATTTTCCAGCCCCAAAACATTTAAAAACCAGTAAAACGGGGTCTAGAACTCACCTTAATTTGTCTTCGGGTTTGGATGCCCTTTCCTTGAACTTCTCAGTCGTTTATACACCTAAAACACACACACAGTGCAACCCGAACACACTAGTCACATTTATAAGCTCATATATGGTTCTAGAATCGTCCTAACATCATAAATTCGAGATTTCTTACCAAAAACTTCGAATTTCTCAGGTCCTTCTTCAAAATCCCGATGGTTTCTGCTCCTGCTGCTTTCTCTCTCTAAAAGTCGAATAAAAATGTTATGCAGAAGGTAATGGGCGGCCATGCCACCTTTTTACCAACTTTATAAGATTTTTTTATTATTTTACACTTTTGGTCCTTCCACAAAAGCAGGCTTTTTATTTCCTTCTCCTTTCTTTCTATTTCATTCTTTTAATTTCTTTAATAAGAAATTACGGGTGTTACATACTGCTACGGTTAGGTACCCTCTCTCGGTTAACACGATCAGACATCTACAATAAAAGAGAGTATGCATGCGTACTTAAAATTTTGCAATATTCTAGATAATATTTTGCTCAAATATTAATATAACAATTATGCTTGCATGGTACTCTAATCTAGGTAAGACTTATAACGTGGAAATGTCTTTGGAGTCAAAAGTCCTTTTCAAAGGTTATAGTCTAGATTTAAAATTTCTAGTTCACTATAACCGTTGGCTCTGATACCAACTTCTGTCACACCCCGAAAATCGCAGCGGAAGATTCGCGTGACGTGGTGGTAACGGAAGTTGGAGTTGACCCAACTATTATAGTCAAACGTTCTTAAGTTAACGTTAGTCGTGAAAGTCGTACATTATTATCATAAAAGTATTTTATTAACCAACATTAAACATTTCGGTAGTAACACATAGTTCCGTTTTATTACATGATCCCAACTTTATTTAAAGATGTTTTGAAACGTTTGACCCTCCAAAGACAAAGTTCTAGAATATCCATATAGAGCTCACCTATAACCCTGAAAAGCATGAAGGGTAAAAAGTCAACATAAGGTTGGTGAGCTTTCGGGGTTTTTGTAGTTTCGCAAACAATCATTTGAAAATAATATGATGAAACAAGGCATAATATATTCCTCATAGACTAGCTAGGTACTATGATAATTTAGGTCATAAGCCCATAATCAAACCAAGAAACACGTCGTCGCCCCACAACTATCCAGACATATAAACTCCCTCGCCACAAACCTGACCAGCGCGACTAGTCGCGAGAGCGGGCCATTCTAACCCGATAGATCTACCAATATATTCTGCGGCCTCACCCCTGAGGTTAATGATTATAGGGGGATTTAGGGCTCAATAGTATATACATCCATACTATGACCCGAACTTATACCCTCATATAATATATTATTTTGTTTAATCCATCATATATTCAAAGAAACATTATTTCATGCTTTTCACCCCAAAACAGTTGAAATGATATTAAAAATGGGGCCGAAGAACTCACCTCGAGTGTGGTTAATGAAACGAACCAACGTGCTTTAGGCTTTTTGATAATGAAACCCTAGTCATGAGCATTACGGTCAATACATAATGTTTTATGCTTATGAATGCATTTCACCCATTTTATTTGGTCGTTTTTAAAATAGCATGTTTTTTTTTAGAAATGTATACTCTGTGAATTTTTAATAAAACTATCATTTTCCTTATTAAGGTTACATATCCTCCTACCATTATCTGTACTTTTACTTATATACTAAATGTATTATGTTATAAATCTTATAATTTCTAGTCTAGTAGCTTTCACCTAATAAAGTCCTTTAATTGTGTCCAATTACCTCTACCTTAACATTATTATTGTCACCCAAAATCTTTAACCTAGTGATTATCTTAAGTCATTATACTAGCAATAATTCTTTATTCATGATCATCACTTAGTGTTCCTAATATAGTCACGAGACATCAATCTCCAACCAATGTGTTTATTTTTATTATGTGTACATCCATATATACATTTTTACCATCTAGGCTACCCAACTAATACATTTTCATCCAATATTAACCTATCTTAATCAAATTTTCAGATTTATTTTGCCATTTAAATCCATTCTATACCCAAAAATCACTAAATCAATCATTTTCATGTAACAAAATCATAAAAACCAACATTATTAAATGGGTGAATCAAGTTCCATCAGATTATCATCTTGATTATCCATGCATGAACAAACATAACACATCTAATCTAATGTACCTTAGATGACACTAGATGGAACACAATGCAAGCACGATCCTCGATCTTTCGAAGAACAACTCGGTTTCTAGTCTAAAGTTCTATTATATTGCTTTGTGAGTGGAGTGAAAACTTGAAAGGATGATGGTGAGGTTGTGGTGACCGAGAGAGAAGGAAAAGAGGGTGTTGGTTGCGGGTGGTGATGGTGGCGACGGGTGTTGGTGATGGCGTTGGTGGCGACGGGTGTTGGTGATGGTGTTGGTGGCGACGGGTGTTGGTGGTAGGGAGAAGGAGACGGTGAGGGATGGTGATGGTGGGTACGGCGGTAGGTGGTGGTGCGGTGGCCGGTGGCTGGCGGATGGTGGTGTCGCGGCGGTAGAGAGAAGAAAGGGGGGGGGGGCGATGGAGTGGTGTGGTGGTGTGTGTGTGTGTGGTAGATGAAGAGATGGTGTGTGTGTGTGTATGTGTTGAGGTTTTAAACATGTATGGGAGGATGTGTTGTCTTGCATGCAAGACTTCACAATCCTTCTTGGATTTGCTAGCAATCATGATTATTATTATTATAATTATTATTATTATATTGTTATTATTGTTATTTATTAACTAACTTTGTTATTATTATTATTTACTAGCTTTGTTATTATTATTATTTTAACAATAATCATTAGTGACAATTTGACTTAATTTGATCAACCTACCAACGGTTTGGTTAATAATGGTCAAATACTGATCATCGACTCTCATGGGTGCAATGCACTGTGTGACCAATTCTAAATTCAGCAAGACATTTCTTCTTTTAAGAAAGACGTTAGTTAATTCTTAAGGGAGTCAAACAAGTCAACTACGGTTTAACTTTAATTATTTAAATTTTATAGAATTGAGTTAGCATTGACCTGATTTTGCCGGTTGTTAAACAAGTCTTGCTTTATTTCTTATTACAATGCCACGATCATCAGTTTTATTTCTGAACAACCATTTTGTGCCTATGGCATTTTCTCCTTCAGGTAATTCCACTAACTTCCACACTTCCTGTTTTCGAAATTGAAGAAGTTCTTCTTGCATAGCTTCAATCCAACCATTGTCCTGTAATGCCTCGGTGACATTTTTTAGGAACAATCTGAGAAAGGAAACAAGAGTATAAACAAACATTTGCATGTTCAGATTTACTCCTAGTAGTTCTTTCATTCAGAGGACCGATAATCTGTGATGTTGGATGGTTCCTATGGATACGAGATATCGGCATCTCATTTCCTTGAACAGTAACATCAAGATTGGTTTGGTTCAAGTTGGAGAGCTGTTGCAATAAGGTAGAAGAATGTGGATTGAAATTTGGAACTTGAGTTGGTGAATTGATAAAGTAATCAAAGTTACTATTATCAATTGCATCTCTAGAGATGGAAGATATGCCAGACTCAGGATGTCCAATTTCTATACCATCATTAGGATTAGGTTGTGATTCTTCTTGATCTGCTGAAACTGAATGATCTGAAGCTGAAGCATCATGAACATTGTCATTAAATTGGATTGTTGAATCCTTGACAAATGAAAAAAATGGATAATCTGGGCGAGCATCATCTGAATCATCAGAATTTGAATCATCACTGAAAGATCCAAGATCTCCTCTTGAGTTCTTCTTACCTGAAAAATCATCAGATTGATTAAACAAGTGAGATTGAAATGAGTTTGACAAAGAATCTATATCAAATAACCATGCAGGACCATTTGAAACTGATGGAAAATAATTTTCCAGAAATTTAACGTTGAATGTTTCATTAATAGTATTTGTCCTAGAGTTATAAACTCGATAGGCTTTGGAAACTGATGAATATCCAACGAAAATCCATGATCAGCTTTTTCTTCAAATTTTCCTAAATGATCACTTGAGTTTAAAATCATAACTGGACAGCCAAATGATTTTAAAAAGTTTATGTTTGGTTTCCTGTCAAACATTAACTCATATGGAGTTTTCTTTTTATCTTTAACAAGTAAGATTCTATTCTAAACAAAACATGTTGTTGATATCGCTTCGTCCCAGAAAGTGATTGGAATTTTAGCATCAGCTAACATAGACCGGGCAGCTTCAATCAGAGTTCGGTTTTTCCTTTCAGCAACTCAATTTTGTTGTGGAGTTCTGGGAGCACTGAACTGATGAACTATCTCTTTTTCTACACAAAACAAATCAATGTTAGCATTTTTAAATTCAGTTCCATTATCACTTCTTATTATCTTTACTTTTTGTTCAAGTTGATTTTCAACTTTATTAATGAATTTTTTTAGAAGATCTGCAGTTTCAGATTTAGCTTGAAGAAAGAAAACCCATGAAAATCTTGTATAATCATCTATGATGACTAAACAATATGATTTTCAACCAATACTCCTAACATTAGTTGGTCCAAAAAGGTCCATATGTAACATCTAGAGTGGTTTGGTGTTTGAGTTTATCAGTTTGGACTTATAAGACGCTCTATGTTGTTTTCCCTTCAGACATGCTGAGCAATGATCAGTTGTTGAAAACTTCTTGGAAGGAAGTCCAATAACATGATTTCCTGCTACAAGCTTGTTCATGTTTTTGAAGTTGGAATGACCAAGACGTCTATGCCAAAGCTGGCTTTCATCATTTGAAGCTTTAGCAATCAGGCAAGTAGTTTCAGTTGCAGGATCCACTTGAGACATATCCAGTTTGTATACATCTCTATCTCGAGCAGCTTTAACTATCACCCAGTCATTACTAATCTGAAAACCTGGTTTCAAGACATAATAGTGAGATTCATCAAAAAGAACAGAATAAGATTTGTCACAAATTTGGGATACACTTAGAAGATTAAAGTTCAACTGTGAGCAAAAGTTGACTTTATCAAAACTGATAATCCCATTGGACACTGTTCCCTCTCCTGTTATCTTTCCACCTGCATCACCTCCAAACACAACATGAGTACCATCCTTTAACTTAAAGTCTTGCAACAAGGCTTGATTGCCTGTCATATGCCGGCTACACCCACTGTCAACATACCATGAGTTGATTGGTCTCCGCGGGCGTACCTGCAGTCACAAACATTTAAGGTGAGTTAGTAACCCAAGCCGAGATGGTCTTGGGCTTGCCAACTTGTCAACAATTGTAAATTGTTTAAAATGAAGTTTGTTGACATCTGGTTTCTTTTGAATTTTAACATGTTCAAATCCTTTTTGAGAAACCAACTGATTATCTCTTTGTGATTTTGATTTCAAAGCATTATCAAGAAATCTTGAACTCTTGTATGAATCATTTGAGAATGTTCCTTGGTTTTTCTCACAGATCGAGGAATAAACTTTTCTTGATTGTATTGTTGTGATTTGACAAAATGATTACTATCATAATCAGAATTGTTTCTTCTGAAAGATCTCAAACCCAAGGAAGGTTGTTGTTGTGAAAATTTAAATCCAATTTTTGATTTCTTATAAATTGTGGATTTACAAAGCCTTGATTATAGAATTCCTTCCTTGAAGAGTTCTTCCTGAAGTAACAATCATTGGTATTGTGATTTCTTTCATCACACAAAGCACAATATTTGTTAAAATAACACTCAGCTGTTGTGTGATTTGTCATATCACATATGTAGCAATACTTGTTAAAGTAACATTCTGAAATGTCATGATTGTACATGTCACAGATATCACAATACTTTTCAGAATGTTTAAACAACATTTTATTAACCCTTGATGTTGAAGCAACATTTGATTCTTGTTTAAATTTTGGGTTAGGCAATTTAATTTGTTGTTTAATTGGTGTGAATATGATCTTTTGATCTTTAGGATTTTTCTTTTGAATTTGAACAAAATTCTTTGACTCCTTTGATTCAAATCTTTTATACACAGCGGAAGTCTTATGATCTGAACTTGTTCTCAGATCAGAGTTAGATTTGATCTTAGGTGTAGGTGTTTTTTTGTGTTTGTGTTCAAGTCAAAAGTTCCTGCAGACACAAACTTCACAGGTTTAATTTGAGTATTGTTCTGTGACTGATTAATTGATTCAGTTTTCTTTGCTTTTGCAGCTTTTCTTCGTCTTTGATTTCTCAATCTTGATGAAGTTTTCTTGCTTTGAAGTTTAGTTGAATCTTGAGAAGATTCCTTTTGACGCTCTTGTACTTCAGTTAGTTCATTTGAACTTGAATCATCAGAAATATTATTATCTGTTTTAGCTTCTTCACATTTTCCTTTAAGTTTGTTATTGAATTCAGTAGATTTTTCACTCCTTTGTTCAATAACAGTTTCACCTTTTGGTACAAACAGCTTCTTTTGCTTTTGTTGAGGTTCATATGATTTGACTTTGATTGGATGACCATTTTTGATCTTGTCTAAGTCAGTTTCTTCATAAACTTCAACATTTTTCTTTTTAAAGTTCTTTTGATCTTGAAATTCTTTCAGTTTAGCTTTGTTTTCCGGTGAATGATCATGTGTATTGAAATTCTCTGGTAATGTTTTTGAGATTGATTCAGGCATAGGTTCATGTGTGAATCCTAGTCCTGTTTTATCTTTGTCATTTCTTCCATTCACAGTTGCTCAACAATTTTCTTTGAGCTTTTAACTTTGGCTAAATCTATTTGAGTTGCTGCATGTGCCAATTTTTCTTGTTCAAGTGTTTTGTTCATCTCTTCAAGTTGTTTCTTTACAAGTTCAAGTTCTTTAATAGTTTTGTTCCATGAAGCTTGAAGAGACATTATCTTTTCATCAGCAATTTTGTGATCTGATTTTAGTTTATTGTGCCTTGATTCTTCTTGTTTGAGCTTGTCACATATTTTGAATAAATATGTTCCGTAGTGTTCAACTAGTTCAAAACATGCTTTTGCACACATTTTCTCTCTCACGTCTACTGGTATTTCAGGATATGAGTTTGAAGATTCAGTATCAGCAGAGTTAACAACCTTTGGTTGTTCTGATTGAGCCATAAGAGCAACTTCTTCAGTATTATCTTTTGGGTCTGATTTGTCGCTCCAATCATACTCTTCTTCTTGATCTGATTCATCATATTTAGGATCTTTAACTTCAGACCAGTCTTCATCATCAACTTCAGCAACTAGTGCCAGATTAGCAGTGAGATCAGCCGTAAATTGCTCTGCATATGCACTCCAGTCATAACCATCTTTGATGTTTACAACCAGTGCCTTCTTAGTTTCCTCACTGTTCTTCTCTTCTTTGGGTTCTGGCATTGGTAGACTTTGATATGGCTTCTGAAAAGTCTTGTTTGCATGTTGCTGATATTTTTGACCATTTGAGCTGCCTTGAGTATTTCCTCCTTGGTTTCTTGGAGCTTTACATTCTCTTGAAAAATGACCATAGCTGTTACAGTTAAAGCATCTAGATTTTGATTTATCAAACCCAACAGTTTTGTTTGCACTGGGTTTGTAATTTCTGTTAGTGTAAGAATGCTTTTGAGTTCTGTAAGCTATCATGACCATCTGCCAGTTAAGATCCATTTCTTCTACATCATCTGGATCCATTTCAAACAACTTAGTAAAACTAGCTCCATTTGAGTTAGATGACTGCCTTGATAAGCTTGAAAGCTTGCCATGAAAGCAGTGAAAGCAGTTTTTGACTCTTCATCTTGTAAAAGAATGTTTATCACATCTTTCACTTTACTTGGATTGGGAGAGTTTGAGGAAGATGGCATCTCAGTTGAAGGTTTAGGCATTTGAGCTTTAGGTGAAGACTGTGGTTGTGGTTGAGTGTAGTAAGCAGGTGTACTGGTGAAGAATCCTGCTCCCACAAACAGATCACCTTCATCTTCAGGAATTGATTGGTCTTTAGCCAGAAATGCTCTACAGTATTTGCTGGTGAAGCAACATACTTATACTGAGTTGTTGATGCATGTCTATCATTATTTCTTGAGCTCTCATCAATCTCTACAGATTCAATTTTAGCAATGAGAAGGTCAAGATCCATTGGAAACTTCTCAGTATGTTTCAGTAAAGTAACAGTTTGTTTCCAAGAAGATGGTAGTGCATTCAGAAGTCTGTTGTTTAGATCCTCAAGATCATTCTTGATTCCCAAAGTAGACATTTCTGTAGTTATTGCATAAACCTATTCATCATTTGATTTATTGTTTCTCCTGAGATGTGCTCAAATAATTCCAATTGCCTTTTTAGTTTTTGCTTTTTCAGATCTTGGATTTCTTTCCCTCCTTCACATATGATCTTCAAAGCTTTATACATTGTATATCCAGTTTGGTAGTTTTCAAGTCTGGATAATACTTCCAAAGGTAACCCTTTGCACATGAGAGAATAGGCTTTAACATCATTTTTCACCCTCTTTAAGTCTTCTCCATGTAGGTTATCATCTGGATATGGCTCTTGTGTATCTTTTGTATACACAAATCCTCTGTCTGGACCATCAGTAGTCACAGGAATGTATGGTCCCTTTTCAATTGATTTCCACAGATCTGTGTCTATGGAATTCAAATGATGTTTCAGTCTAAGAGACCAGTTTTTAAAATCAGCTCTATTTTTAAGTTTTGGAACTCTGTTCTCAGAATCTTCTAATTTCACCATTTTTATATTTTTGTTGTTTCTAAGCTTTTGAATAAGAAAAAGACTTAAAAAATATTTTGGATTTTTTGAAATTTTATGAAAAATTTCCAAGTGTCAAGGCTGATATGTCTGAACAGTGGTGATACGTCCCAATAGTGTAAAACGTCTCAACAGTGTAAAACGACCAGCTGATAAGTCTAAGGGAATGCCTTAGAAAATTTCCAACACTAGAAACTATCGCACAGTGGTTATATGTCCACACAGTAGTTATACGTCCATAGTGAAACTCACAGTAGTAATACGACTAGTCACACTGATGATGTCCCACCAGTAAAACTACCACACAGTGGTAATACGACTACACAGTGGTAATATGTCCAACCAGTTAAAACTACCACAGTGGTAATACGACTACACAGTGTAATATGTCCAACCAGTTAAAACTACCACAGTGGTAATACGACTACACAGTGGTAATACGACCAGGGGTAAAATGACTGAACAGTTGAGAAAAGTCTTAACAGTTCTCAAACGACCAAACACTTAGGCAAATTTAAGTGTTTTTCAGCCCTAATACGACACATTCATCAGATTCTTATGAATTTAACGAACTCAGAAATCTCAAAATCCTTCAATTGTTGATGTATTGAGCTGAAATTTCACAATTAGTTCATGATTATACCGATAATCAATCCTATAACCTCAATTTCAGTAATTATCAACAAATTTCGATGAATTTTGGAGATTCAAAGTCGAACACTCAAGAACACTTATTCGAACTGGTTTTCACTAATTCACTTGATTTTTATGAGATAAACTGCAATTTGTGATTCAAAACATGTTTCTGATGATGAAACACAGCTTCGATTCACAATATTTCACTTGAATTGTCAATTGATTACAGATTTCAGTGGATTTTTGAAGTTTCTATCTTCGACAGAACCTTCAAAAACACTCAACCGAGAGCTCTGATACCAATTGATAGGATCAATTAGAGCAATCTGTAACAATTATATGAACAATTCAAAGCAAAATACAAGCAATTGTAATCAAATCATGCAAAATCAACAAAATTCATATTTCATTGATAGCAAAGACGATTATAAAAGATAGAGAGCAGTTCTCATAAAAACATACAACAACTTGCAATCTATACTACGTCTATGCTATTTATACTAGAACCTAAGGAACTAAATTACACAAAAGTCCCTATACTAGTATAAAATACAAAATAGACACTAAACAATAAAGACTAAATGTTAATCTTTTAAGGGACCTAACAGAACAAATTAGTGCCACGTTCCTCAGCAGTGCGTTTGGCTAGTGTTTCACGCACTCTGGGACGCTCTTGTTGAACATAAGGAACGCTCCTAATTTGATCACTATATGTCTCACTACCGCTGCTAGTGAACCATGTGTTCACCTCATCCGTATTTGAGTGTTCAGCACCCTGAGAACTCTCAGGTGCTTCTTAAGCAGTGCTCGTGGATGGACCAGCAGTCTCTGTGTCTTTAGCATGAGTAGATGTAGAAGCACCAAATGCAACATCTCTATGAACATGTGTAGTGTCAGTCTCTGCCTCTTGGCATCATGCCTCAGTTTGGAAATTAACTGAAACCTTCCAAGCTTGCCAAAGTGAGAACCATCCCAAGCATTTCCTCGTGCTCCATAAGGTAAGTGAATATGTCATTCCTCATCACCATTACCATCACAACAAATATGGATTAATCGGACACTGCCAACTCAGGATGAGCAGCATTCACTGTCATCTATATGAACCGGGGATACATCACAAACTTCTTCCCCACAGTAGCTGTCACATTCTTCTGAATCTCGGAGAATATCTCCCTGGATATTGTGTAAGGTAAGTCATCAACTAATGAAACCTGTAGTGATCTAAATACAACACTGAGACTATTCTTGCCTGCCTTTAGATTGATAAGGCAGTGAAAAACAACATGGAATAAGTATTTCAAGAACGATGAAAGGTACTTCTTCTCCAGTGATGGGTATCGGTGGTTGTGCTCCATACGAACTAAACAATCCTTCACCGCATCATCATCAATCTTGATCGGTGCATGTGGGTGATCTTTCAACAGTAAGACACTGTTAATCACCTCGGCAGTGATAAGAATCCTCTTCTCTTTGAGTGTTGAAGAAATGCAAGGTCCTCCTTCAGCTTCTATCTCGTTCACAGCCGTCTGCCATAACTGATCAATCACATCAGCGTATATAGACGGGTTAGCCAAAATGGCATAATGAATTCGAGATGACTTCAGTCCATCAATGAGTGAACGAAACAAAGCCTTGTCGTCTGGCACGTCTGGCATTATGGTCTTTGTTAAAAGCCAGAGGTCGAGCCATTTGAAATTATAAAACAAACTGATAAGTACAATGAAAATCAGCTTAGTATTTACACTTTGAAAATAATCCAATGTTTAGAAAATTTTGAGAATTTTGAACTTTTCACGCGACAACATTCAGTTTTCACGCGAAAACTATAAGTTTTCAAAACAAACTTCTCGCACGAAAGGTTCTTGTTTTCGCTTGAAACTGATTTTGACCAAAAGTCAACTTGTCGTGCGACAAGTTCAATACATGCGAAACTTTTGAAAGTTTTCGCCGGTTCAAACTCTTTGAAATTTTTGCATGAACCTGTTCAAATTCAAATTTCTCAATTTGTTGATTTAAAGAGTTTTAACCAAGAATTATGTTCATAGGTGTCTATTAGTCTTTATTAATGTTTATTAAGATTTATTGTGTTTATTTGTTCAATTTTAGTGTTTATTTTTCAAAATCACTCAAATCGAAGTCATAAACGTCAATATACCTTAACAAGTGTTTAGATATCACTATGCGACCACAATGAATACAAAAATCGATTTGAACAGAGGTTCGAAACTTAAAATTTTAAGAGAAATTTTTGAGACAAGTATGCAAATAGTTGAGTTCTCTCACAACTGTTTCTTTTAAAGCTCTCAGACTTCTTGCACGAGAAGTCTGAGTTCTCGCTTGATGAACTTTCGCATGGTTCAAGTTCTCACGCGAAAAGTTTATTTTCTTTTATTTTTCTAACTTTTTTATTTTTCAAGTTTAGTCATGTTATTGAGATTTATTGATTTGTTATGAAAATGATTATGTTTAGCTAAGCGTTTACTTTTATACATACACCCTTAATTTTGAAAATTTTATAAAACTAACACTAAAGTTAATCAAAAACACTTTTTAATCAAAACAAAACAAAACAAAAATAATAACTACTTTTCTAATAAGTTAAATTTTTTTTTGTAAATTTTCAAGTATAGGGTCATATTTCTTTGAAATTGATCATTGACATCATCAAGCATTTAAAAATACAACTGGTTACGTTGATTGTCAATATATTGTATCCTTTTAAACTTAAACTTCAAGTTTACTTAGAGATATAAACTACGATTTTATCATGTTTTGGTCAAATTATATGAATTCAGTGGATTCCACAATCAAGACTTCAACACAACTCTTATCCAGCTTCAAGGCACTATCAAGATTTCAAGTCACCCAAATTTGACTTAAACTTTTTACTTCTAATCAGCTTCTCAGATTTCATTTCCTTAGATAATATCTATTTCAGCATAACTAGCACGAGAAACATTTATGAACATAGAATATTAACAAGGTTTAGGACTTATTAACAGCCATTCAGACTTATGTTTTGCCCTCGCAAGACGTTTAGGATTTACATGCCAAGTCGTACTTACATGCCCCATCTTTTGATTTTGCCTCCCGTGTCATAACATATTCTCAAAGATGAAAATATTAACATATAGTATGTATGTCCATGACATATCTTTTATTAATGCTCATTGTGTAAACCCGAAAATTTTGTCAAAATAAAAGAAAGGAAAAACAATAAGAAAAGAAAACAAAAAGTATCTCGAAAAAAAAGGAAATGGAACAAAAGTAGGGGCTAAAGTGTAAAAAGTACAAAAGTCAAATATTATAATATACATGGAGTATCCCGCCCATATCATCTTTTCCCCATCGCTTTTCGACCAAAAAAGAAGAAGAAGAAAAGAAGTAGAGTTTTTCTCTCGGTTGTTTAAGGAAGAAGAAGGGTTTTGCTCTTGGTATGTAATTCTTGTAATTGTCTCAGTTTTTTTGGTTTCACCCTTAGAAACCGATTATTGAGTGTTCTATGTGTTTTGGTATTTGTCTGCTTGTTTTAGGTGTTTGACTCTTGGGCAAACAAGTTTAGAGAAGTTTTACTTATTGGTTGTGAGAGGTGAGTTTCTAGGACCCTGGTTTTACATGTTTTAAACTTCTTTGGGGCTGAAAATGCAAGTAAAATGTTTTTAAAAATTATTATGTATGTTACCTGTGTGTATATGTGTATGTATGATGTGTTATTGTTATGATATTAATTGATGCTTAGAATGGTAAGAGTAAGTCAAGACACATTAGGATCAAGATTGGTACTGAAAATAATTTAAAAGCATGTATAACAGGTGGTCATACGCCCAAACAGGGTCCATGCGCCTGAGAATTTGCCTTAGAAAAACTTAAATGGGCTTCATGCGCCAATAGATCCATGAGCCTAGAAAATTTGTTAAAATATGCTAAGTAATATCTCATGCGCCTGAATAGTAGTTCATGCACCCAAACATATTACCCAGACACCTAAGTGTTGGGGTCATACGCCCAATAGTGCCCATGTGCCCCATAGTGAGCATGCGCCCCAATAGTGCCCATGCGCCCAATAGTGCCATGCCCAATAGTGCCCATGCACCCAACTTTTCCTCTGGAGCCTAAGTGTAAGCCCATGCGCCTGAATAGTTCATGCGCCAAAGATAGGATGAAAATGTCGAAGTGTAGAGTTCATGTGCCCGAACAGTGCTCATGCGCCCAAACAGTGCTCATGCGCCCAAGCAGAGCTCATGCGCATGCATAGTCTTCATGCACCTAAAATACTTAGAATTTTTCTAAAATTTTGGAAAGATCAGAATTTTAGGGTTGACCCTGGTTTGACTTAGGGCATATATTTGTTCATTTTATGAATGTTTAAGGTTGTTTTTTATGTTCTATATTATATATTATCATATGACTTTACGTGGTGTGTTTATGCTCGTATACGTAAAGTATTATTATAAAATGAAAGTGAAAAATTAATGATAGTGACAGTGGAACATAAAGAAAGAACGAATGAAAAGTCTTGTAAGCAAAATGAAGGAGGTTCACAACTCATTGAGAGTTGCTAGCTCAACTGTGTGTAATATAGCGTGTGATTTTGGCTAACCATGAGGGTTCACACACAGGGGCAGTCTTGGTGACTGATCTATAGTACGAAACTGGATCCTTGTCACTTTACCCCATAACTGAGGCGGCTGTGTGCTGGGAATGAGGTGGATGTGGCCCAACGATGGGGGTAAAGTTATAACAAGATCTAGAAACAGTGAAAGATAATGATAAAGTACGAAACGATCGAATGCGTGCGATAATGAAGGAGGTTTACCTTTGTTGTACGTACGATGATGCTCATGTGTGAAAGTAAAGAAAGTATTTTATTAAGAAAGTATTTTCATATGTAAACTGTATAAAGTATTTTAATACTTTAAAACTAGAACTCACTCAGCAACGCTGACTTTTATGCATTTTCAGTTGGTAGGTACTTTTATTGAGGATGGCACACGGGGAGGCTACTCGGCAGGGCGAGACTGGCATCCATTCATGCATAATATTATTGTTGTTTTATAATGCAAATTAAATGATGCTTTTGTAACTTAAACAATGTTGTATTACTTAACAACAGTTTTTATGTAATATGAGGATGGTTTTTGGTTAATGAAATTCCTCTTCTTAATCTTATGAAATGTGTTATGTTTTAAATATGTTCTATGAATGTTCAACTGTAAGCGTTCCGGAACGGGGCCTTACAAGTTGGTACAGAGCCAAAGTTTAAGTGATTGGGTAAAATAATTTGAAAAACCTAATCTTAAACTGAGAACATGACTAAAGGAAGGGATGCAAAACCGAGTAGCTATGTGCTATCAGGTAAGTCTTTTCTTAATGATAACCGGAATTATGTGTGTTTTCTATTTGAATTATTGCTCTTAGTGGATTTAGATACTGATGTAGTCAGGATATGAAATGCTTGGGTTTGAAGTGTAAGTAAGTGGCTAATCACAACTGGCCACTATAATTAGGGACTTACTATACTTAACATAAACTGAGCTACTACCTTGAATGACTATGTTAGTGTTTAAATCTTATAGTGATTAAAGGATGGCTAGAGGTAGACCGTCTAAGGCCTCCAGGGGTGGAGTACATGGTGGACGTGGTGCTGAACCGTGTCATAAGGAATAGGGCTAAGATACCGAGAGGACTCGTGAAGAGCCCGAGATCCATCACCAGGAAGGTGGTGATGAGAGTGAGAACTTGAGGCCTCAGTGAAAGAGGTGGTAGTGGAGGAGGTTCATCAAGTCATGCAGACGATTTTGCCATCTGTGATGATTAAAGTGATTAAGGCTGTGAGGGAGGATGAAAAGAAAGAGAGGAAGGAAAAGAGGAAGACCACTAGGGGAGGGAGAAAAAGAAGAATTGGAGACCGAGACGGGTGTCTCTAGGAAGAGGAGGCGGAAGAAGCAGTGTAGGAAACTGCATGGGGCTGTAATTATGGGGCATTTCAGAGATGCAAGCCCCTAAATTCGATGAAAATGGCAATGCTGCTGCTGCTCACTGATGGGTGAGGGAGATGGAGGCGGTACGAGAAGACTAGAAGTGAAGTTTGCTACTCACTCGTTTGTTTGGACTCGGCCTTATGCTCGTGGGACAACATTGTCCAGGCCAAGGGTAGCAGGGCTATTGGCAGGATGAGGTGGCCAGAACTAAAGAAGCTGGGTGATTAAAGAGCTCTGTCCTCACCGGGAGTTAGATAAGATTGAGAGAGAGTTCCTGCAGCTGGAGGCAGGAACTTTGACACGCCAACATATACCACAAAATTCAATGAGATGGCAAGGCTGGTGCCGGATTAGGTGACTCCGGTATCAAATAAGATGAAGAGGTACATTTAGGGTCTCTGACAGACATCCGCAGACTTCTGATTGCCGCCCAGCCAGGTAGAGCCAGGTCGGTAGTCTATTTGGCGGGAAGACTATATGATGAGAGGGAGGTGGTGGCTATGGAAGAGGGAAGTAAGAAGAGTGGTGATGACAAGAACTGGATGGGAAGCGGTTTGGTCATGGCGGTTTCACCCCAAACAACAAGAGGATGAAGGTGGATAACCGTAGGGTGGTGTCATCAAGCTCGAGGATGAGGAAGTGTGGTAGATGTAGAAGGGAGCACACGAGCGAATGTTAGTGGGGAGAGAATGTGTGCTTCAAGTGTGGAAAGCCAATCATGTGACAAAGATGTGGGAGTTATACGGTGTTAATACTGTGGCGAGGAAGGCCATGTGAGCAGAGATTGCAAGAAGCCATGGGCCGATTGTTCTGGGATGATGAAGAAGTCAGAAGAAGGTGGACAGAGGGCAAGTGCTAGAGCCTTCATGATGACCATAGAGGAGGCCAGGGTATACCCTGACATCATGTCAGGCATATTTCTATAAACGAAAATGTGCCTCTGTATTATTTGATTCTGGTACTAGTAGGAGTTTCATTTCTACTGCTTTCTATGCTATGTTGTCTATTAGTAGTAAAGTATCGAGAACCTTTGATGTAGACACTGCCATTGGTAAGTCTACTAGAATTACTGATATGATAGGAGACTATGCCATAGAACTAGAAGGCCATAGGTTTTCTTCTAATTTACATATGATGCCCCTTGGCGGATTCGATGTAGTACTAGGGATGAATTAGTTAGCAACCTATGAGGCAAACATTGTGTGTCGCAAGAAGATGATTCGATTAGTTGCGCCCGATAGAAGTTCAGTGACGATTTATGGTAATCGCGTCACGATGGTTCCTAAGGTGAATTCGATGGCAGTGGCAAACAAATGCATGAAGCGTGGATGTAGTGCCTACCTGGCTTACGTGAAGAATGTGGACGCGTCAGTACCATGATTGTCCGATGTACCAGTGGTGTGTGACTTCTTGAACGTGTTCCCAGAAGATTACCAGGTGTGTGCCACCAAACCGTGAGATTGTGTTTCAAATTGATTTGATACCCGTGCTCAACCCGTGGCCAAAGCACCGTATCGATTAGCTTCGACCAAGATGAGAGAACTAATGGATCAACTGCAGGAGTTGATGGATAAAGGGTTCGTCCAACCAAGCATCTCTCCTTGGGGTGCTCCAGTTTTGTTTGTAAAGAAGAAGGATGGTAGTATGAGGATGTGTATCGCCTACTGTGAGCTGAACAAGTTGACGGTGAAGAATCGGTACCCATTACCAAGGATTGATGACTTGTTTGATCAGCTCCAAGGTGCCAGTTGGTTCTCAAAGATAGATCTACGATCTGGCTACCATCAATTGAAGGTGAAGGAGTAATATATCCCTAAGACCGCTTTTCGCACGCGTTATGGACACTACAAGTTTCTCGTAATGTCTTTCGGTTTAACTAACGCGCCAGTTGCTTTATGGATTTAATGAACCAAGTGTTTTGGACGATGTTATATTAATTAGTGATCGTGTTTATTGATGAGACCTTGATTTATTCGAAAAATAAAGAAGAACATACCAGTCACATTCGAGAGGTATTAGAAACGCTTAGAAGGGAGAAGTTGTATGCCAAGTTCTCCAAGTGCATGTTTTGGTTGTGTGAAGTTTAGTTTTTGGGTCACGTGGTAAATGTTGAAGGAATCATGGTGGACCCGGAAAAGGTTGTGGCAGTGATGCAAGGGAAGTCTCCAAAGACGCCATCCGAATTCGTAGTTTGTTAGGTTTGGCCGGTTATTACAGGAGATTCATCCAAGACTTCTCCAAGATAGCTTCTCCGGTGACTAAGTTGACCTGTAAAGATGTGAAGTTCGTATGGGGTCAAGCATAAGAGAATGCTTTCGAGGATTTGAAGACGATATTGACCAAGCTCCTATCTTGATATTATCTAAAGGGAGTGAGGACTTAGTTGTCTATTCAGATGCTTCCTATTCAGGACTGGGTTGCTTACTGATGCAATAAGGAAGGGTAATTGCCTATGCTTCCCGACAGCTGAAAATCCATGAAGTCAACTACCCTACCCATGATTTGGATCTAGAGGCTGTGGTCTTCGCATTGAAGATTTGGAGGCACGACATATACAGGACGAAGTGCATCATCTTCACCGATCACAAGAGCTTGAGTACTTCTTTGAGCAAATGGATCTCAACATCAGGCAGAGGAGATGGCTTAGACTCATCAAGGATTATGACTGTGAGATCCATTATCACCCGGGTAAGGCCAACGTTGTGGCTAAAGCCCTTAACCGAAAGGAGAGACCCGAGCCGATTCGGGTGAGGCTTATCAGTTGGTTATGACCGCTGATCAGGTGAAAGAATTTTAAGATGAGGTGTTGAAAGAAGATCGCTTTAATTCCGAACGATTGAAGGGTCTAGTCGTAGAATTGGGTGAGAACACCCACAGAGTTAGGACCCACTTCGGGGGAATGTGGATCCCTCATTACGGAGACCTACGAGGACGAATTATGAATGAGGCTCATAAAACTCGATACTCGATTCATCCGGTGCCACAAAGATGTACCAGGACATGAAGAAAGATTACTGGTGGCCGGGAATGAAGCGTGATGTAGTGGAGTATGTGAGTAAGTGCCTTACTTGTTTACAAGTGAAGGCAGAGCATCAGAAGCCATACGGAAAATCCAACCATTGGATATACTCGGTGGAAGTGGGAGCACATCACCATGGACTACATATTGAAGCTCCACGTACAGCGAGGGGGTACAATACCATTTGGGTGATAGTTGATCGTCTGACGAAGAGTGCTCACTTCTTACCGATCCACAAGACGTACTCATCCGAGAGACTAGCGGACCTGTTCATCAAAGAGATTGTAGCTCGTCATGGTGTATTTTGTCGACCGTGACCCCGGTTCACATCAAAGTTTTGGAAAAGATTCCATGATGGTGAGGACGAGGCTACATATTAGCACGACTTATCATCCTCAGACAGATGGTCAGTCTGAGAGGACGATTCAGACGCTTAAGGATATGCTTCGAGCATGTGTCATCGACTTTGGAGGAAGTTAGTATGATCACTAACCATTAGCTGAATTCTTATACAACAATAGTTATGATGCCACCCATTGGTATGCCTCCTTATGAGATGCTATACGGTAGGAGGTGTAGGACGCCCATATGCTGGGGTGATATGGGGTAGAAAGAGTTGGAAAGTATTAAGGTGATCGAGGCTATGATAGAAAAGTTAGAAAAGATTAAATCCTTTATTAAGGCAGCCAAGGATAGGCAGAAGTCGTATGCCGATAAGGCATAGGCCGATCGAGTTCAACGTGGGTGATAGAGTCATGTTGAAGGTCTTGCCTTGGAAGGGAATCATCCGGTCTCGGAAGAGGGGCAAGCTGAGCCCAAGGTACGTAGGGCCTTTCCGAATCATCGCACGAGTAGGAGAGGTGGCCTATCGATTAGATTGCCGATGACTTAAGTGGAATTCATCCAACATTCCATGTATCTCATCTGAGAAAGTTCTTAGCTGATGAAGATATGATTGTACCACTGGAGGACATCAACGTGGATGAACGACTTAACTATATAGAGCAACCAGTGGCAATCATCGATCGGAAAGAGAAGAGATTGAGAAATAAAGTGGTTTCACTGGTGCGTGTGCAGTGGAACTTTAAGGGGGTAGACTTGTAACACCCAAAATTTGTCAAATAAAGAAGGAAAAACAATAAGAAAGAAAAAAAAAGTACTAAAACAAAAGGATGGAACAAAGAGAGGGCTAAAGTGTAAAAAGTACTAAAGTCAAATATTAATATACATGGAGTGTGGCCACCCATATAACCTTTTTCCCATCTGCTTTTCGACCAAAAGAAGAAGAAGAAAGAAGCAGAGTTTTCTCTCGGTTGTTTAGGAAGAAGTGTGTTTTGCTCTTGGTATGTAATTCTTCGTATAATTGGTTCGGTTTTCTTTGTGTTTCACCCTTAGAAACCGATTATTGAGTGTTCTATGTGTTTTGGTATTTGTTTTGCTTGTTTAAGGTGTTTGAACTCTTGTGCAAACATGTTGGAGCAGTTTACTTGTTGGTTGCAAGAGGTGAGTTTCTAGATCCTGATTTTACATGTTTTAAACTTCTTTGGGGCTGAAATGCATGTAAAATGTATTTAAAATTATTATTGTTACACGTAGTATATGTGTATGTAGTTAATATTTATGGTTATTGATGCTAAACTGATGCTTAGAATGGTAAGAATAAGTCAGAACACATTAGGATCGAGATTGGGACTGAAAATAATTTAGAAGCATGTATAACAGGTGGTCATGCGCCCAAAAAGGACCCATGCGCCTGAGATTTGCCTTAGAAACACTTAAATGGGTTCATGCGCCCAAATATTCCCATGGCCAAATAGTTCCCATGCGCCTAGAAAATTTGTTAAAATATGCAAGTAATAGCTCATGCACTATACGTAGTTAATGCACCCAGACATATTGCCCAGACGGCTAAGTGTTGGGGTCATGCGCCCCAATAGTGCCCATACGCGCAACTTTTCTCACCTACCTAAGTATAAGCCCATGCGCCTGAACAGTTCATGCGCCCAAAGATAGGCTGAAAATGTGAAAGTGTAGAGTTCATGCACCCGATAGTGCTCGTGCGCCCAAGCAGGGCTCATGCGCCTGCATAGTCCTCATGGGCTTGAAACACATAATTTTTCTAAAATTTTGGAAAGATCATAATTTTGGGGTTTGACCCTAGTATGACTTATTTTGGAAAGATCATAATTTTAGGGTTTGACCCTAGTATGACTTAGTGCTTATATTTGTTCATTTTATGAATGTTTAAGGTTGTTTTTATGTTCCATATTATATACCATCATATGACTTTACGTGGTGTGTTTATACTCGTATACGTAAAGTATTATCATAATAAAAGTGAAAGTAATGATAATAACAGTGGAACATAAAGAATGATGAATGAAAAGTATTGCAAGCAAAATGAAAGGAGGTTCACAACTCATTGGGAGTTGCTAGCTCACTGGTGTGTAATATAGCGTACGATTATGGCTAACCCATGAGAGTTCACACACAGGGGATCAGTCTTGGTGACTGATCCATAGTACGAAATGGATCCTTGTCACTTTACCCCAACTGAGGCGTCTGTGTGCCGGGAATAAGGTGGCTCTAGAAACAGTGAAAGATAATGATAAAGTACGAAACGAATGAATACGTGCGATAATGAATGATGAATGAGGTTATACCTTGTGTATGTACGATGAATGCTCATGTGCGAAAGTAAAGAAAGTATTTTATTAAGAAAGAGTACTTTCATATGTAAACTGTATAAAGTATTTTAATACTTTAAAACTAGAACTCACTCAGCAACGCTAATTTTTATGCATTTTCAGTTGGCAGGTAATTTTGCTAAGGATGGCACACGAGGATGCTACTGGCAGGGCGAGACTGGCATCCATTCACGCATAATTTATTGTTGTTTTTAATGCAAATTAAACAATGCTTTTATAACTTAAACAATGTTGTATTGTTTAACAACAATTTTGTATTAATGTGACGAATGGTTATTGGTTAATGAAATTCCACTGCCTAATCTTCTGAATATGTCATGTTTTAATATATGTGCTATGAATGTCCAACTATAAGCGTTCCGGGAACAGGGGCTTACATTGCCATTTTTTATTCCCATATGGCTTTTTGGCGTCTTTTCGCTTATTTTGTTTATTTTGTTCTTTTGCATTTTGATTTCTTTGAGAACCTTGTTTATATTTTCTTTCTCACACACACACATATATATATAGATACATAATATATATATACACAATTATATATACACATACATACATACATCATAATACATACATACATACATACATACAACATCATACATACATACTACTACGTACGTACATACATCACATACTACATACATACTACATCATACATACATACATACTACATACATACATACATACATACATACATATACATCATACATACATACATACATACATACTACATACATACATACTACATACATACATACATACATACATACATACATCATACATACATACATACACATACATACATACATACATACTACATACATACACATACATAATACATACATACATACATACATATATATATATATATATATATATATTTTATTATTATATCTATACATACATACATATATATACATACATACATACATATATATATATATATATAAATCATATATATACATACATACATACATACATCATACCTATATAATATATAATATATATATATATATATATATATATATAATCTGATGTGTGCTGAGTGAGAAGCAACTGGCTTGAGTATGACAGATGGTAACTCTCAGTCTGTTTTAGCATGGAGTCAGTGATTCACAAACCTTGATGAGTTCCCCTTTAGTCATAGATGATTTAATTTCAGTGTATCAAGAACATAGTGTTTTTATCTTGTTGTCAAGCCTATCAATATATCAAACATAATCCAAGTCAGTGTTTGTATGCCTTTATATGTAACATACAAATCAAGAAATGTACTATATTTCTATATGCACTTGAAATTTATATTTCTCTAACACATAAAGCTTTGTTGGACCAAAAGAACCAATGAGCCAAGATCAGGAAACCTCTAAGTCCCACATGCCACTGCAACAACTGCTGAAGACTCCCATCAGCTATTGTGCTCTGCTTGAATGTCAGACTCGAGAGCATCTTAGCTCCAACCATCAGCTGTTCTGACAAAGTCTGAAGAACAAAGTATGAAGATCAAGAACTGAAGGACAACAGCTGAAGAAGACTCCAAAGTACTGAAGACCAAGTACTGAAGTCTGAAGTACTGATCTTACAAGTACTGAAGACTTCAAGTACTGAAGACAAGTACTGAAGAATCAAAAGCTGAAGAACTGAAGAACTGAAGACCTTCTACTGAAGCACAAAGTCTGAAGACAAAGACTGAAGACAACACTGATGATATCTACTGAAGTCATCAGTTGTACATCATCTGAAGCCAAGTCTGAAGAACAAGTGCTGAGCTCAGAGTTTGTCACAACAGCTGAAGAAGTCTTCTTCAGTTGTTGTGATGGTTTTTCCTTTTCAGTAGTTTATTTTGTTTCAGTAGTTGTACAAACTGAAGAGCATGTTCTTCAGTTGTTATAGTATCAGTAGTTATAACGACTGAAGAGTTTGTTCTTCAGTCGTTATAGGATTTCAGTAGTTTTACTTTTGTCAGTACTTAGGAAACTTTTGTAAGAAGATGTCAGTTGTTGACATCTTCAGTAGTTTTATGTTTTGTCAGTTGTAATTTTAATATTCAGCTGATGTCAGAAAAGGACATCAGCCATCCTTTTGCCGCCTATAAAGGATGGGGAACCATTCTGTATTAATTGCCGAAACGTGCTAATGCAATAGAACATTTATTATTTCGCAGAACTCTTTTCTCTCTATGCTTGTGCTTTTACATGCAATATCTTTTATGTTCTTGCATTAATCGCTAATTAATGTGCTAAATCCGCTGCAAACATAATCTGATTGATCAAACGAGAGGCTGAGATCCTGTCAAATGGTATCAGAGCAGGTTAATCATTGATCAATTCACTATTGATCATTTGAAACTGCTCTTTTGATCTCTCTGTTTGATCGAATTAGCAATTTGCAAGAATTAGCCATAGAGAGTGAGTTCTGCTGTTTCTGGCCAAAATCTTGAGGTCTTTGGTGGTTTCGAGTTACGTTTGTCTGTTTAAACTTGTTTTGACTAAAACCTGAGATGACAACACCAACTAATGATCCTCACAATACTGGTTCCTAACCAAGCCTCCGATGCTGGTTAGGAACGAGTATACATATGGCAAAGACGTATGCTACACCACTTGGCTGTCAACAGTGCTGGTTGTTGGAAGTCAGTGGTGCATGGGCCATACAAGCCTATGGTGAGCGTCCCGGAATCTAATGAACAGGTTGCGAAGAAACCTGAACAATATTCGGACGAAGATCTAAAGCTGTTCGAAATTGATGCTAGAGCCCATGGAATTCTAGCCATGGCCATTCCTAATGAGATATATTCAGGGCTCTTGCATCATGAGTCTGCTCATGACCTATGGGTTGCTCTAAAGGAACAATTTGGAGGAACTGATTCGGTCTTAGCAACAATAGGGAAATCCTCGCCCAACAATATGAGACATTCTCATATAGAAAGGGGAGACTCTGACCAGCAGTTTGAGCGGTTCTCTTGTTTGATTTCTGAGCTGAAGATGGTCAAACAAGAGTACTCAAAAGCCAGATGAACAACAGGTTCCTCAGGTCATTGCCTGAGAGATGGGACACATATACCATTGTCCTACGCTCCAGTGCTGACCTGGACACTCTATCTCTCACCCAACTTCATGGAAATTGCTCACTTTTGAGAGAGAGGTAGAGCAAAAGAGGAAGTTGTCATCTTCTGGCAACTTGCTGATGACTTTGTCCAAGGTAATGCTGCCTTGATAAGTCATGAGTCAGAATATGCCTCATCAGAAAGTTCTTATGATGAGCATATTGATTTCTCTACCAACTCAGAACAAGCTTTTGTTGGTGTTAGTAGTTCAGGAGGTGGTGGTGACAACTTGTGTTTTCTGATGGAGGACTTGAAGGGCATTCCAGATGATGATCTGGAAGAGATGATATTTTGAACCAAATGGCAATGATAAATATCCGCTCTCAAAGTTCTACAAGAGAACTGGTAGGAAATTCCCAGGACTCTCTGGCAAAACCAAAGTTGGTTTTGACAAGAGCAAGTTGAGGTGTCACAAGTGCCAAAGGCTTGGACACTTTGCAAGAGAGTGTAGATCATCTGGATCTAACTCATCTGCACCCTTTGTGACTTTTCCCAGCAATAGCTCACAGCACAAAGGGCAACTTTCTCCAGTTCTAGCTATCCATCTCAGGCACAGGCACCACCTGCTTATTTTGTGCCACAGGGTCATATGCCATATCCTACCCCTGTTACTACATGCCTCAGCCTAGTCAAACTCAAGCACCCCCGGCTCAACCACCTCATGCTCTTCCAGAGCCTCAATCTTCCCAATCTCATCACCACACAACCTCAACAACAAAGCTTTTTCACCCCACTATTGTTGACTGGAGTAGTCCCAGAAGAGCTATCTGGTCAGGATCAACTACTTCAAGGTGCTGGTCAACATGGTGGTGACCAACCTTTTGGAAATCTTGCTCTGATGGCCCTTGATTCTGCTGAAGGGTCATCATCCAATGCCTCATCTCAGGTATCCACTGAGGCAAAAGCCAAGCTTTGTTCAGAATCATGCATAGGCATTTGCTTCTATTAGAGAAGCAAATGTAGCTTTAATAGATAAAATCTTGAGCTTGAGCAAACAATTCCAAAAGAAAGCTGATTTTGAGGTTGTTCTAAAAGATAAAAATGATGAGATTTACAAGCTTAAATGCCAAATCAAAGATAATAAAGCTAGGGAAGATGTACTTCTAGAAAGTACAAAGACCTCAAGGAAACTCTTGCAACCACCCAAGTTGAGTGTGATCGATGGGTGCAATCATGCAAGGGTTTTGAAATGCTTCTTAGCAAGCAATCAGCTTCCAATGTGAAGTTTGGCATTGGTTATAATCACACTGCTCCTCCTACAGATTTCACTTCAAGAGCAGAAGTTGAATCTGATGGGGAGAGCAATAACCAATCCTTCTTCATGTGACCTGCTATCCTCTGATTCAGCATCATCAGAGATAGATGTCAGCATTAATCCTATCAAACCAATCAGCTGATGCCACAACAGCTGATGGTTCAAATGCTGACTGTCACATGACCAAAAGTGATCAACTCAGGTGTTGTCACTAGAAGTACTGAAGGTACTGGAGAGCAAGTGAACATCTGAAGTTCAAACCTCAAATACTGTTAGACTGAAGAGAAGAAAACTAACAGTAGAAAGGTTTGAAGACAGCTAGAGAGGATACCAGGAAAGCAGGCACTAGGAAGAAAACTGCTAGTACTGATGGCAAACAGCTGAAGAACAAGTCTTCAGCAGTTAAATCCTCTTCAGCTGATGATCAGCATAAGATGAAGAAAAAGCCATGTGAGATATGTGGCTTGTTCAATCATCTTACTGATGATTGCTGGTACAAAAGGGGTTCAAACTCAAACAGAAAGAGAAAATTAATGAGAGCATCAATAAAATGAAGAATGAGTTTGAAACCAAGTTTGTACTAGCAACATCCAAGCCTGAAATCCCTAAGCCCAAAGCTAAATCTAAAAGAAGGTAGGGATTACTCAGGCAACAGCTGAGGTTGCTCAGAAAAAGATGGTACAACATAGAACTCATCATCAGCAAACTCCAATGTGTCTGAAGAGCTGAAGGCCTATCACAGATCAGACACAATTGGTGATGATGGTTCAGCACTAGTGGGAGTCAACCACTTAGATGCTCCTGTGTTGAAACCACAGAAAAGGAAGTCCAAGCCAAAGGTTTCCTCTTTGTACCATCTTCTTCACCTCAAGCTGTCACACATAACACACCTGTTAGTGCTACACCTGTAGCTGAGAACAGACCCAAACCAAGCAGGTTTGGGTCTCCAAGACTAACTAACACATGGTTGTGTTGCAGGGTTCTTCAACATGCCATAGAAGCATCTGGTATGTAGACAGTGGAGGATCCATGCACATGACAGGAAGCAGCTCCCTTCTTAATGACTACTCTCAAGGAAGAAGGGATTTGTTTCTTTTGGCAATGATGCAAAGGGTTACATCATTGGTAAAGGCTTTGTTTCCAATGGGGAAATAAGGTTTGATGATGTTACCATGTGGAGAATCTCAAGTACAATCTCTTGAGTGTCAGTCAAATGTGTGACAGGCCATGTTGCCCTTTTCACAAGCCAGAACTGTCGGATTCTGTCATCCAAGTTCTGAGTTTGATTGACAAGGCATTGGATGAACACACTCTCCTGAAGGCCAACAGGACAGGAAGAGTGTATGCCTTAGATCTTTCCAAAGATGGATCTAAGGCCATCCTTGCCTATTCTCCAAGGCATCTCCTCAAGAGTCTACACTATGGCATAGAAGGCTGGGTCATGTTAATTTCAAAACATGAATCAGCTTATAAGCCATGGTTGTAAGAGGTTGCCTCAGAAGAGTTCAAGTGTGAAGATGACGCACTGCTTGCGTGAAAGGAAACAACACAAAGTTTCATTCCCTCAATAGAAGAACCAAATTATTCCAGGTTGTATGGACTTTCTTCTTGCACTCCAAGATGAAGCAGCAAAGACAATATGACTTTGTGTTACATGTAGAAAAGCAGTATTCCCTACAGGTCAAGTGTGTGAGGAGTGACAATGGAACAGAGTTAGAAACCACCACTTGATGACTTCTACCTGTCCAAGGGAATTAGAAGGCAGTTAGCATTCCTAGAACTCCTGAGCAGAATGGAGTGGTGGAGAGAAAGAACAGGACCCTCATTGAAGCAGCAAGGTCAATGTTGGCTGACTCTGGGTTGCCACTGACCTTTTGGGCTGAAGCTGTCAATACAGCTTGCTATGTACAGAATAGAGCTTTAGTAATAAGAGGTTGATGAAGACTCCTTATGAAGTTCTTCATCACTGGCCCTCTTATTTCATTCTTTAGAGCCTTTGGGTGTCTTGTTTCATTCTCAACACTAGCAACCCACTCCAGAAGTTTGCTAGTAAGGTGGATGCAGTACTTGTTGGTTATTCATCAACTTGCAAGGCATACAGAGTCTTCAACTGAAACAAAGGGAGTTGAAGAAACTTTGCATGTCAAGTTCAATGAATCTCCAAAGGACAAGATTCCACAAAACCCTGTGGAGTTGTTTGATCTGGACATACTGCAATTGTTCCTTATCAACCTCCATCTTTAGCCTGTCAACAAACCTCCACCTGGTGGTACTGATGATGATGTAGTCAGTACTCACCTCTTCAGGTTCAGTGACAACTGCCTGAGTCCACTGAACCTGATGCTCCTGTAGCCTCAGCACTCCATCCACTACAAATGCTGATGAGATTTCTGCTTGCTCTACTTCGTTTGAGCTGCCATCCTCTACATGGTTTCAGGAATCTCCATCACCATCTGTTGCTGCTGATGGTCTACAAACACTTGCACAGATATCATAGTCTATCAAGAGCTCAGAATCACCCCACTCATAGATCATTGGTGATATCCATGCTGGAGTTTCAACCAGGAATCAATTGTCCAACTTCTGCTTCTATGCTCTCTTCATCAGTCAGCAAGAGCCAAAGAACTATCATATTGCTTTAAGAGACAATGGATGGGTGGAAGCTATGCAGCTTGAGCTTCTTCAATTCAAGAAACAGCAAGTGTGGGAGCTTGTTCCATTACCCAAAGATAAGTGTGCTATAGGCACCAAGTGGGTATTCAGGAACAAAACAGAGAAGGGCCAAATTGTCAAGAACAAGGCCAGACTGGTTGTCCAAGGGTTTGCACAGGAGGAAGGCATCGATTATGATGAGACCTTTGCACCTGTGGCCAGACTGGAAGCAATCAGACTGTTCTTAGCTTATGCTGCCTTTCACAGTCTTAAAGTTTATCAATGGATGTCAAAGTGCCTTCTATATGGGAAAATAAAGAAGAGGTTTGTGTGTCAACCACCAGGCTTTGAGGACAATAAACATCCTGATTGGTGTACAAGCTTGATAGGCTCTCTATGGGCTGAAGCAAGCACCTAGAGCTGGTATGAGACACTCTCAACCTTTCTTCTAGAGAATAAGTTCACTAGAGGCACCATTGATAAAACCTTATTCATCAGACTGTGGGACAACAAAGCTCCTTGTTCAGATTTATGTTGTGACATCATCTTTGCATCCTCTGATCCAAAGTTGTGTGATGAATTTACAAAGCTTATGAAGCTAAGGTTTGAAATGATGCTATGGGAGAATTACAGTACTTTCTGGGTTTGCAAATCAAACAACTGATGATGGAATCTTCATCCATCAGTCCAAGTATACCAAAGAGTTGTTGAATAAGTTTGATTTACAAACCTGTAAGCCCTGTTCTACTCCCATGAGCAGCATCACACAACTAGATGTAGATCAGAAAGGTAAAGCGGTTGATGAAACCCTTACAGATGTATGATTGGGTCCTTGATGTACCTACAGCTTCTAGACCAGACATCATTTTTCACATGTGCTTGTGCTAGATTTCAGGCTGCACCTAAAGAATCCCATTTGATTGCAGTCAAAAGGATCTTTAGATATTTGCAAGTACCCAATCACTAGACTTTGGTATTCAGCTGGCATTCTTGCAAACTAGTTGCTTTCTCTGATAGTGACTATGCAGGATGCAAAGTCACCAGAAATCCACTTCTGGTGGTTGCCAATTCCTAGGCAATTGTTTAGTTTCTTGCAGAGTAAGAACAAACATCAATTGCTACATCCACTGCTGACTGAGTATATGCTGCTGCAAGTGTACCTCTCAAATACTCTGGCTTCAAACCAACTTCTGGATTATGGCATTACTGAGACTAAGACTCCATTATTAATGGACAGTGCTTCAGCTCTTTATTGTTAAGAATCCAGTCCAGCACTCTAGGACCAACATATTGAGATCAGACATCATTTTATTAGGGATTGCTATGAAAAGTCTGATTGATCCTAAGTTTGTGCCTAGTGCTGATGAGCTTGCAGACATTTTACTAAGCCTTAGATAGTGCTACATTTCAAAATTTGGTACTAAGGCTTGGTATGCTGCAGCTTGATTGATTTGACCTATGCTGATGCTCTTACTTCACAACTACTGAAGAGCAAAGGTCAAATACAAGTACTGATAGTAATTTAGTCTTCAGCTCTTTCACAACTACTGAAGACTAAAATGACTCAAAGTACTGATGTACATTATTTATTGAAAAACAACTGATGTAGTGAGGTGGATTACAACTACTGATGTATGATTTCAAATATAATACTGAAGAACAATTTGCTCACAAGTACTGATGTGTAATCTTACACAAGTACTGAAGAAAAATTTGTTCACCAGCTCTGAAGAATATTTTATCAGCACTTGTGAACATCTGATCACAGAGCTGAAGGCATAAATCTTCACAAGAGCTGAAGGTCAATGAAACATCTGAAAGTCACCAAAGAGCTGATGAGTAAGTGTAGAGGCTAGTATGAAACAACTGATTTGACGGAAACAGCTGATGAGTAATTTCTCATCAGCTGATGACAACAGCTGCTGTTTCATACCCAAACAACTGAAGGACAAAACCATGTCTTCAGTAGTTCACACTACTGATATCAAGTTCATAACTACTGAAGGCTAACACCAAGTCCTCAGTTGTTTACAACAACTGAAGCAATAACATGTCTTCAGTAGTTCAAACTACTGATCTCAGTAGTTTACAACTACTAAGGCTATACCAAGTCTTCAGTTGTTACACGTCTGAAGAAGAATATTAGGTCATCAGTAGTTCATAACTACTGACGACTGACAGTAACTCTTCAGACGTTTACAACATCTGAAGGACAAAACAAGGTCTCAGTAGTTTAACTACTGACGACTAACCAAGTCCTCAGATGTTACAACCACTGAAGGTTAAAACCACGTCATCAGTCGTTACAACAACTGATAACTAACACCAAACCTTCAGTAGTTTTTTTCAACCTTTGCCCTACCCTATAAAACCCCACCTTCAGAGCATTTACTCCTCACTTGACCTAATCTTTCACAACCTCTGAAATTCCCATACACCATTAATGGCGAACATGCAACTGAAACTCGACACAACTGTGTCGCCCATCTCACCAAATCGCCATATGGCCCAAATTTCACCAGCCGTCGATCTTATGCACACTCACCATACAAAACGGCTTTTCTCTAACCCCACTATATACACCGACTCCTTGGCGGAGTTTTGGACGAATGTAACCGTCCAAACGGAGAGCAGGATGGCGAGGTCTCTCTCCGGTCCTCGTCAACGGCAACCCGTGGTTATCACTCCAGCTACCCTACGCCAAACCTAGAGCTGGAGGATGCCACCCACCCAACCTCCTACCCAAAGGTGCCCTGATCTCTCATTCACATCCACGACTACCAGGGTAACCTCTCCGCCTCCACCTTGTTGAAAACTTCCTGACCCTCAACGACTGATCTTCCACATAACGTGTGTCTGGCTCCCAAAACCTCTTCGTGGACCAGATGTCCACAAGTGCAACAGGTATTGTTCTCTATCCTGAAAAACAACCGTTAAACTTACTGATATAATATTTTGAAATAAGGATGGCCACAAAACATTTCTAACCGTGGATCTGTATCCTCGGTTCATTATGGCCATAAGAGAACCAGCTTCAGGCTGAGGGACTAGTTGGCACTGAGTCCCTGCCTGGCTGTCAACCAGGTATACTCCAGGCACAACACTGACCAACACTCAAACAGGCTGCCGGCTGCGAAAACCCACGCAGCAGGAACCCACAGCCTCCACCTCCAAATCCAAAGTCCCCCCAACCCAAAGCCAAAAAAAGCCAAAAAAGGCTACTCAGGAGATGAGTCCCCTGAGGATGCCCTGCAACACAAGGCAGGATGTGCCTGCTGGTTCGATTCTCCCAGCAGGTACCACGACTCCACCCACCACAACCGCACAGGCTTCCTCTCAACAGAGCCTGATGCAACCAATTGGGGCAACCACATACTGGGTCTATCTCACTTGAGAAGACTGCCATTGAAGAGCACAGTCCTCCCTATGTCCACTTGCTTCGAGCCAATCTACTGATGAGGCCGCCCCACAAAGCCCTACATTGGCAATAGCCAAAGTGCTGACCCATCTGAGCACTCCACCCTCTCCCGAAACCTATTACAACTGGGGAGACTCCAACCGAAGAGGGGGTGGATACAAGTGCTGGTGGGAGCCCACAGCACAGAGAATCAGTCCAATCTCCAGGGGCTAGGGAGATGGGACAATCTGGTGAGGCTGCCACTTCCCCTGCATCAACATCTGAGCAGGGTGAAGCTGTAACATCAATAAGACCTCACCAGAGGCAACTGCCGATGATGGATCCAATCCGGAGGCTAGAAGTCCCCAGTACCATGAACAAGGGGCACATGCATTACTGAGCCACACTCAGGGCATGTACATCCTGACATTGTCAGGAGGTCAGGTGATTCAGCTCATGTGATGATGACCTGAGCTTCTTCTTGATGTAGTAGCTCAAAACACTATCTAGAGGATAGATAAGCAGACTCAAAGAGCTGCTTGCTCAAATGACTCAGGATAAAGTCCATCTGCCACCATACCCAACAGATGGCACCTTCACCCGAAGGTCTCACAAACACTGAGCCACTCCCACAACTCAGCCACCAGCCCCTGCTTCTGGCACTAGTCTCAGGGTCAGAACCCCCTGAGCAGCTGGATGCTATCCTCCAGAATCCTACCTCTCATCACCCCATACTTAAGACTTAGTCATTCAAACCCTTGATGAGAGGCTTCCCACATACATAAACCCTGGTGGAGGTTGCCATTTCTAAGGCACTTGCTGATAGTCAAACCCCAACCAATGCACCCAAAAAGGGGGAGACATCAGTGCAAGTCAAGAGGAAGAGGGGTGAGGAGGAGAAAGAGGCAGAAAAAGAGGTGGTGTAGAGGGAGTTGGTTGAGGAGACTAGGAAGGTGAGGGAGAAAGGAAGAGGAAAGAGAGGGAGGTAGAGCAAATACAAGTGGCTGAAATCCAAAAGGATTTCAGTGTCACTGATAAGAAAAAGGGAGAGGAGGGAAAGAAGGTGGCTGATCTGATCTAGCAGCCCTTGTCAAGGAGGCTGATGCTGAGCATAGCCATTCAATGGACTCTGTCATTGAACAGCTGTTCAGGCAAGGCTTTGACAAGGACACTGCCTTGCTAGATCAAGAGATCAGGAATATGGAGAGAAGGAGATGAGTACCGATGGATACTAGCCAAAGGAATGAAAGAACTTGAGGCTATGAGTAGGCACTTTGAAGTACCTGGGCAGACCAGTCCTTGATGTCAAGGCATGGACCAGGGACAGACTCTTGGAATAACACCAAGATCTGTTCGGCTGGTGATTTCACTAAGGACTGGTCGCTAAGGCCCTCTCTGAAGCCGGTGCTGGGAACAGGACACTGCTAGTAAAACTGACAAACCAGCCCTTATTCTAGGTTACTAGCAGTGCCTGCCAACATTCCACACCAACAACCCAACCACAACCCACTAAACCAACCCCTTCACCATCAAAAACCGCAGCCAATGATCCACCCTTGAAGAAGAAGAGAAGGGTGTTGAGGCTGCAAGAAGAAGAAGAGAGGAGGATGAGGAGGATAGACTGCCCCTTTCAGCAGTCATTCCTTACCAAAAGCCAAATCCCAAACCATCACTCCCACCTCACAGATGGACACTGTGAGGGTGAGATAGAGGAAGAGGACAGCAGCAGCTTCATGATGCTGAAATGCTTAAGTCAATTGACCAAGCATATGCTGCCTCTACCTGAATATGAAGAAAGAAGCTCTGAGACTCACTCTCAAACAAACCTTCCAATATAGCAAAGTGAGGACTTGGCATCCTAGGGTGGCTCACAGGATCACAAAGAAAGATATTCCTGTGAGGTACAAGAGCCAGATGAAGAGGATGTAGATGAAGAAATCACAGTGGCTCTGTAGTAACACCCTGGGAAACTGTGGATGAGTTCGAGAAAGCTTATAAATCTAAGCAACCTCCTAAAATGATGTTGGAGAACAGGATGGAGGAAAGGCTTAGTTTATAAGAAGCTTGAGAACTTCCACAAAGATGAGCTCAACTTGTTGCTAGAGGCATACATCCAGATGAATTTGCCTATAGGCAAATCACAACAGTTGAGCTCAAAAATGGGAAACAGGTCAAGTATGTCTCAGAGATGTACGGCCGTGAAGGATTATTTGATGGTGGGGATGAGGGCATGACCAAAGAAGAACAAATGATCTTGTTCGAGCCTACACCCGAGAATCCTACCGGCTTGTACATGGGAGGTAGATCTCATGGATGGGACAACAGCTCTGTGTCCAATTCCCCAAGAGACACCTCTCAGGCCAGTGCTTCTGGGTCATAATCTATCTAGAGGAAATTCATTGGGTCCACCAATAAGTGGGACAACCATAATGAGGTTCATTGGTTTCAGGGAGTTTGTTGGACCAAAAGAACCAATGAGCCAAGATCAGGAAAACCTCTAAGTCCCACATGCCACTGCAACAACTGCTAAGACTCCCATCAGCTATTGTGCTCTTGCTTGAATGTCAGACTCGAGAGAATCTTAGCTCCAACCATCAGCTGTTCTGACAAAGTCTGAAGAACAAAGTATGAAGATCAAAGAACTGAAGGACAACAGCTGAAGAAGACTCCAAAGTACTGAAGACCAAGTACTGAAGTCTGAAGTACTGATCTTACAAGTACTGAAGACTTCAAGTACTGAAGACAAGTACTGAAGAATCAAAGCTGAACTGAAGAACTGAAGACCTTCTACTGAAGCACAAAGTCTGAAGACAAAGACTGAAGACAACAACTGATGATATCTACTGAAGTCATCAGTTGTTACATCATCTGAAGCCAAGTCTAAAGAACAAGTGCTGAGCTCAGAGTTTGTCACAACAGCTGAAGAAGTCTTCTTCAGTTGTTGTGATGGTTTTTCCTTTTCAGTAGTTTATTTTGTTTCAGTAGTTGTACAACAGCTGAAGAGCATGTTCTTCAGTTGTTATAGTATCAGTAGTTATAAACGACTGAAGAGTTTGTTCTTCAGTCGTTATAGGATTTCAGTAGTTTTACTTTTGTCAGTACTTAGGAAAACTTTTGTAAGAAGATGTCAGTTGTTGACATCTTCAGTAGTTTTATGTTTTGTCAGTTGTAATTTTAATATTCAGTTGATGTCAGAAAAAGGACATCAGCCCATCCTTTTGCCGCCTATAAAAGGATGGGGAACCATTCTGTATTAATTGCCGAAACGTGCTAATGCAATAGAACATTTATTATTTCGCAGAACTCTTTTCTCTCTTTATGCTTGTGCTTTTACATGCAATATCTTTTATGTTCTTGCATTAATCGCTAATTAATGTGCTAAATCCGCTGCAAACATAATCTGATTGATCAAACGAGAGGCTGAGATCCTGTCAGCTTTCTTTTTCGTTTTCTTTTCAAAATTACTCCCCTAAAAACAAACACTATTTTTTTAAGTATTTTTTCAAATTTTCTCCCCTAAAATTGTGATTATCTAAAAGAAAATAACAATTTTAACTAAACAAAGAAAAATATTTTTGTAAAGGGTGCAAGCATAAGAGTTAACCAAAGTTAATCATTCCTAAATATTGGACTAGAAAGTCAAATCTGGAATTATCTAACACCTTATAAACAAATCAACAATGTTGTCATCTGAGGAAACTAATTCCAAGTGGATAAGTTTTCTTTCGAAACAATCACAGATGAAATGCATGCGGATGTCGATGTTTTTGTTTTAGAATATTGAATTGGATTCTTCATAATATTAATAAACATGGTGTTATCACACAAATCTTGATGTCATAAATGTTAAGGCCATAATCAAGAAGTTGTTGCTGGATCTGAACAATCTGTGAACAACAACTTGAAGCAGCACATTTTTGACATGTGCTCAAACTCTAGAATATCTCCACCTACACCATAAGCATGGAAGTCTAGGTGTTCTCCATTTATGATCATCTGTAAGAACCTTGGATCATTAGGTATTTGTTCCTAATGCCTTTCTCAAGGTTGAAGATAAACCCATTCATGATCCGCTTGGCCATGTTAAATCTTCTATTTGTAGCAAGTGCCACTATTGGAGATGCAATGTCTATTGGGAAAGAATTCCATCCAACACTTCGTTTAGACATGCAATGTTGAAAAATATGGCACAAGAGCTTCTAATGATTGAAGTCTCTGACTCTAAAGAATTGCTTTTTAGGAAAGTGATCAGGGTGACCCATTTCCATGAATGTCTCTCTGCATTCATTGAAAGTTAGTTCAGATGGATCTTCTGGCTCATTTTGTCCCAATCTTAAAGAGGTTCTGATAGAATCTTCTGAGACTTCTATCATTATATCATTAGTTACAAAACATCTTAAAACCTTCCTTCCTTCATCATCCATTTCAACTGATGATGTGTTCCACAACCTCCTGATTAGTCGTGCATACACCACTGGCTGATAACACATAGCATAGACATATTTAGTCATTAGAAGAAATCTTATCATCTCTTCATAACTAACTACATCTTGTATATCTTCATTTAGTAATACAGCAACATTATGCTTTGGCTTAAACTTTAATTCATTTATCTGCACAAATGAAAACAAGAACTTTAGTCAATTTGAATTTAAACTCTTTGAATTTAATAGATATTGATTGAATTTTAATGAATTATTATGTTTTGAACAATTTTAATCTAACTTGTACTTAGAAAATTACTAAGAATTTATATATTTGTTCAAGAACATAACATATTCAAGTTAGGGTATAAATTATTTTAAACATATCAATTCATTTAAATGTTATCAAGCACATATTAACAAATTGAATTTTTATGAATTTTCTATTTTAATTAAAAATTCAAAATTTATTGACTGTTCATCTACATTACTTCGACTGATGATGAACCATCATCGAACTAATTTTAATGAAAATAAGTGTTTAATGTGTTGACATGCTCCAAATCAATTCAATATCAACATTCTAAACTCAATTTCAGTTCTTATTTGTCATTTAATTCACAAAATTCAAAATTTCAGTTGACTTAGGTTCATACGCCCAAACAGCTATGAAACGCCCTAGTCAATTTTGACTTAAAATATTGAAAATATGTTGATTCGATTATGAACTTACATTTAGAATATTAGAAACACACTATCAATCACATGAATCGAACACAACAATCAAACTTTTTGAAATATTGAAAATCGAGAGTCGAGAGTGAGTTTAGGGGACTTTGATGAATGAATGAATGAAAAACACAAAGTGTTCTTTTTATACTCTGTGTAGATTTTTAGGCGCATGAGCACTGTTTGTGCCCATGAGTCTGAAAATAACACAAAAATTTAGGCGTATGAGCACTGTTTGTGCGCATGAGATTGAATTTTCACTAAGTGTTTACGAATATGAGCACTACTTGTGCGCATGAAATGAATTTTTCACTAAGTGTTTAGGCGTACGAGCACTGTTTGTGTGCATGGGCTTAGGCGCATGAGCACTGTTTAGACGCAGAAGCACTGTTTAGGCGCTTTTGCACTGTTCAGGCGCATGAGACTAGCTGAAACACCCAACACTTGGAAATTTCACTGAAACACCTAAATCTTGAAAACCCTGGTACTGTTTAGGCGCATAAGAGTTGTTGAAATGCCTAAAACACTGTAAATTTTCTGAAATTTAACATGCTCATGTTTGGACTTCTGACCACTGTTAGGCGCATGAGATTTCTTACACTTGTATTTTTTCACATCTTCCACCTGAACACTGTTTAAACACATTAGTACTATTCACATACTAATATTTAAACAATTTGTCAAATTTTTGACTTTCACTCAAAACTTTCACAATTGACCCTCAATGTTTGATTTTTTTTGACATTTCAATTTTTTATTAACGTTTTCAACAAACAAATTGATTTCCCTTCATTTTAGTCTCTGATTTAAACAAATACTCTCATTTAAATTATTGCAAGAAGTTTTTCCACTTTTAAATTTTAGGTTCATTTTTATATATCAAACACACACATGCTTGAACTTTTAGCTTCATCCTTTCTATTCAAACCATTTAATTTTGATTTTCTTAGATATTCTTACTTTTTACCCCCCTCCTAAACTTTTAAGTTTTACAAAACTTAGAAGTTTCTTAAGTTTCATAAGAAGATCACACTGATCATTATTAATATGCCTCCACACATAAAACATGCATAAAATCAAAATTAAATCAAAATAAAAATCTAATATGTACACTGGAATCAATGTCTGCAATGAGATCATATCATTTAAGATCAACACATTAAAAGAAATAAATTGTGAATAGTCATAGACAATGATTAAATCCTGATCAAGTGTGTTCCAGGTCAGTGATTTCATAGCAAAGGAGACACAAGATCCAAGGACAGACAATGAGTGTTTTTGACAAAAGAATCAGCTCACTTACTTTTCAATTCTTGGATTGATTAGGGTTGAATTAGATATGACATTATATGACTCACACATAGACTTAGAGAGATCAACTATCATCAAGATATGCAAGTAAGAACAGATTCTCAACTTATTACCTAACATATATTCATAACCAGAGTTCATGTTGATAATTTAGCAGAGAATTATCATGGATAAACCATTTGATAAACTCTAACCATTCATTTAAATGGGTTGTGCATATTGGCATCTTTTTGCATCAAAGGAGAATATCCAGGTCTGTAATCACTTACAACAAAGGATATCTCATCACTTCAGGTCTGTGATAACTCATAACAGAGAAGTGAGATGATGCTTGTAACAGATCTCATGGTTAGTCATATCACCACCAGGTGTGAGTGTTGTAACTCTACAAGCAATCAATCAGATAAGCTAAAACTACTCATTAGTACTAAGATGAACATACATACATGCATAGATAATTTAGTTTGATCACAAGAATTTACTTTTTCAGTATAGTAGCATGAGTTTGTCTACACATCATATCTGATCATGTCAGACTTTATTGTTGAGTGAAAATGCAACTGATCTAACTAATGTACTATCATTTCTCACATCTTGCAAAAATATATTCATTCCTAAAACATGAATTAACAAAGAAAGACTCTATTTTTGTAGTTTTTATTTTATATTTTTATCTTTGATTTTTGATTTTCTATTTTTATATTTGGTTTTTGAAGATCAAGTATAGGTTGGAGTCACCTTAGTTAGTTTGTTTATTTTGGTTTATTTGTAATAGGCTTAATGTTAGTTTGTCTATTGTATGTAAAAAGTATTTAGTTTTCGTAGAAGTTTCACTGACCCAGCGAAACTATAGTTTCGCTGGTAGTCAGCTGACTTAGGTCACCGGCGAAACTGTGTTTCGTAGCCGGGTGAATCTATGATCTATGATATTGGTCAGGATAGTTTCACTGCGTAGCGAAACTGTCTGTGAAACTAGATTTTCTATATATATATACTTTGTAATCGGCTGTGTAAGTTTTGCACAACCCTAATTGAGTATACACTTTTGTATTACTATTATTATTATGTTTGTTTGGCTGGAATCATCTGTTTTCTTATCTTTGAGCCTTGTTGTTTGATTTCAAATGGTTTTACATTGAAACTCTTTCACAGATTAGTGTTTGGATGTATTTTAGTGGGATTCGAGTATCATTTATCATCATTTGCACTGTTGTTGATCATTAATGGACCAACAATTTGGTATCAGAGCCTTAGTGCTCTTGATGTGGTCATTGATTGGGTTTGAAAAGGGTTTTTAATAGAAATCATTGTTTCATTAATTTCAGATCATTAGAGTGTTGTTTTAGCTTGAAAATCTTTTCAAAAATACTTTGTTTAAATATAGGAAGTTATCCCAATCATACAATCACAAATTCATAGTGATTTGGGTGATTTCAGATTGATTTTCAGTTCGAACAGTCTGTTTTACTCTTTTAACAAAACTGGTTTTGCATCTAGTGAAACCAGTTCTGTTTCCAGCGAAACTACCATCTGCAGTGATTTACTGAATCTTTAGTGGATTCCAGCGAATCTACAAAGTTTGAACCAAAGTTCACCTTAGTTAGTCAAGCCTTCAAGCAAAAGTGCTAGCGAATTTGTCTTAGAACAAATGTTTTACTAGTTTTGGTGAAACTGTGTGCGAAACTAGAAGTTTTTATATCATTTTCCTAGCGATACTGCTATCTGTTTGCCCAATGAATCTACGGGGGAATTTACGGGTGAATCTACCAGCGAAATTACTGAAGTTCATCGAATCTATTACTTACTTTGAAAATGACATCAAACAACATTACCATCTCTGATTTGGAGAGTGTTGCACCAAATAGGCCACCGAGGCTTATAAATGGAGACAATTTTGAAGATTGGAAGCAGTGCTTGAAGGCCTTTTTCTTTTACATGGAACATAATCAATGGGAATCTATAATGGAAGGTCCACACTCTCCAACGGTAACTGTCAGGGAACAGACCAGGGTGAACACTGACTCCTCAACCTTCTCTGAAAGAAATATTAAGCAATCGAAGTGCTTGACCTTATGTATGATGGTCTATGTGATGTGATTTTATGATAGAAATGAAGATCTGAAGAAGAACAAGAAAGCCCAAGCTGAGAAGGAGTTTAATTCATTCATCGGACACAAGAATGAAAGCCTTACTAATCTTACCAATCGATTTTTATCAGTCTCAAGCACTCTAAAGAAGTATGATGATCGGTTGGGTAATCATGAGCAGGTGACCAAGCTCTTAGACTCTCTCCCACCCCAATGGAGCTTACAAGTGAGAATGCTAAAGTAGGAGAGAAACTTTGCTGATTACAAGCTTATGGATGTGATCAAAAAACTAAAATCTTTTGAGTTGGATCCGAAGAGAAGGGAATACAATCAATCCTTAGTGCCAGCCACGATATATCCACATGTTGGTCCATTTAATCGTATTACAGTGCAAATGAAATGATGAATCGCTCAATATCAAACACACAAACTAAACAAGATGAACAATGAAGATTGAAAACAATAACAACTCATTCAATATAAGACAATGAAGATCATAACATTCAATAACATCAAAGCACAATGATATTTCTGTGAATTTACTGCTTAGAAAAGGTAACTTGCAACAAGGATCAACGATTAGGATTTTGCAAGCTTGCTCACAATGATAATGATCAAAAACTATATATAGCAGTCTTAGTTTCGCGCAGCGAAACTGTTCTGCCGAAACTGTAGTTTCGCCTGGCAGAAACAGTAGTTTTTCCGAGCGAACTAATTAGCTGATTGTGAGCGAAACTATAGTTTCGCTCACAATTTCGCTGGACTGCAAATTTACATAAAGCTAATTACATACAAAAGGAAACTAACAAAAGACCTATTACAAGCAAAAATAAACATCCTAATCTAAGGTTAGTCCATCCTATACATGATCTTCAATACTCCCCCTAGGTTAGAACTCACCACTTTCACTCGTCTTGATGTATCTTGTCAGCTCCAGTTTCCTCCGTTGCCTTTGATTTGACTTCAACCCCTCCTGCAACCACTTCCTTAGGGGCTTCAGCAAATGATTCTCCATGGTCTCTTCCTGCTTCACGAGCCCCTTCGGTATGAGCACTAGCTTGCCTAAACTGTCTTGTCAGATCTTGTATATCCATGTTTGGATCGTCTTGAGCCCTTACTCGCTCTGTAAGCCTTTTCACTTTTGCTCTCACTCATTAAATCTTATTTGCCATAGTCATAAACAGACTGGCTTCTTTCCTTGTCTCTTCTCCTGCACCTGCTTTGATATGATTCTCGCACAGAACCAGCAGGTCTTCATCACAAAAGCTAAAAAGTTCCATTGGATCGAAGACTTTGAATTCAACACCATTCTTCACTCTGATTACCGCCTCCCCCGTATTTTAATCATAAAACCATTTCTTAAAATTCAGTAGTTGTTGGGGGAGGGGATCTGCCAATCTGACCCTATTCACGGTCTTTGGGGGTTTCACCCTTAGTACAATCTTTCCCTTTCCAGTCTCCCAATCCTTGTCCTTCTTTGACCGTCTCCTCTCAGCCTTCATGTATCCAAAAGACTCAAAGTTTTCATTTAAGCCATTCTTAATCACTTTCTCCAAAAGTGAGGCTCGTTCATTAAGATTTCCATTCAGTAACGGCAGAGATGCCAACCTCCTCAGATCCTATTTAGGCAAGGTCTTGAATGCCTTCCTCTTATTCATGTGGCTAATTCCACTCCCTCTCCTCTTGATCATGAACATCTTGAGGTCGGGGTTATAACACTAGCTTATAATCCTCTTATCAGCCTGTTTTTACTCAACCCTTCCAAGTGTTGGAAAAAGGGAGTTAATTCTTCAGTATCCTTCTCTTTAACGAATCATTCATCTTTATCCATCTCAAAGATATCTTCATCTAGCTCTCCCTTTTTGGCTACATATATCAATGGTCTCTCATCAACTTCATAGAATTCTGGCTCAGAATCATAATCTACTAGTTGTTCATCGTCCTCTTCTTCATCAACTAGCCCTTTTCCTTTCTCAACATCTCTCTCAACCGACTCCTCCCTCATAACCTCTTCTTCTACCATATCTTTTTCTACATCAAATCCCATGTTCACAAACCCAGCCTCCAGAATCTCCTCTTCATTCTCCCTATCTTCATTTTCATTCCTTATTCCAGACCCTTCTACACCAGCAGTTGCTGCACCAGATGTGCCCTCTCCTTCCCTGGAGGAAGTACCTACGTTCAAAAACAAGTATTTAGAAGTATCAATTAAATCATCTAACTCAGATTGAGTTAGTTGATTGGGTAGGCCGGTAGCAGCTTTCAGCTCATTAACCTCATTCAGCAGTCTCTTGATCAGTTTGTTTTGATCAATCAACATCTTAGACATTCCCTCCATCATCTCATCCTTTTGCATCTTCTCTTGCTGAAATTACATCAATCCTAGCGAAACTACCATGTCAAAGTTAACCTCTCTCACTCTAGCCAATCTTGAAAGTGTTGCACCCAATAGGTCACCGAGACTCATTAACGGGGATAATTTGAGGATTGGAAGAGATGTCTCAAAGCTTTGTTTCTTCTACACCGATCACAACCAATGGGACTCAATTATCACTGGTCCACACAAGCCAACGGTTACTGTCAGTGGTAAGAAGCAATTTTGCTGAAAATGAAGTACTTTCGCTGAAGAAGGTAACTTCGTAGACAGTTTCGCTGAGAAAGCAAATTTCGCTGACAATTTGGTAGCAGTTTCGCTAGCCGAATGTCACAAATAACTTAGTTTCGCCGATAAGTTCGCACGAAACAAGCTTGAACTTTCATTCAAAATTACTTTCGGCACTAATTTCGCTTGTTAAGCCCTCACAAGCACTGACGAACTTTCGTTCAAAGAGACTAGTTTCGCAGAACTACAAGAAACAATTTCAATAGAGATAACACCAGTAGTTTCACAGAAAGAACTTAGCAGTTTCGCTGAGAGAACACAAATTTCGCTGGACGAACCTTGAACCCTTTTTCAACATGAAATCAATCTGAAATCATCAAAATCTCAATGAATTTGAGATCTGATGATTAACAGAGCTTCCCCAACCAATAACCATCAAAACTCAATCAATTTCCATGTCAAATACACACTATTTTGAACTGAAAATTGATGGAAACTTGATATTGAACTAAAACAACCAAAAACTCAACAAATCATGAGCACTAAGGCTCTGATTCCATATTGTTTGTCTATTTGATCGTATTACAGTGAAAATGAAATGATGAATCATTCAACATGAAACACACAAACTAAAGAAGATGAACAATGAAGATTTGAAAACAATAACAACTCATTCTATATAAGACAATGAAGATCATAACATTCAATAACATCAAAGCACAATGATATTTCTATGAATTTACTGCTTAGAAAAGGTAACTTGAAACAAGGATCAACGATTAGGGTTTTGCAAGCTTGTTCACAATGATAATGATCAAAAGCTATATATAGAGACTTAGTTTCGCAGACAGTTTCACTGTCAGCGAAACTGTTCTGCCGAAACTGTAGTTTCGCCCAGCAGAAACAGTAGTTTCGCCGAGTGAACTAATCAGCTGACTGTGAGCAAAACTATAGTTTCACTCACAGTTTCACTGGCTTGCAAATTTACATAAAGCTAATTACATACAAAAGGAAACTAACAAAAGACCCATTACAAGCAAAAATAAACATTCTAATCTAAGGTGAGTCCAACCTATACATGATCTTCACCACATAATGCTACATTGATTTCATCCGCTGCAAACTCGGCCTTGTATGGTGCAGCTAATGGTGGATCTACAGGAATTGGTATGTCAGACAAGGCAAGTGGTGGACCTACAAGTGTTGGTTCAAGCTCAAAGACATTTGTCACCACTCAAATTCCTTCTGATACAATGGCACTGTTTAGGATGTTTGTTTATAGTTATGAAGCCTTAGTTGCTGGAGAACTCAAGGGTAAGTGGATGATGGTTGAAGACATGTATCAGGTGGATCCTAATGATTTAGAGTAAACTGACATTCAATGGCAAATGACCATGCTCACAGTGCGTGCAAGGAGATTTATGGAGTGCACTGGAAGAAGAAACTTTGTCAATCATTATCAAAATTCCAAGCTTGGTTTTGATAAGTCAAAGTTATGATGTTTCAATTGAAAGCAATTAGGTCACTTTAAAAGAGAATGTCTATCTCCAATCATCACTGAACCAGGAATGACGGGAACCTCAAAGGTTATTCCAATTGCAGAAAAGGAAGAAGCCAAGCAGAAGAAGAAACAGCCCTGATTTCCAACTTTGACTGGAGTGCTGAGATTACTGAAACAGAGGCGGAGATCAATCAGGCGTTAGTACCTGAGGTGGTGAGAATGGAGGAGGAGTCAGTGGAAGAGTTTGATCCTTTTAGGGAATTCAAAGATGAGGTGGTGGAAGAAGCTTGTGATGGTAGCATCAGGGAACTGGGTAAGAATGAAGAATGGGAGTTTGAGAAAGTTAAGAACATAAGTTTGAAGAATTTGAAGAATGTGAAAAGCTGGAGCAGGTTGAGAAGACAGAGGTTAAGTTGAAGGAAAAGGAAGAGTTGAAAGAGGAAGAAAGGAAGAAGAACACATCGTTCTATCAGTGTGACAAGGCCCTGGCTATCGAGAAAGTGGTCATGGGTCTTCCTTATGAGGTAATTCAGGATATGTGCTCTTCTCCATGTAAAATTAGACTGTTTGGTGTTTATAAAGCCAATAGGTTATTATTAGAAAATGAAAAAGAGCTAAACAAGTAAATAAGGAACTTAAAATAAATGAGTCTAAATATTTTATCAAATTAAATGAGACTTTAAAAGAAAATAAACATTTAAAGAGAAATCTTTTGGAAAGAAATGTTGAAATTGAGTCATTAACTGAGCGTGTAGCTCTTGCTGAGTTTGAAACAAGCAAATTATAAACGATGCTTGAAAAATGGACGATATCTGGGATGAAACATGAGGATCTTTGCAAGAAGCAAAGGGGGCTAGACTAAAAACAGGGCAAGGATTTGATGAAACAACTCATGTTTATCCTCCTCCAAGTACTTATTGCTATTCACCTATGCCCACACCTTATCCAATGAATGATTTAAGTCATAATGATACTAACAGTTTGCATGCAGGTCTAGAAGGAGTGAATCATAAGGAGATTCGAGAGGATTATGTTTACGGTACCAGTAGTGGTTTGGGTAGCTTTAGTCATAGCTTTTGTGATTTCAAAACGTCTTTGAAAGACACTAGTTTAAGTAGTTTTGCATCCCAGTCTGTTTCAAATAGTGGCTTTCGTAGTTCTAGTTCTAGTCCATCTCACATCATCAGTTGTTTCTAGCTCATTTCCAAATGTTATCTATGCTTGTGTTAATGAAAAGAATGAATGTTCAAATGAAACTTCAGTAAGAGGTACAGACTTTTGAAAAGTTCCTCTCTTATCTAATCCCATCTTTTATCCCAATTCGGATTTCTAAACCAAACGAAATAGGAACATCTTCCTCAGTAGTTAAAATTATTAATGTAAATGAATCAAAATCTGACAAAATTAAGGTATCAAAGAAAATGTAAAAGAATCATATGATACATGAAACAATTCTGATTCACATACGACTGATTCTGAGGAAGATAGTGCAGTTAATCACAATCCTATTTCTCACTACAAAAAGAAAGGTTTGAAACCCCATTGTTTTAAATATGGGGATGATGATCACGTGATTAAAATTTGTCCTAAATATGTCGATAAGAATGTACATAATCATTCTTTGGGTAGTAGATTAAATCATTTTGTAAATAATTTCTTTTGTAAAAGTTCATTTGATTCAAAACCCAAGTTAGTCAAAACTTGGGTTCCTATTTCCAAAACCTAACAATCATTGTGTTCTAATGCCAGGATCATTCGCAAAAATCTGTCAATACCTTATGGCATGATGATAGTGGATGTTCCAGGCATATAACCGGATTGAAGGATCTTCTCACCAACTATAGAATAATAAATGGAGGATATGTCGCATTTGCTGGAGACAAGAAAGGTGGAAAGATGATTGGTCAAGGCGAAGTCTCAAATGGTTCATTGACTCTAGAGAAAGTGAACTATGTTCCAGAACTAACATTCAACTTATTGAGTGTATCACAGATATGTGATAAAGACATTCCAGTAGTGTTTATGGCTAATGAATGCTTGTTTCTGAAACCCGAGTTCACTATTCCAGAGGATTTAATAATCATGCGACCACCAAGGAGGAATGATACATACCTATTGGACATGGGATCAATAGAATCTACCTCAACTGTCACATGTCTTCTGTCAAAGGCTTCATCATCCGAATCATTTTTGTGGCATATGTGTTTAGGACATGTTAATTTTAAAATAATAAATAAGTTGGTTAAGAACAATCTTGTTAGGGGGCTACCACTCAAATATTTTTCAGTGGTAGAGAAATGCATGGCTTGTGCTAAAGGAAATCAACACAAAAAGCCACACAAGCTTAAGCTTGAAAATACAATTTCACATCCCCTTGAATTGTTACATACCGATTTATTTGGTCCTATTAGTGTTAAATCTATTGCTAAGAAATCTTATTGTTTGGTTGTAACAGAAGATTTTTCCCAATATTTGTAGGTGAGATTTCTTGCATATAAAAGTGACACCACAGAGGAGTTGTAGCAGTTGATTCTGTCAATCGAAACCATCATCAAACGGAAGGTTATGACCATTAGAAGTGATAATGGAACCGAATTCAGAAACCACATCTTCGACTCATTCTATGCAAGCAAGGGTATTCTCAGACAGTTTAGTGCTGCAAGGACACCTCAACAAAATGGTGTCGCTGAAAGAAAGAATAGTACACTTATCAAAGTAACAAGAACTATGCTGATTGAGTCAAAGCTTCGAATTATTTTCTGGGCGGAAGCAGTTAATTTTGCATCTTATGTACTGATAATGGTGCTTATTGTAAAAGGCAAGATGAAGACTCCATATAAACTTCTTCATAAACGGAAACCCTTGATTAACTTCTTTCGTCCATTTGGTTGCTCATGTATGTTGTTAAATACGCAAGCACAGAAGTCAAAGTTTGGTGTTGTTTATGATGAATGTTTCTTTGTTGGCTATTCTTCCTCACAAAAGGCGTAGCGTGTGTACAATAAAAGGACACGCATTGTGCAGGAATCCTTCTACGTTGATTGGCAAGAGTCAAATTCACCAAACATGGGGTCGAACCCAGAATGGTTTTATGACTCTAAAACTATCTTTAAATCATTCAATCTTCTAATATTTGATGATGATGTTGTTCCTAAACCCAGTGTGCAAATCATTTCTCCACCTGAACCACAACCATGGCCATAACCAGAACCTCAACCATAACCACCAAATGACCCTCCATCTCTATTTGACATCCTATCCACACCTCCACCACAACCAATTTCTCAATCACCTCCATCTTCCCCTTCCCAACCATCCCAAACCTACTTTTCAAGTCAATCAAACCCATTAACCCTTAACACCAATTTTAAAACCCTAAGAGACAACCCACACGATTACATCATTGGTTCCATAACTGATGGTGTGAGGACACATAGTCAATCTGGTTTGATAAATGAATGTCTCTATGCATGTTTCTTATCTCAAGTTGTACCTAAAAATGTCTCAGCAGCACTTCAGGATCCAAGTGGGGTCGAATCTATGCAAATTGAGCTTCAGCAATTCAGGAAACTGAAGGTTTGGCAACTGGTCAATCTTCCTCCGAATAAGTTTCCCATCAGAACTAAATGGGTCTTTCGGAACAAACCAGATGATCGAGGAGTCATTATCAGGAACAAATCTAGGCTGGTTGTTTAGGGATTTTCTCAAGAGGAAGGTATCGATTATACTGAAGTGTTTGCTCCAGTTGCTCGCATTGATAAGGAGATATATGTCTGTCAGCCTCCAGGTTTCGAGGATCCAGACTTCCCAGATAAGGTGTACAAGCTTGATAAATCCTTATATGGATTACATCAAGCACCTCATATCTGGTAAGAAACCTTGACACAATATCTGCTCAGCAAAGGTTTTTGTCATGGCGCCAAAGATATGACACTATTCAAGAAAGAAGTTGATGGTGAAATGCTGATCGTTAAAGTGTACGTTGATGACATCATTTTTGGTTCAACCAATGAGAAGCTGTGTAGAGAGTTTGAAGAAGTGATGAAGGATTGCTTTGAAATGAGTATGATGGGGGAGTTATGTTTTTTTGGGATTACAGGTTGAACAAAAGCTTGATGGTATTCTGATTCATCAAGAAAAGTATGTTCTGGAGATTCTCAAGAAATTCAAGATGGATGATGCGTCTCCTGAACTTACTCCATTCAATGCTCAAACTTGCTTAACTCCAGATGATAATTAGGAAACCCATCGATGCTCATCGTTATCGATCTATGATTGGGTCTCTCATGTATCTTACTGCGAGTCATCCGGACATTACATTCGCCATGTGTTACTGTGCCCGTTATCAAGCAAATCCGAAAGAATCTCATGAAAAGGTTATTAGATGTATCTTTCGATATCTCAAAGGGTCATCCCATTTAGGTATTTGGTATCCCAAAGGAGGAAACTTTGATTTGCATGCCTATTCTGGCAGTGATCATAGAGGTGGCAAGATGAACCGGAAATCAGTCATCGGTGGATGCCAGTATCTTGGGGATTGTCTTGTTTCATGGCAAAGCAAGAAGCAGATAACTGTATCTTTATCTACAGGTGAAGCTGAATATGTTGTTGCCTCAAGCTGCTGCTGTCAAGTGCTTTAGATCCAACATTAGATGATGGATTATGGCATCAATATTCTTCATACACCACTCTTTTGTGATAATGAAGTTGCCATTATAATCGCCAAAAATCCAATTCATCACACTCGAACCAAGCACATTGAAACAGGGGTTCATGCAATCCGAGATGCTCAAGAAAAGGGGTTTATTGATATTATTCCAATTGACACAAAAAGTCAAAGAGCAGATCTTTTCACTAAAACATTTAACAAACCTCATTTTTATGAACTGATCTCTATGTTGGGTTTAATATCTTTCTGAAAATCTCTTTTCCTAATAAAATGTTATGCTTTAATAAATAACCTTTTTTACATTTGTGAAATAATTTCGATATCCCATATTCCTTCTTATTCTATGTTATTTTCTATTTTTTACCTTAATATAATGAAAACTAAATAAATTTCTATCCCCGTGTGGGTAAATAGAAATTTAGGGGGAGAATATACTTTAAAAGTGTTTTCGAATTTTGCTCGTTCAGGAATCCCCAGAAAAAGAAGTTAAAAAGAGGTCAACGGCTTGTGTCAGGATATGCATGGTAGACTCAGCCTGAAAACGAAGTAAACAATGATAGTGCAGCTAAACTAAAGATCAAGAACTCGGTAATAAGTATCATTCTCATGACATTTGGCATGCACATGGATACAAATCTTGTCAAAAACTCGTTGAGAATGGCTGATTTTTTTCTTAAGTCTGTTCTAAGTCCGTGTAGGGTCTAATATCTCTTAGCCCAAATTGTATATTATGTATAATAAAATGCATGTTTATCTCCTCTGCTATGCATGAGCATTGACCTGGAGTGATGATCTTCTCTACTATGTGAAAGCATTGACCTGAAGCTCTCATCAACATGCTAAGATGATCTTCTCTGCTATGAGGAAGCATTAAACTGAAGCTCTCATCTTTTGGAATAAGATATACATCTCTGTTATACGGAAGTATAGACCTAGAGATATCATCATAGAGTCTGTATATTATTATGTTTCGTCAAAAGATCATGCTATCATATGCATGCATCTGTGTCAATTATGAACTACTCAAGCAAAATCAATGATTACACTCAATATCCCTTGATGACAGGATAAGTTCTTTGCCAGATTTCTATGGGGAACCAAGTTATCTGAGTTTCTTAATTAAATCTAAAATATGATAAAATCAATTGCAGGTCATTTGTTGAAAAGAATAAGGCATGGGTTTAAGAGGGCAAACATATCAGCAATCCCGCCAAGACTTGATTCTTAGAAAAACTTCGAGAAAAAGATGCAAACTATATCCTTTTGATATTTTATTTCATTTTATTCTATCTTTAATTGTATTTTATTTTATTTTAAATTATTCGTAGTATAATCGTTTACTTATTGGTTTGATTTTTAAGTTGGAACTGTGGGTTAAGGATTTTATCATTTACAAATGTTTGCTTTTTCATAAAATATATATACATATATAAAAAAAGGTGAAACTATATGTAACACCCGGATATTTTTAATAGACGAGAAAGAAATAATAAAAATGAATAAAAGGAGAGAATGCAATTTAACCAAGTTGAGGGGTTAAAAGTGTCAAAAGGACAAAAAGTATCAAAAGTTGGTACAAAAGTGGGCATGGCCGCCTACTCTACCTGCATATCAACTTTCTGTCGATTTTTTAGAGAGAGAAAGAGCAGAAAGCTCTTGGGTTTTTGAAGAAGAAGAAGGAGAAGTCAAGATTTAAGGTATGTTTATGGTGTTTTCTTGTGTTCTTGGCTGATTCTAGCCTCGGGGTTGTGGTTATATGTGTTTGTGTGCTCGGTTATGTGTTTTGGTGGGTTTTTAGGTGTTTGAACTCATAAGTGCATTCGGGTTTGAAGGAGTCTATCCGAAAGATTGCCAAAGGTGAGTTCTAGAACCCCCCTTTTACACGTTTTAACTGATTTTGGGGCTGGATATACATGTATGAACATTTTTATAAAATGGGTACTCATACCTGTGTGTATGTGTATGTGTTCGTAGGTGGGGTATGATTTGGGTGGTTATGATGTTATAATCATGTTATGAATGTGCTTTTGTGGCTTAGAATGTTAGTGCTAAGCTTAGAACATGATATATGTTAGTTTGGGGATTGAACTATGTTGATTAGTGTATGTTGGTTGCCCATGCACCTAAATATTAGCCCATGCGCATAACGGTCAGGATTGCCTAAGTGTTCTCCATGCGCCCAAACTCGTGCGCCCAAACTCGTGCGCCCAAATAGTGTCCATGCGCCTAGGTACTCATGTGCCTGCATAGTACCCATGCACCTAGAATGTTGCCCGAAATGACTAAGTGTTGGCCATGAGCCCAAGCAGGGCCCATGCGCCTAAAAGTTTCCCATGATCCTAAGTGTTCCCATGTGCCCAGAGGCCATGCCCCTATAGTGCCCATGCGCGTAAGACTTGGAATATTTTTCAGAATTTTGGAGGAAATGTAAAGTGTAGGATTCGACTTGGGATGTTCCCGGGGGTAACGTAAGTTGACTTTATGATGTTATGTGTGATGTGATGGATGAGGTTATGTCATGTATGATGATATTATGCTTACGTATGATATGTTTTTTTATATTCCTTATTATGCATTATTACGTGACCTACGTATTATGAGTATGAGATGAACATGAAGTATTATGTAACGTAAAGCGGAAGTTAATGTTAATGATATGTGAAACATAAAGAAAGAATGAATGCATGCATTAATGAGCGAACGAATGTAAGAAAAGTCTTGCAAACAATGTAGGGAGATTTATACCCAATGAAGGGTGTTAGCTCAACTGTGTACGGGTTAGCTACACCGGAAGGAGACACACTGGGTTTAATCCTTGTGATTGACCATACGTATGGGATCTTGCCATTTACCCTGGTACTGTGGTCAAGCCACCGGGCATAATCTATGGGACTTTATTCATAGACTTCGGCCCAGTACCCTTTTTATGCATGACGGTGGGGTATAGCCCGTGGCATTGGTCCGAATTAATTTACCCCGGTACTATGGTCAGGCCACCAGGCACAATGTATGGGAGTCTATTCATAGACTTCGGCTCAGTACCCGCTTTATGCATGACGGTGGGGTATAGCCCGTGGCATTGGCCCGGAATGTGAGAAAGATAAAGGTGAATGTACATAAAGTACAGTAAGGAAGATAACAAATGATAACGATGACGTACGATGATGAATGAACGAAAGTTAATGAATGATGATGATGATAATAATAAGATTATCTATTTGTACGTATGATGTATGAGCACATATGAAAGTAAAGAACGGTTTTAAATGAAAAGTGAAGTATTTTAATTATAAAACTAGAAATCACTCAGCAACGCTGACTTTAATGTATTTTCCAGTTGGCAGGTGAATGTTGCTGAGGATGGCACGAGGCAGCTACTTGGCATTTTTGGGATGTCATCTATTTGTATAACAATGATGTTTTTGTGATGTAATGCAAATTATGATACTTTGTAACAGTTAACTACATTGTATTATTTTGCAAAAGCTATCATTAATATATGAAATGGTTTTAAGTAATTTCTGCTGCGATGTTTCAAATAAATGTACGATTTATGTGCGATGAACGACCAACTGTAAGCGTCCCAGTACGGGGCCTTAGACTATAGGTGAAACCATAGTTTCGCCGAGCGAAACTACACTTTCGCCAGCAGTCATGCTCAATCCGGAGCAATCTGTTTACTCGAGCGAAAATATAGTTTTGCTGCCAGTGAAACTAGGTGGTGTATGTTGCTTTAGTTGGGTTTCAGAACTCATATGTTTTAAAAATCCCAAACCTAGTTTCTCTCGGCCACTCATAGCGAAAATCATACTGAGTTGTTGTTGGTTGAAATAGGGTGTTGCATTATGATTAGGTGTGTAGGGCAAACTTGGTCTTAGCTTGAATCGGTTTGTTTTCGGCTGAAAATGTTTCTAATTTTGATTCGCTGAAGCTAAAGAGTCGCAATTTCACCTAGTGAAACTCCGAGATGCTTCAGTGAAACTGAACGAGAGTTCATAGTTTTGAGCAAAACTGTAAAGTTGTGCTGTCCAAGCACAATTGACAGTTTCGCTAGGACATTTTCAGTGAAACTATAGATTCACCAGGCTTGGATTCCTGAGTTTAACAATGAGTGAAACTAATAGCGAAATATTGTTTCTCTTAGGCGGACTTACTAAATAAGTTATTAGCAAAACTAAGTTAAAACTAATGATCATAACTCAATGCCTAAGACTCAGCAAATCTATGCCTTACCTTCAGCGAATCCATGGTTTCTTGACAGCGAAACTAATTGTTTCGCCCAACGAAACTATAGTTTCGCTACCAGCGAAACTAGCCAAAATCAAGAACTCATTAATTTTTTTTACTAATTGTTTTGTGTCTTTCACTGTGTATATTCATTTCACTAATCTTTGTGTATTTCCTTTTCAGTTGTTATGGCAAACTTAAAGTTTGATGACAAGTTGAATATTTTGGCTCTGCTTGATGATGGGAATCCAAAAGCCGTGGGATTCAGAGACTTCATTAATGGTTGAGGCAATCTCTATTTTTCTATGCCATTTCTCACATGCCTATCATCTACGATCTTCACGTAAGAGACTTTTGGAGATCAGCGGAGTATGATGTTGGATCAGTTCCCAACTAGATTGTAGCAAGGATTCAAGAGCAAGACATAGTCATCACAACTGATATTATTGCCAGGGTACTTCGTCTCGAGGATGACTGTGGCCCTGAGGTGGTGCTTTCTGATAGCCAAGTCCTAGAGGCTTTAATAAGTATTGGATATGAGGGCCCCCCATTTGGGTCAAAGAAGGAAATTAAGAAATCTCTTCTTTCCATAGAATGAAGATTTATAGCCCACGTCTTTATCATGTGTTTGGATCACAGAAAGGGAGGATCAGACAGGCTGAATATTCACTGGACAAGGGCTATGATTATATTTTGCAGAGGTCAAAAGGCCAATATTGCAAAACTTATATTTGATTGCATGACTAAAAACATCATGGCACTAAAGAAAGATAAGTGGTTGTACCCGAGATTCATCCAAGTGCTGATTGATGATCTAATCCTGAATGTGCTAAGACACGAGGAAATTAAAAGATTGGCCCAGATGAATAAAAGGATTTTTGCTGATTGCTCTGTAATAAGGCATGGTTTCAGTGGGAAGATCACTTACCTATGGAAAAATATGTACCCACCTGAGAGGTGGAACTACATCAGAAGGGTGATTGAATCTGAGAGCAAAAACGTTATGGAAAACAGGGTGAGACAAGAAGAATCGATAAGAAGAGGAAACGGTATGCTAAAGAAAAGGAATATGATTTTGAACAGGAGGTTTATGAGGCGGCTAAAGAGGTGAGAGCCTAAAAAGAGAAGACGAGTAAGAGACTAACTGAGAAGGAAAGTGGACCTACAAATATATCTGAAAGAAGAACAAAACACAGACAACAGGCTTTCATAGAACAAGCTGGAAGGACAAATGCCCGGTCTCATCTTGATCAAGATGTGATCAGAAATGTCAATGCATCTTTGGCAAATGAACTAAGCATGACAAAGAACAAGCTAGTAAATCATGAGATATGGGAAAAGGAGAAGGATGTGGTGATTGAGGGATTGAAGAAAATAGTTGTAGACCGACGAGAATTGATCAAGACTATTTTCAAATAGCTGAATGAGTTAAAAGCAACGGTTGGCCTGCCTAGTCAAAGATTAGAAGAAGAGCTGAAAGATCTGATTGTCACCTTAAAGTATGAATTCCTTAATGTTGGAGGTTTATCATCAAAGGCTAGGAGGGCCCAAGTGGAGCTGCAGATAATAGTCATGATGTTGATACTAATGAAGATGGTCCTGAAGATGTAGGTGAAAAGGATGTTGATGTTGATGTAAATGAGACCGCTGATGATGTTGGTGAAGGAGCTGATGGCAGTGGTGTAGAGAAAATGGTAGATGTTGGTGGAATGAGAATATCGAAGGTTGAATTTAACCTGAAGTTTGATGTTGACCATGATTTGATTAGTAAGGAGGTGGAAGTGAATCAAGGAAATAAAGAAAAAGAGAAAGAGCCTGATTGGAGGCTAGTTGATGAGGAAGATGAGGATGATGAGAACCTGGTTGACTACAGTTCAGAGCCAGAATACTATGAGGTAGATGAGACGTCGGTAACTTATGTAGCTCAGCGAGGGTCAATAGAAGGTGAATTTATTGAGCTGGATCAGGAAAACTGGTTTGAGAAAGATAAGGTACCTGAGGAGATAACACCCTTGTTTCAAAACATACAAGAGGCCAGCAAGAAAGATGCTGACAAGAAGATCATTAGCTGGAATGCTGAGCTTAAACTATTTATGATTAAGAGGTGGGTGGAAAGATATATTATCTAACAAAAGGAAGGCATTCAAGACCTTTCCTATATGGGACTTAAGGAGGTTAGTTAAGATCCCGCTGATAGATGATGATGCCAGTGACAGGGTAATGATGTTGGAGAAGGAGATTAAGAAAGGGCTAAAGGATAACTTTGAAGCTTTTGGCTATATGAAGCCCGAGAGAAGGAGGTCTAAGAAGGACTTGGATTAGGCCACAGGCAAAGGAAAGAATGTTTTAAAATTGAAGCCTACAAAGACTGTAAAAGAATACATATGCCCAATCCACTTCCCCCGATGTTGAAAGACTTTGTCAAGTGGTTTTATGACAACAATACCGGGGAAGCTGTCATATGGATTATAGGGGATCAGAAGACCAGACTGTTTGATCTGATAGAAGTGTTTTTATTTGGAGATGGCGATTTAAAGATCTTATGTGAAAATCACATTAATACAGGAGCCAGAGCTGAGACCAGATCTGAAGCCAGTCTCTTTATGAGAGTGGTAAACAAGGCTAGAGGGGTGAGGGCTAAGGTCAGGGAGCTTACTCAGAAAGTGTTCCAAGCTGATGAAACGAGAATAGACGTGCAGGACTTAGCTAAGCAATTTCTATAAGAAAGTGCACATGCTAAGGATGATGTGATTGGAGAGGCTGGAGCTGATAAAGAAGTAGAACAGAAAGCCAATGAAGATGAAGGTCAACGGGTCACTAGGCTGGAGCTGAAGTGGAGAATCAAGAACAAGCCTGTGAGGTCCAACCTAGGGGAGTATTGAAGATCAAGTATAGGTTGGACTCACCTTAGTTTGTTTGTTTATTTTGGTTTATTTGTAATAGGTTTAATGTTAGTTTGTATATTGTATGTAAATAGTATTTAGTTTTAGTTTTTGTAGAAGTTTCACTGACCCAGCGAAACTATAGTTTCGCTGGTAGTCAGCTGACTTAGGTCACCCGGCGAAACTATGTTTCGCAGCCGGATGAATCTATGATATTGGCTAGGACAGTTTTGCTGCCCAGCGAAACTGTCAGCGAAACTAGATTTTCTATATATTTGTAACTTTGCAATCGGTTATGTAAGTTTTGCACAACCCTAATTGAGTATACACTTTTTCACTACAATTATTAATGTGTTTGTTTGGCTGAATCATCTGTTTTCTTATCTTTGAGCCTTGTTGTTTGATTTCAAATGGTTTTACATTGAACTCTTTTATAGATTAGTGTTTGGATTGTATTTCAGTGGGTTTTGAGTGTCATTTATCATCATTTGCACTGTTGTCAATCATCAATGGACCAACAGATTTGGTTTAATAAGAAAACATAGACACACAAATGATAATCAGGCAATTAACTTTGACAGTTTCTCTTGCTAAGACCTTTTTTGTTAAGGGAGGGTTCTGATCATGTTAAGACTCAATGAACTAAAAAGCTCAAAAACCAGTTTTACACATGGTTAATAAGACTAATTGACTCTTTTTAAGTTGCAATTTGAATTAGAATGATTAAACCTTTTTCAGAGTTATCTTTGAGAAAATGATATCAAATTTCGATATGTTTTGTGTTTGAATTTTGGACATGATTAGCTGTAATTAACATAGCATCAGTGTTATCAATGTAAATTGGAGTTTTAAGAAAATTAAACCCATAATCCGGCAATTGGTTTTGTAACCAAACGATTTAAGAACATCCTGCTGAAGCAGCTATTTACTCAGCTTTTGTGGTTGAAATGGAGATATTTATTTGTTTCTTACATTGCCACGAGACTAATCTGGGTCCTAAAAACTGACATCCACCTGTAGTAGATTTTTTATCTTGACAACATCCTCCATAATCACTATTAGTATATCCATGTAACTCAAAGTTTCACTCATAAGGATACCATAGCCCTAAAGCCGGTTTACCTTTGAGATACCTGAATATCCTTTTGACAGCAATTAAGTGGGATTCCTTCAGGTCTGATTTATACCTGGCACAGACACAAACAGCATACATTATGTCTGGTCTAGATGCAGTAAGATGCATCAACGAACCAATCATAGATCTGTATAAGGTTTGGTCAACAGATTTTCCTTTCGGATCAGGCTCAATCTTAGAGTTTACGTCAGCTGGAGTTCTAATGGACTAACAATCTTGCGGTTTAAATTTCTTCAAGAGTCTGTCAACAAACTTCTCTTGATTGATGAAAATGAACTTGAAGTCCAAGAAAGAAATTGATTTCTCCCATAGAACTCATTTGAAATCAATACTTCATGATTTCTTCGAATTCATTGCATAATTTTGGACTGCTAGAACTAAATATGATATCATTAGCATACACTTGTACACATAAGAGATCATCAGCATCCTTTTTATGAATAAAGTTGGATCGATTTTTCCTCACGTGTAGCCATGTTTGATTAAGTGTTATGAAAATGTTTCATACCATATTCTTAGAGCTTGAGGAAGTCCATACAAAGCTTTACTAAGCTTGTACACACGATGTGGAAATTCTGAATCTTCAAAACCCGGAGGTTGCTTCACATACACATCATTGGTGATTGGACCATACAAAAATGCACCTTTAACGTCCATTTAATACACTTTGAATTTCATGAATGATGCACAAGCCACGAAGACACGAATGGATTCGAGTCTTGCAACTGGAGCAAATACTTCATCATAATCAGTACCTTCTTCTTGAGTGTATCCTTGTGCAACAAGTCTCGCTTTATTTCGAATAACAATGCCTCGATCATCTGTTTTGTTTCTGAACAACCATTTTATGCCTATGGCATTTTCTCCTTCAGGTAAATCCACAAGATTCCACACTTCTTGTTTGCCGGATTGCAATAATTCTTCTTGTATAGCCTCAATCCAACCATTGTCCTCTAACGCATTGGTAATGTTTTTAGGAACAACTTGAGAAAGAAAACACGAGTATAAGCAAAGATCTGCTTGTTCTGATTTGCTTCTCGTCGTTCTCTCATTCAAAGGACCAATAATCTGAGATGTTGGATGGTTCTTGTGAATACGAGATGTCAGAATCTCATTCCCTTAAAAATGAATATCCAGACTTGTTTGATTCAAGTTGGAGAGCTGATGCAATAGGCTTGATGAATGTGGATTGAAATTTGGAACTTGAGTCGGTGAGTTGATAAAGTAATCAAGATTACCTGAATCAACTGCATCACCAGAAATGGATGATGTTCCAGACTCAGGTTGTACAAATTCATTACCATCATTAGGAATTAGTTGAGAAACTTCTTGATCTTCTGAAACTGAATGATCTGAATCTTGCTGAGATTGATCATTTTCATTGAATCGAATAGTTGATCCTTGACAAAAGAGAAGAATGGATAATCTGGGCTTGAATCATCAGGGTCGTCAGAATCTGAGTCATCAAAGAAAGAACCAAGATCTCAATGCGATTTCTTCTTACCTATAGAATCAAGCAAGTTAGATTGATCAAACAAGTTAGATTGAAAGGAGTTTGACAATGAATCTAAATCAAATAACCATGTTGGACCATTTGAAACTGATGGAAATGAAATTTTTGAGGAATTTAACGTTGAATGTTTCACTTATAACATTTTTCCTAGAGTTATAACCTCGATAGGCTTTTCAAACAGATGAATATCTAACAAAAAATCCATTATCAGATTTTGCTTCAAATTTTCTTAGATGATCACTTAAATTTAAAATCATAACTGGACAACCAAAAGAAGAAAATCTACATTTGGTTTCCTTCCAAACATTAACTTAATTAACGTCCGATTCAAAACAAAACACGCAGTTGATATAGCTTCATCCCAGAAAGTGATCGAAAGTTTTGCATCTGCTACCATAGATCATGCAGCCTCAATTAGTGTTCTGTTCTTTCTTTCAGCAACTCCATTTTGTTGAGAAGTTCTGGGACAACTAAACTGATGAGTGATTCCTTTCTCTGTACAAAACATGTCAATATTATCATTTTTGAATTCCGTACCATTATCACTTCTTATTATCTTCACCCTTTGATCTAATTGATTTTTAACTTTTATGGTGAATTCTTTTAATAATTCATCTATTTTAGATTTAGCATTCAAAAAGAAAACCCATGAAAAATCTTGTATGGTGATCAATGATAACTAAACAATAAAATTTTCTTCCAATACTCTTCACATTGGTTGGTCCAAAAAGGTCCATATGCAACAGCTGGAGTGGGTTGGAATTTGAGTTTAATGGATTGGTCTTATAAACATGTCGAGCAGAGTTCAGTAGTTACAAACTTCTTGGATGGAAGTCCAATAACATGATTTCCTGCTACAAGCTTGTTCATATTCTTGGTTGGAATGCCCGAGACGTCTATGCCAAATCTGACTTTCATCATTTGAAGCTTTAGCAATAAGGCAAGTTGTTTCTGTAGATGGATCAACTTGAGACATATCCAGTTTGTATACATCTTGATCCCTAACAGCTTTAACAATCACCCAATCCTTGCTAATCTAAAATGCTAGCTTCAAAACATAACAAAAGAATCATCAAATAGAACAGAATATGATTTATCACAGATTTGGATATGCTTAACAGATTAAAGTTCAACTGAGAACAGAAGTTGACTTTATCAAAGCTTATTATCCCATTGGGTACTGTTCCTTCTCCTGTTATCTTTCCACCTACATCACCATCGAAGGCGACATACGTACCATCCTTTAACTTAAAGTCTTGCAATAAGGCATGATTGCCAGTCATGTGCCGGCTACACCCGCTATCCACACACCATGTGTTGAGTGGTCTTCTTGGGCGTACCTGCATAACAAAGAAATTAAGTTGAGGTATCTACCCAAGCCGAGATGGTCTTGGGTTTTCCAAATTTATCAACAATGGAAAATTGCTTGAAATGAAGTGTATTCAAATCTGGCTTGTTTTTAATGAATTTACCAATTTTGTTATGCATATGTTGTTGATCATTTTTGTAATCATTCATACCAGTTGACTAACCAACTTTTGAAAAATATTGATTACCAACGTTTCTATTATTCATTCTTACAGATCCTGGTATGAATTGATCGTTCAGAACTTATTTTGGTCTCACATAATTATTCGTTTTAAAAGACCTCAAACCTAATGAGGGTTGGTTAGTTAATCTTTGAAAGCCATCAGTTTCATTTCTCCGATACCGAGGTAACATAACCTTTGTTCAATTGTGAATTGGCAAATCCTTTCCTAGGTGAACTCTTTCTAAAGTAACAATTTTCAGTGGTGTGAGTTCTTTCATCACAGTAGGTACAGTATTTGTTGAAATAACAATCTGTTATGGAATGATTCCTCATATCATAGATGTGACAGTACTTATTGAAAAAGCACTCAACAGCATTGTGATTGTACATGTCACAAATTTCACAGTACCTCTGTGGTGTTTTAAACAACTACTTATTAACTTTTGATGTTGACGCAACATTTGATTCTTGCTTATATTTTGGTGTCAAAAAGTTAACTTGTTGTTTTTGATTTGTCAAATTTGGCTTTTGATTTGACATTTTGCACTTTGATATATTACTTTTCAGCTTTTGCACATGAACTTCCTTCTTTGATTCCTTAGGAATAAATCTTTTAACAACACCAGAAGACTTAGAATCTGAACCTGTTTTCAGATCAGAGTTTGATTTGTTCTTAGAACTTAGCTTAACTTCTTGAAGAGAGTTTATGTTTAACAAACCAGCAGACATTAATTTTACTGGTTTGAGTTTAGTTGCTTGATTTGTTGTTTTTATCAGATTTTCTTGACTTTTGTTTTGATCATTTTTGGTTTTATATGATTTTCTTCTTCTTCTTTGATTCCTTGATTTTGAGGAACTTGGTTTAATTTGTGATTGAACATCTTTAGGTGAAGATTCTTTTTCATTATCTTTCTCTTTCAGATCAACAGAGTTTGAATCTTCTGATGTTCCTTCTTCTAGTTTTGCTTTTTCTTTATTTTTGATTATTACCTCTTCCAACACTGATTTTGTTGGAACACAAGTTTTCTGGCTTTTCTGTTTAGGTTCATATGATTTAACTTTTATGGGATGACCATTTTTGATCTTTTCAGCATTTTTTTCTTTAAAGATTTTTATATTAGCTTTCTCTTCTTCATTATCAGAAATCTTGTTCTTGTTTTGAAAAGCTTTGTGTTTAGCTTTATTTTCAGGAGAATGATCATGTGTGTTAAAGTTTTCTGGTAGAGTGTTGGTTATAGTTTCAGGCATTAGTTCATGTGTGAAGCTTAATCCTGCTTTTTGTTTATCTTTTCTTTCACTTACCAGTTTTTCCACAATCATTTTGGAACTTTTACTCTTAGCAAGATCAACTTGAGTAGTAGCATGTGCTATTTTCTCATGTTCCAGTTTTTAAGTCATTTCTTCCAATTGTTTGGAAACAATTTCTAATTCTTTTAAAGTTTTGTTTGATGACGTTTGAAGAGAAATGATCATTTCATCTGCTATTTTGTGATCAGATTTTAGTTTATTGTGCATCGACTCATCTTGCTTAAGTTTCTCACAGATTTTATATGAATAAGTTTGATAGTATTTGACATGTTCAAAGCAAGATTTGGTGCATAATTTTTCTCTTACTTCAGATGGTATTCCAGGATATTTTGGTGAAGAAGTTTCAGAGTTAGAGGATAAAGTTTCAACCTTAGGTTGATCAAACTGTGCCATCGAAGCAATTTCATCTGAATGCTCTATAGGATCAGATTTATCACTCCAGTCATAATCATCTTCTTCATTCTTATTGTTACCTTCAACATTAGGACCACAACCCTCTGACCAATCTTCCCCTTGAATTTCTGCAATAAGAGATAAACTAGAGGTTAGATCATTAGTAAAATGCTCAACATATGCACTCCAGTCATATCCATCCTTAACACTAACTACTAGAGTTTCTTTGGCTCATCAGATGACTTAGATTCATCTTTAAGCTCAGGCATTAGAAGTGTTAGGACCGTTTTCGTATGGAGTACTAATGGATTCTACGTGAGACAAGATCAAATAGTGTGGAATTCTATTTGATTGGCGATCCAATTAGTGAGAACGACAATCTGATCGATCTAACGATTAAACAAACGTTAAGAACGAGTTGGAATCGATCAGGAACGAACTATGAACTTGGATGGATGAACTGGGACGCTCTGGATGGCTAGGGTATGATAGTATTCAAAGTGTTATGTTTTTCCATAAATTATGTGGTATTTATAGGTTTTCAATATCCATTCGCATGACTGAACCATCAGAATGGTTCAGTCGTGCGACCGACTCATGCGTTTGATTCATATGCACGAATGAAGGTTCAGTCGTGCGACTAGTCAATCTTATGTCTCAGTCATACGACTGATCCAGTCTCCTGGTTCAATCATGCGACTAGTCCATAAGCATGGTTCATTCGTGCGTATGGTCCATAAGTATGGTCCATTAGCATAAATAACCACCTGACTAAGTTGAACACAATTTCGAATCATTATTGACTCAGAACTATGTTCAACAACCTCAAACTTATATATAATGTTCATAAATATGAGTAATACCAGTTACAATAAGAATATGATATAAACAAAGACAAATAAACATCAAAACACATATCTTATTTCATTAAGCATTTGCATTACATATGTGTAAGAAATGAAATACTTTTACATTGAAGTACATAAACTAGGAACAGTGTATCAACAAACTCCCCCTTGGATCAAGTTTATCCTATTGTCTAACATTCTTCATATGTTCTTGAAATTTCTTGTACTTCTCCTCTTTGGTGACTCCTGCGTGTATCTCAAAAGCAAAGCAGAGTCGTATAATGTGTTGGAACTGAAGATCTTGTACAATATCTTGCGTGTCATAGAACAGTGGCCACTTGTACGATGTATAAACATCATCAGCTGACAAGTTAGTGAGCCACATTAGGTCAAATACCCTGATCGTCTCTATCTTACCTTCTCTGTTCAATACTATGACCGCTTCCCCCGTCCTCCAATCGTAATACCACCATTTGAAGTATGGAGTGAATTCCTGAGGCATCTCCTGTAAAGGGATCTTAGACATTGTGCATGGGGGACTCCACTTCAACACTACCTTAGGCTTCCCAGTGATAGGGTCAACTTCAGTCTTATGAATGAACCTCTTAGGTTGTTAAGGTCTGAAGTTTAGCCATCTGGAGTGGTATTCTTTCTTCAATGTCATCTCAAACCAGCCCGACATCTTCCTCGGTTTGGCATACAAAAGATCTAAACAAGCCAATCTGTTCAGCTCAAAACCATGGAGAGTCTTCAGATCATGTGGATATCTGAAGTACTCAATCCCCTTCTCCCGTTTCACAGCATACACATCCAGATCTTCAAAATAAGCCCAACTAATGATCTTTCCTTACACCCTCTGATGTCTCTAAACCATGTACAATTTGGTGTGGTGTTCAACTTTGTAGGTTCACGTTGTGCTTTCATCTTTATCAAACACGTAGCCCATTCAGCCTTCTTAAGATCAACATCAGCATTTGTAGCTTAGGCTTTACCTTCATCCTTTTCCTTTTTCTTCCCTTTCTCATCCAGCTTATCAAAAGTATCACTACCAAATGTTTCACCCAAGTCGGGGATAACATTACCCTCAGGGTCAGTGTACTCAGGATAGTGGTCTGATGTGACATCTTTGATCTCTATTTCATCCACACCTTGTAGCTCCTCGTCACTCACAACATCGACTTCTGGAGCATCTTTGACAAGCTTGTCAGGATTTAGTCTGAACATATCGACGAGCTACTTGTCTGTCAAGGCGTGGATGATTTCTCCTTCCTCTATAGTGTAACTCACAGACCGTCTCACGATCCCTTGCAAATCAAGAATCATAGTGAGTTGAGTCTTGATTTGCTGAAGGGGAGAAATATCATAATCATCGGTCTGTTGAGTTGTATCTGCTTGATTACACAACCAACAATGCATACATTAATCATTTATCAAGACATTAAACATAAATTTTCATTAATTACATTAATGTAATAAACAGTTCAAGTACAAAAGTTTCAAATACATAAACATTTTTAAGCATTACTTTTCCCTTGATCTTGTGACTCTTCAGCTTGAGGAGCTAGGATGAGCTCCTTGATCTTGGTTTCTTTTGGTGCGCCTCTCCCTTGTTGATTGAGTCGAGGCTGATGCAGTTGCATCACCTGCTGGATCATCTTCCTCATCATCATCACCTCTCTTATCCTTTCCACTCCCTCCGGTTTCCTCCTCATCACCTTCTTTATCTGATTCATCATCATTTGAATCATCATCATCATCATCTCCATCATCATCTCTATCACCCTTAATCTTCAGAGGCTCACCCTTCGTTCCCTTCAGCCTCAACATCATCTTCTTGTTCTTCTTCTCCAAATCCTCTATCTGTTTAGCAGATGCAAGCACTACCTTGTTTTGAGCTTATAGGGCATTGTGAGCTCGAACTAAAGCTCTCCATGAGCTTAGTTCTTCTCAGTAAGCTGGGTAATTTGCTTGCCTGTGTTGCATTTACTGCCATCAGTTGGTTCAGCTGGTTGGCCCTTAGATCATCAGTTGCCAACAGCTTCAGCACTAATCTGTTTAGGCTGGCCAACTGTTCCTCTAACCCAACCATGGGTAGAGTAGAGCTCTTTGGAGGTGGGAACTGGGAAGATGTGCCCGCTTGGGGAGTAGTAGGTGCAGTGGTGGATGTGGTGTAGATAGGAGTAGGAGCGGGAATGGATTATGGTGGAACTGTTTAGGGTATGGTGGGTAAGGTAGATGTGGATATATGAGTGGTGGATGCTATGGTAGTGGAGGTGGCTAGGATGGAAGTAGGTGGTAGTGGAGGAGGTAGTGGTAGTGGTGGTAGAAGAACTGATCAGTACGAACCTCTGCCTCTTACCCTTTTTGCCATAGGGTTGGGCCATCCTTTTCCTTTTGGAACCCTTGGCAATCAAGGCTCCCCCTGAGCTCATCGGTTGGTTAGGTGTGTATGATGGATCTATGACATCAGTGTCACCACCCTCAGTACCAGCTTGGCGTTCGCCAACCCCTCTTTGCCCTTCTCTATAGCTACAACCCTGCTACCTACTCTCCGGATGAGAGGCTTATCATCAGACTCATCGTCGTCATCAATCAGAAAGTCCTAGTGGATGGAAGCTTGCTCAGATCCACAAGGTCCTGAAGCACCACTCTGTTGAGGTGGTGGAGGAATAGTAGACGTGTAAGTGGCTCGTGATTGGCTCGAGCCCTCCTCTCCACCACCTTGACCATGATCTTGGTCATCATCATCATCATCGTTGTCTTCGTCTGGAATCATGACCGGCTCAACATCGGAGTCACTGTCATCATGGTGCCACTTCTTTCTGGCTGGTGCGACATAATCGATGTTGGCCAAATGACCAAATAATCTCCTGAACGGGGGCTTCACCTGCTTACCCCTGTATACCTTCATCCTCCCCAAGGTAGTGTCATCCATAATCTCTAGTACTACCTCATCATCCTTATTCTTGGGTAGTGAAGGGAGCTTCTCGTCTATAATCATATGTAGGAACCTAGGGTACATGCAAAAACCCTCCTTCCCCTATTCCTCTACGTTCTCCCTCAAATACCCGAAGAACATCATCGAAAAACTGAACGGGTGGTTCAGTACCAGTGCAACAAATGCATTCTGGATTTGATCACTCATCTCGCCAAATCCTCCTCTCCGAGATGCGATGCACTTGAGGATCACATGTGCCAAGTATTTAAACTGTGGGCACATGTTGCTCTTGTTAAGCACGCCAACATTGATGTCGCCGGCGTACTTGATCCTCAAGAAACAACCCCGAACTGTCAGGGGATGTAGCTTGGTTGGGTAGTCTCCATCCTCACCCAAGTCCAAGACACTCCTAAAGTTATCTTCCCCTATATCAATATCTAGTCCGAAGATAGAACTTCGGATCCTGTACGACTTGACTGAGCGATCAACCACTGCATTCTCCCAGAATCCCTGCTGAATGGATCGATACGGTGTGCGAGGAGCTGAAACTGCTCTATAGATCCTCGACCGTTGAAGGAAATCGATGATCCCTACAAACGTGAAGCATTCCTAGACGTAGGGTCGAGATAAGCACAAATATTTTGCTTAGTGCTCATCGTCCATCTGTTAGCCATTTTGCTGCAACACAAGTAACAAACACGTTAGGTCCGTTCACAAGAGAGAACATTTGAGTTAGAAAAGATTTTATCTAAATAGTTCAATCGTACGATTGAACCGTATGACTGAACTCAGTCGTACAATTGAGCATCTGACTGAACTTAGTCGTATGCCATGACATGAGGTACGACTAAGTCACCGATTGATTCAATCATGCGATTGAATCGTGTGTCTGGCTCTATCTTGCGACTAAAGTTCATCCGTATGTCCTTTTGCATATCCACTGTGCGAGTCTAAAATTTTGAATCTTTGTCAAAATAGTCATTTACACATCAAGATTGGATTCATTAGACGTGCATGGACTCGATATTACACTCATTGTCCTTTAAATACATGTTTAGGTCCATTTAAGTGTTCTATTTTAGGGTTCTTTGTCTCGGTTCTTGTTTTAAGTGATTCAGACATTTTGGATTGATTTAACGTTTTCATATTGTATGTTTTCAGTCTCACTGTACCTGTAGATGGATAACAATCGGTTAGTAACGCAAAATCAGTGGCAGTTACAGAGAAAAATTTTAAAATGGTGGCTTGGTAATCGGAGGTTTTGAGAGCTTTTTGAAGTCAAGTGTAGGGCTACGACCGACTGAGCCCCTTTTATACTGATTTGTGTTTCAGTCGTGCGACTGGACCCATACGCATGATTCATTCGTGCGACTGAGGTTCAGTCGTACGATTGACTTAGACTTCTTCAACCAGTCATACGATTGGTTCATACTTGTGATCCAATTGTATAATTGACCCATACTCATGGTCCAATCGTGTGATTGGCTCATACTCATGGTCCATTCGTGCGATTGGTTCATACTTATGGTCCAATCATGCGATTGGCCCATACTTATGATCCGATCATGCGATTTGCTCATACCTATGATTTTGACATCATATGTCCCAACATTTCAAAAACTTGAATTTGATATATAACATTATGACCATTGATCATCTCAGACATGAGCCTTTTAACTGAAAACTTTTGATCACCTCAGACGTGATCCCTTTAATTAAAACCGTTTGATCACCTCAGACGTGATCCTTTTAACTAAAACCCTTTGATCACCTCAGACATGATCCTTTTAATTAAACCGTTTGATCACCTCAGACGTGATCCTTTTAACTGAAAACCCTTTGATCATCTCAGACGTGATCTTTTGAACAAAAAAACCTTTGATCACCTCAGACGTGATCTTTTTTACATTTCAGAAGCAGGCTTTTATCAGATAATGTTCGGTTCAATTTGTGACATTCACATATTTCATCTTGTTACATAGTCCGACATCGACTCAATACAAACATAACTAGAGCTAAGAGAAACTTTAAACAAACTAAATTAAGACATCTTTTTGTATTTTTCATTTGAGGTGGGTTGAAAACATTTTAAACATTCCTTAAACAATTTCTCCCCCTGAGCAGAACAGCTTCCAGCTTCCAGCATTTTCATCTTATCTAGAAAGATTCTTATGGAATCATTCAGGCATAAACATAATCATTTGAGACCTTTTATATTTATGTAGATACAGAGAACGTTATATTTACCATCACAGAGTCAGGAGCGCTAACAGGAAATCATGCTAGAGCTGTTATGTAGCACACATTGATTTTGACCATCGGGGAATGCTGCCACGATGATTGTTAGTATATTTTTCCACCTAAATCCATACATAGATTTTTGACATGCATTGGTGATTATTTAGGTTTATTATTTCAACAAGAATTTATGGATCCCACACTTATATGGTAATCAACTTTCCTCAGGATAATTTTGAGCGGTTTACAGGTTTTTGACAAGAAGAAACTATTCTAAGAGATTTCAAATAGATGTCAAGCCTCAGGTCAGTCCATCACACAGCAGAGAGGTGTAAACAACAATGAATTCTAGAATATTTAGATTGTGCTTATCCTCAAGTCAGTGCCATCGCACAGCAGAGAGGCACACAACCTATCTTCTTGTTAGAGCAATTTTATTTTACATATAATGCACCAAAATATTTGTCATTAGCTTGATTGCGTTTCACATTTTTTAATGCGCTTTGCTCCTTTTTATGGTCGTCCACACTCATTTGTGGCGTTCATTTTGCTCTTCAACCCTTATTGGAAATAGGTTGATTGTGTTAACCAGGGATGAGATGAAAACCCACAGCCTGTTGAATGATTTATTTTTAATTTGTTCACCAATGAAGTCTACTCGTCTATTGTGTTGAGTCTACCGACACATCATATAATGGACTAGCAACCCCTAGATCTACTTTCTCTGTGTAACCACAGTAGTAGACTAGCTTACTATCATTATTCAACTCATTAGGCTTTGACTTCTCAAACTTATAATTTTCTGTAACTTTGAATATAACATTGTAGAACATTTAAATCTTTTTGGTGTCCCAAACAAATCGATGCCTGTGTACAATCATTTTCCATTATCTTGAATCAACTTCACCAATTTGATGTCTTTGCTTTTCAGTTTATCTGCCCGCCCCCTTTTTTTAATAATTTAATACTAACTACTGAAACTAAACTATTCTCCCCCTAAAATTCTAAAACCGAAAATCTTTTTGTGTTTTTGAAACTTTAAAGACAGAAAAAAATAAAATAAAGAAAATTAAAATTAAAAAATAAAAACATACAGACGGACTATGAACTTGATTCGTCTGGAATCACATCATCTTTCTTTTTAACGCCATTTACCTCTAATAGATAATGAAATCGAGGTTTATCATAAGCTTTTGTGTAGAGATCGGCGCGTTGGAAATCCGTGTTAATTTTAACAACATCGATTAATTGTTTTTCAAAACAGTCACGTATAAAGTGATATTTAATTCCGATGTGTTTAGTTATGGGGTGTTGGACTGGATTTTTAGTGATAGCAATAGCAGCAGAATTATCAACAAATATAGGGGTGTTAGAGAATTTCAAACCGTAGTCTCGCATTTGTTGTTGAATCCAGATGATTTATGAATAGCAACTTGCCGCAGTAACGTATTCAGCTTCACATGTTGACAGAGCAACAGACGTCTGCTTCGTACACTGCCAGGTGACTAATCGTCTTCTAAAGAACTGACACCT
>CM044012.1:5581518-5604018 GCA_024085815.1 Flaveria linearis | reverse complement strand
AGTAGTAGTAGTAGTAGTAGTAGTAGTAGTAGTAGTAGTAGTAGTAGTAGTAGTAGTAGTAGTAGTAGTAGTAGTAGTAGTAGTAGTAGTAGTAGTAGTAGTAGTAGTAGTAGTAGTAGTAGTAGTAGTAGTAGTAGTAGTAGTAGTAGTAGTAGTAGTAGTAGTAGTAGTAGTAGTAGTAGTAGTAGTAGTAGTAGTAGTAGTAGTAGTAGTAGTAGTAGTAGTAGTAGTAGTAGTAGTAGTAGTAGTAGTAGTAGTAGTAGTAGTAGTAGTAGTAGTAGTAGTAGTAGTAGTAGTAGTAGTAGTAGTAGTAGTAGTAGTAGTAGTAGTAGTAGTAGTAGTAGTAGTAGTAGTAGTAGTAGTAGTAGTAGTAGTAGTAGTAGTAGTAGTAGTAGTAGTAGTAGTAGTAGTAGTAGTAGTAGTAGTAGTAGTAGTAGTAGTAGTAGTAGTAGTAGTAGTAGTAGTAGTAGTAGTAGTAGTAGTAGTAGTAGTAGTAGTAGTAGTAGTAGTAGTAGTAGTAGTAGTAGTAGTAGTAGTAGTAGTAGTAGTAGTAGTAGTAGTAGTAGTAGTAGTAGTAGTAGTAGTAGTAGTAGTAGTAGTAGTAGTAGTAGTAGTAGTAGTAGTAGTAGTAGTAGTAGTAGTAGTAGTAGTAGTAGTAGTAGTAGTAGTAGTAGTAGTAGTAGTAGTAGTAGTAGTAGTAGTAGTAGTAGTAGTAGTAGTAGTAGTAGTAGTAGTAGTAGTAGTAGTAGTAGTAGTAGTAGTAGTAGTAGTAGTAGTAGTAGTAGTAGTAGTAGTAGTAGTAGTAGTAGTAGTAGTAGTAGTAGTAGTAGTAGTAGTAGTAGTAGTAGTAGTAGTAGTAGTAGTAGTAGTAGTAGTAGTAGTAGTAGTAGTAGTAGTAGTAGTAGTAGTAGTAGTAGTAGTAGTAGTAGTAGTAGTAGTAGTAGTAGTAGTAGTAGTAGTAGTAGTAGTAGTAGTAGTAGTAGTAGTAGTAGTAGTAGTAGTAGTAGTAGTAGTAGTAGTAGTAGTAGTAGTAGTAGTAGTAGTAGTAGTAGTAGTAGTAGTAGTAGTAGTAGTAGTAGTAGTAGTAGTAGTAGTAGTAGTAGTAGTAGTAGTAGTAGTAGTAGTAGTAGTAGTAGTAGTAGTAGTAGTAGTAGTAGTAGTAGTAGTAGTAGTAGTAGTAGTAGTAGTAGTAGTAGTAGTAGTAGTAGTAGTAGTAGTAGTAGTAGTAGTAGTAGTAGTAGTAGTAGTAGTAGTAGTAGTAGTAGTAGTAGTAGTAGTAGTAGTAGTAGTAGTAGTAGTAGTAGTAGTAGTAGTAGTAGTAGTAGTAGTAGTAGTAGTAGTAGTAGTAGTAGTAGTAGTAGTAGTAGTAGTAGTAGTAGTAGTAGTAGTAGTAGTAGTAGTAGTAGTAGTAGTAGTAGTAGTAGTAGTAGTAGTAGTAGTAGTAGTAGTAGTAGTAGTAGTAGTAGTAGTAGTAGTAGTAGTAGTAGTAGTAGTAGTAGTAGTAGTAGTAGTAGTAGTAGTAGTAGTAGTAGTAGTAGTAGTAGTAGTAGTAGTAGTAGTAGTAGTAGTAGTAGTAGTAGTAGTAGTAGTAGTAGTAGTAGTAGTAGTAGTAGTAGTAGTAGTAGTAGTAGTAGTAGTAGTAGTAGTAGTAGTAGTAGTAGTAGTAGTAGTAGTAGTAGTAGTAGTAGTAGTAGTAGTAGTAGTAGTAGTAGTAGTAGTAGTAGTAGTAGTAGTAGTAGTAGTAGTAGTAGTAGTAGTAGTAGTAGTAGTAGTAGTAGTAGTAGTAGTAGTAGTAGTAGTAGTAGTAGTAGTAGTAGTAGTAGTAGTAGTAGTAGTAGTAGTAGTAGTAGTAGTAGTAGTAGTAGTAGTAGTAGTAGTAGTAGTAGTAGTAGTAGTAGTAGTAGTAGTAGTAGTAGTAGTAGTAGTAGTAGTAGTAGTAGTAGTAGTAGTAGTAGTAGTAGTAGTAGTAGTAGTAGTAGTAGTAGTAGTAGTAGTAGTAGTAGTAGTAGTAGTAGTAGTAGTAGTAGTAGTAGTAGTAGTAGTAGTAGTAGTAGTAGTAGTAGTAGTAGTAGTAGTAGTAGTAGTAGTAGTAGTAGTAGTAGTAGTAGTAGTAGTAGTAGTAGTAGTAGTAGTAGTAGTAGTAGTAGTAGTAGTAGTAGTAGTAGTAGTAGTAGTAGTAGTAGTAGTAGTAGTAGTAGTAGTAGTAGTAGTAGTAGTAGTAGTAGTAGTAGTAGTAGTAGTAGTAGTAGTAGTAGTAGTAGTAGTAGTAGTAGTAGTAGTAGTAGTAGTAGTAGTAGTAGTAGTAGTAGTAGTAGTAGTAGTAGTAGTAGTAGTAGTAGTAGTAGTAGTAGTAGTAGTAGTAGTAGTAGTAGTAGTAGTAGTAGTAGTAGTAGTAGTAGTAGTAGTAGTAGTAGTAGTAGTAGTAGTAGTAGTAGTAGTAGTAGTAGTAGTAGTAGTAGTAGTAGTAGTAGTAGTAGTAGTAGTAGTAGTAGTAGTAGTAGTAGTAGTAGTAGTAGTAGTAGTAGTAGTAGTAGTAGTAGTAGTAGTAGTAGTAGTAGTAGTAGTAGTAGTAGTAGTAGTAGTAGTAGTAGTAGTAGTAGTAGTAGTAGTAGTAGTAGTAGTAGTAGTAGTAGTAGTAGTAGTAGTAGTAGTAGTAGTAGTAGTAGTAGTAGTAGTAGTAGTAGTAGTAGTAGTAGTAGTAGTAGTAGTAGTAGTAGTAGTAGTAGTAGTAGTAGTAGTAGTAGTAGTAGTAGTAGTAGTAGTAGTAGTAGTAGTAGTAGTAGTAGTAGTAGTAGTAGTAGTAGTAGTAGTAGTAGTAGTAGTAGTAGTAGTAGTAGTAGTAGTAGTAGTAGTAGTAGTAGTAGTAGTAGTAGTAGTAGTAGTAGTAGTAGTAGTAGTAGTAGTAGTAGTAGTAGTAGTAGTAGTAGTAGTAGTAGTAGTAGTAGTAGTAGTAGTAGTAGTAGTAGTAGTAGTAGTAGTAGTAGTAGTAGTAGTAGTAGTAGTAGTAGTAGTAGTAGTAGTAGTAGTAGTAGTAGTAGTAGTAGTAGTAGTAGTAGTAGTAGTAGTAGTAGTAGTAGTAGTAGTAGTAGTAGTAGTAGTAGTAGTAGTAGTAGTAGTAGTAGTAGTAGTAGTAGTAGTAGTAGTAGTAGTAGTAGTAGTAGTAGTAGTAGTAGTAGTAGTAGTAGTAGTAGTAGTAGTAGTAGTAGTAGTAGTAGTAGTAGTAGTAGTAGTAGTAGTAGTAGTAGTAGTAGTAGTAGTAGTAGTAGTAGTAGTAGTAGTAGTAGTAGTAGTAGTAGTAGTAGTAGTAGTAGTAGTAGTAGTAGTAGTAGTAGTAGTAGTAGTAGTAGTAGTAGTAGTAGTAGTAGTAGTAGTAGTAGTAGTAGTAGTAGTAGTAGTAGTAGTAGTAGTAGTAGTAGTAGTAGTAGTAGTAGTAGTAGTAGTAGTAGTAGTAGTAGTAGTAGTAGTAGTAGTAGTAGTAGTAGTAGTAGTAGTAGTAGTAGTAGTAGTAGTAGTAGTAGTAGTAGTAGTAGTAGTAGTAGTAGTAGTAGTAGTAGTAGTAGTAGTAGTAGTAGTAGTAGTAGTAGTAGTAGTAGTAGTAGTAGTAGTAGTAGTAGTAGTAGTAGTAGTAGTAGTAGTAGTAGTAGTAGTAGTAGTAGTAGTAGTAGTAGTAGTAGTAGTAGTAGTAGTAGTAGTAGTAGTAGTAGTAGTAGTAGTAGTAGTAGTAGTAGTAGTAGTAGTAGTAGTAGTAGTAGTAGTAGTAGTAGTAGTAGTAGTAGTAGTAGTAGTAGTAGTAGTAGTAGTAGTAGTAGTAGTAGTAGTAGTAGTAGTAGTAGTAGTAGTAGTAGTAGTAGTAGTAGTAGTAGTAGTAGTAGTAGTAGTAGTAGTAGTAGTAGTAGTAGTAGTAGTAGTAGTAGTAGTAGTAGTAGTAGTAGTAGTAGTAGTAGTAGTAGTAGTAGTAGTAGTAGTAGTAGTAGTAGTAGTAGTAGTAGTAGTAGTAGTAGTAGTAGTAGTAGTAGTAGTAGTAGTAGTAGTAGTAGTAGTAGTAGTAGTAGTAGTAGTAGTAGTAGTAGTAGTAGTAGTAGTAGTAGTAGTAGTAGTAGTAGTAGTAGTAGTAGTAGTAGTAGTAGTAGTAGTAGTAGTAGTAGTAGTAGTAGTAGTAGTAGTAGTAGTAGTAGTAGTAGTAGTAGTAGTAGTAGTAGTAGTAGTAGTAGTAGTAGTAGTAGTAGTAGTAGTAGTAGTAGTAGTAGTAGTAGTAGTAGTAGTAGTAGTAGTAGTAGTAGTAGTAGTAGTAGTAGTAGTAGTAGTAGTAGTAGTAGTAGTAGTAGTAGTAGTAGTAGTAGTAGTAGTAGTAGTAGTAGTAGTAGTAGTAGTAGTAGTAGTAGTAGTAGTAGTAGTAGTAGTAGTAGTAGTAGTAGTAGTAGTAGTAGTAGTAGTAGTAGTAGTAGTAGTAGTAGTAGTAGTAGTAGTAGTAGTAGTAGTAGTAGTAGTAGTAGTAGTAGTAGTAGTAGTAGTAGTAGTAGTAGTAGTAGTAGTAGTAGTAGTAGTAGTAGTAGTAGTAGTAGTAGTAGTAGTAGTAGTAGTAGTAGTAGTAGTAGTAGTAGTAGTAGTAGTAGTAGTAGTAGTAGTAGTAGTAGTAGTAGTAGTAGTAGTAGTAGTAGTAGTAGTAGTAGTAGTAGTAGTAGTAGTAGTAGTAGTAGTAGTAGTAGTAGTAGTAGTAGTAGTAGTAGTAGTAGTAGTAGTAGTAGTAGTAGTAGTAGTAGTAGTAGTAGTAGTAGTAGTAGTAGTAGTAGTAGTAGTAGTAGTAGTAGTAGTAGTAGTAGTAGTAGTAGTAGTAGTAGTAGTAGTAGTAGTAGTAGTAGTAGTAGTAGTAGTAGTAGTAGTAGTAGTAGTAGTAGTAGTAGTAGTAGTAGTAGTAGTAGTAGTAGTAGTAGTAGTAGTAGTAGTAGTAGTAGTAGTAGTAGTAGTAGTAGTAGTAGTAGTAGTAGTAGTAGTAGTAGTAGTAGTAGTAGTAGTAGTAGTAGTAGTAGTAGTAGTAGTAGTAGTAGTAGTAGTAGTAGTAGTAGTAGTAGTAGTAGTAGTAGTAGTAGTAGTAGTAGTAGTAGTAGTAGTAGTAGTAGTAGTAGTAGTAGTAGTAGTAGTAGTAGTAGTAGTAGTAGTAGTAGTAGTAGTAGTAGTAGTAGTAGTAGTAGTAGTAGTAGTAGTAGTAGTAGTAGTAGTAGTAGTAGTAGTAGTAGTAGTAGTAGTAGTAGTAGTAGTAGTAGTAGTAGTAGTAGTAGTAGTAGTAGTAGTAGTAGTAGTAGTAGTAGTAGTAGTAGTAGTAGTAGTAGTAGTAGTAGTAGTAGTAGTAGTAGTAGTAGTAGTAGTAGTAGTAGTAGTAGTAGTAGTAGTAGTAGTAGTAGTAGTAGTAGTAGTAGTAGTAGTAGTAGTAGTAGTAGTAGTAGTAGTAGTAGTAGTAGTAGTAGTAGTAGTAGTAGTAGTAGTAGTAGTAGTAGTAGTAGTAGTAGTAGTAGTAGTAGTAGTAGTAGTAGTAGTAGTAGTAGTAGTAGTAGTAGTAGTAGTAGTAGTAGTAGTAGTAGTAGTAGTAGTAGTAGTAGTAGTAGTAGTAGTAGTAGTAGTAGTAGTAGTAGTAGTAGTAGTAGTAGTAGTAGTAGTAGTAGTAGTAGTAGTAGTAGTAGTAGTAGTAGTAGTAGTAGTAGTAGTAGTAGTAGTAGTAGTAGTAGTAGTAGTAGTAGTAGTAGTAGTAGTAGTAGTAGTAGTAGTAGTAGTAGTAGTAGTAGTAGTAGTAGTAGTAGTAGTAGTAGTAGTAGTAGTAGTAGTAGTAGTAGTAGTAGTAGTAGTAGTAGTAGTAGTAGTAGTAGTAGTAGTAGTAGTAGTAGTAGTAGTAGTAGTAGTAGTAGTAGTAGTAGTAGTAGTAGTAGTAGTAGTAGTAGTAGTAGTAGTAGTAGTAGTAGTAGTAGTAGTAGTAGTAGTAGTAGTAGTAGTAGTAGTAGTAGTAGTAGTAGTAGTAGTAGTAGTAGTAGTAGTAGTAGTAGTAGTAGTAGTAGTAGTAGTAGTAGTAGTAGTAGTAGTAGTAGTAGTAGTAGTAGTAGTAGTAGTAGTAGTAGTAGTAGTAGTAGTAGTAGTAGTAGTAGTAGTAGTAGTAGTAGTAGTAGTAGTAGTAGTAGTAGTAGTAGTAGTAGTAGTAGTAGTAGTAGTAGTAGTAGTAGTAGTAGTAGTAGTAGTAGTAGTAGTAGTAGTAGTAGTAGTAGTAGTAGTAGTAGTAGTAGTAGTAGTAGTAGTAGTAGTAGTAGTAGTAGTAGTAGTAGTAGTAGTAGTAGTAGTAGTAGTAGTAGTAGTAGTAGTAGTAGTAGTAGTAGTAGTAGTAGTAGTAGTAGTAGTAGTAGTAGTAGTAGTAGTAGTAGTAGTAGTAGTAGTAGTAGTAGTAGTAGTAGTAGTAGTAGTAGTAGTAGTAGTAGTAGTAGTAGTAGTAGTAGTAGTAGTAGTAGTAGTAGTAGTAGTAGTAGTAGTAGTAGTAGTAGTAGTAGTAGTAGTAGTAGTAGTAGTAGTAGTAGTAGTAGTAGTAGTAGTAGTAGTAGTAGTAGTAGTAGTAGTAGTAGTAGTAGTAGTAGTAGTAGTAGTAGTAGTAGTAGTAGTAGTAGTAGTAGTAGTAGTAGTAGTAGTAGTAGTAGTAGTAGTAGTAGTAGTAGTAGTAGTAGTAGTAGTAGTAGTAGTAGTAGTAGTAGTAGTAGTAGTAGTAGTAGTAGTAGTAGTAGTAGTAGTAGTAGTAGTAGTAGTAGTAGTAGTAGTAGTAGTAGTAGTAGTAGTAGTAGTAGTAGTAGTAGTAGTAGTAGTAGTAGTAGTAGTAGTAGTAGTAGTAGTAGTAGTAGTAGTAGTAGTAGTAGTAGTAGTAGTAGTAGTAGTAGTAGTAGTAGTAGTAGTAGTAGTAGTAGTAGTAGTAGTAGTAGTAGTAGTAGTAGTAGTAGTAGTAGTAGTAGTAGTAGTAGTAGTAGTAGTAGTAGTAGTAGTAGTAGTAGTAGTAGTAGTAGTAGTAGTAGTAGTAGTAGTAGTAGTAGTAGTAGTAGTAGTAGTAGTAGTAGTAGTAGTAGTAGTAGTAGTAGTAGTAGTAGTAGTAGTAGTAGTAGTAGTAGTAGTAGTAGTAGTAGTAGTAGTAGTAGTAGTAGTAGTAGTAGTAGTAGTAGTAGTAGTAGTAGTAGTAGTAGTAGTAGTAGTAGTAGTAGTAGTAGTAGTAGTAGTAGTAGTAGTAGTAGTAGTAGTAGTAGTAGTAGTAGTAGTAGTAGTAGTAGTAGTAGTAGTAGTAGTAGTAGTAGTAGTAGTAGTAGTAGTAGTAGTAGTAGTAGTAGTAGTAGTAGTAGTAGTAGTAGTAGTAGTAGTAGTAGTAGTAGTAGTAGTAGTAGTAGTAGTAGTAGTAGTAGTAGTAGTAGTAGTAGTAGTAGTAGTAGTAGTAGTAGTAGTAGTAGTAGTAGTAGTAGTAGTAGTAGTAGTAGTAGTAGTAGTAGTAGTAGTAGTAGTAGTAGTAGTAGTAGTAGTAGTAGTAGTAGTAGTAGTAGTAGTAGTAGTAGTAGTAGTAGTAGTAGTAGTAGTAGTAGTAGTAGTAGTAGTAGTAGTAGTAGTAGTAGTAGTAGTAGTAGTAGTAGTAGTAGTAGTAGTAGTAGTAGTAGTAGTAGTAGTAGTAGTAGTAGTAGTAGTAGTAGTAGTAGTAGTAGTAGTAGTAGTAGTAGTAGTAGTAGTAGTAGTAGTAGTAGTAGTAGTAGTAGTAGTAGTAGTAGTAGTAGTAGTAGTAGTAGTAGTAGTAGTAGTAGTAGTAGTAGTAGTAGTAGTAGTAGTAGTAGTAGTAGTAGTAGTAGTAGTAGTAGTAGTAGTAGTAGTAGTAGTAGTAGTAGTAGTAGTAGTAGTAGTAGTAGTAGTAGTAGTAGTAGTAGTAGTAGTAGTAGTAGTAGTAGTAGTAGTAGTAGTAGTAGTAGTAGTAGTAGTAGTAGTAGTAGTAGTAGTAGTAGTAGTAGTAGTAGTAGTAGTAGTAGTAGTAGTAGTAGTAGTAGTAGTAGTAGTAGTAGTAGTAGTAGTAGTAGTAGTAGTAGTAGTAGTAGTAGTAGTAGTAGTAGTAGTAGTAGTAGTAGTAGTAGTAGTAGTAGTAGTAGTAGTAGTAGTAGTAGTAGTAGTAGTAGTAGTAGTAGTAGTAGTAGTAGTAGTAGTAGTAGTAGTAGTAGTAGTAGTAGTAGTAGTAGTAGTAGTAGTAGTAGTAGTAGTAGTAGTAGTAGTAGTAGTAGTAGTAGTAGTAGTAGTAGTAGTAGTAGTAGTAGTAGTAGTAGTAGTAGTAGTAGTAGTAGTAGTAGTAGTAGTAGTAGTAGTAGTAGTAGTAGTAGTAGTAGTAGTAGTAGTAGTAGTAGTAGTAGTAGTAGTAGTAGTAGTAGTAGTAGTAGTAGTAGTAGTAGTAGTAGTAGTAGTAGTAGTAGTAGTAGTAGTAGTAGTAGTAGTAGTAGTAGTAGTAGTAGTAGTAGTAGTAGTAGTAGTAGTAGTAGTAGTAGTAGTAGTAGTAGTAGTAGTAGTAGTAGTAGTAGTAGTAGTAGTAGTAGTAGTAGTAGTAGTAGTAGTAGTAGTAGTAGTAGTAGTAGTAGTAGTAGTAGTAGTAGTAGTAGTAGTAGTAGTAGTAGTAGTAGTAGTAGTAGTAGTAGTAGTAGTAGTAGTAGTAGTAGTAGTAGTAGTAGTAGTAGTAGTAGTAGTAGTAGTAGTAGTAGTAGTAGTAGTAGTAGTAGTAGTAGTAGTAGTAGTAGTAGTAGTAGTAGTAGTAGTAGTAGTAGTAGTAGTAGTAGTAGTAGTAGTAGTAGTAGTAGTAGTAGTAGTAGTAGTAGTAGTAGTAGTAGTAGTAGTAGTAGTAGTAGTAGTAGTAGTAGTAGTAGTAGTAGTAGTAGTAGTAGTAGTAGTAGTAGTAGTAGTAGTAGTAGTAGTAGTAGTAGTAGTAGTAGTAGTAGTAGTAGTAGTAGTAGTAGTAGTAGTAGTAGTAGTAGTAGTAGTAGTAGTAGTAGTAGTAGTAGTAGTAGTAGTAGTAGTAGTAGTAGTAGTAGTAGTAGTAGTAGTAGTAGTAGTAGTAGTAGTAGTAGTAGTAGTAGTAGTAGTAGTAGTAGTAGTAGTAGTAGTAGTAGTAGTAGTAGTAGTAGTAGTAGTAGTAGTAGTAGTAGTAGTAGTAGTAGTAGTAGTAGTAGTAGTAGTAGTAGTAGTAGTAGTAGTAGTAGTAGTAGTAGTAGTAGTAGTAGTAGTAGTAGTAGTAGTAGTAGTAGTAGTAGTAGTAGTAGTAGTAGTAGTAGTAGTAGTAGTAGTAGTAGTAGTAGTAGTAGTAGTAGTAGTAGTAGTAGTAGTAGTAGTAGTAGTAGTAGTAGTAGTAGTAGTAGTAGTAGTAGTAGTAGTAGTAGTAGTAGTAGTAGTAGTAGTAGTAGTAGTAGTAGTAGTAGTAGTAGTAGTAGTAGTAGTAGTAGTAGTAGTAGTAGTAGTAGTAGTAGTAGTAGTAGTAGTAGTAGTAGTAGTAGTAGTAGTAGTAGTAGTAGTAGTAGTAGTAGTAGTAGTAGTAGTAGTAGTAGTAGTAGTAGTAGTAGTAGTAGTAGTAGTAGTAGTAGTAGTAGTAGTAGTAGTAGTAGTAGTAGTAGTAGTAGTAGTAGTAGTAGTAGTAGTAGTAGTAGTAGTAGTAGTAGTAGTAGTAGTAGTAGTAGTAGTAGTAGTAGTAGTAGTAGTAGTAGTAGTAGTAGTAGTAGTAGTAGTAGTAGTAGTAGTAGTAGTAGTAGTAGTAGTAGTAGTAGTAGTAGTAGTAGTAGTAGTAGTAGTAGTAGTAGTAGTAGTAGTAGTAGTAGTAGTAGTAGTAGTAGTAGTAGTAGTAGTAGTAGTAGTAGTAGTAGTAGTAGTAGTAGTAGTAGTAGTAGTAGTAGTAGTAGTAGTAGTAGTAGTAGTAGTAGTAGTAGTAGTAGTAGTAGTAGTAGTAGTAGTAGTAGTAGTAGTAGTAGTAGTAGTAGTAGTAGTAGTAGTAGTAGTAGTAGTAGTAGTAGTAGTAGTAGTAGTAGTAGTAGTAGTAGTAGTAGTAGTAGTAGTAGTAGTAGTAGTAGTAGTAGTAGTAGTAGTAGTAGTAGTAGTAGTAGTAGTAGTAGTAGTAGTAGTAGTAGTAGTAGTAGTAGTAGTAGTAGTAGTAGTAGTAGTAGTAGTAGTAGTAGTAGTAGTAGTAGTAGTAGTAGTAGTAGTAGTAGTAGTAGTAGTAGTAGTAGTAGTAGTAGTAGTAGTAGTAGTAGTAGTAGTAGTAGTAGTAGTAGTAGTAGTAGTAGTAGTAGTAGTAGTAGTAGTAGTAGTAGTAGTAGTAGTAGTAGTAGTAGTAGTAGTAGTAGTAGTAGTAGTAGTAGTAGTAGTAGTAGTAGTAGTAGTAGTAGTAGTAGTAGTAGTAGTAGTAGTAGTAGTAGTAGTAGTAGTAGTAGTAGTAGTAGTAGTAGTAGTAGTAGTAGTAGTAGTAGTAGTAGTAGTAGTAGTAGTAGTAGTAGTAGTAGTAGTAGTAGTAGTAGTAGTAGTAGTAGTAGTAGTAGTAGTAGTAGTAGTAGTAGTAGTAGTAGTAGTAGTAGTAGTAGTAGTAGTAGTAGTAGTAGTAGTAGTAGTAGTAGTAGTAGTAGTAGTAGTAGTAGTAGTAGTAGTAGTAGTAGTAGTAGTAGTAGTAGTAGTAGTAGTAGTAGTAGTAGTAGTAGTAGTAGTAGTAGTAGTAGTAGTAGTAGTAGTAGTAGTAGTAGTAGTAGTAGTAGTAGTAGTAGTAGTAGTAGTAGTAGTAGTAGTAGTAGTAGTAGTAGTAGTAGTAGTAGTAGTAGTAGTAGTAGTAGTAGTAGTAGTAGTAGTAGTAGTAGTAGTAGTAGTAGTAGTAGTAGTAGTAGTAGTAGTAGTAGTAGTAGTAGTAGTAGTAGTAGTAGTAGTAGTAGTAGTAGTAGTAGTAGTAGTAGTAGTAGTAGTAGTAGTAGTAGTAGTAGTAGTAGTAGTAGTAGTAGTAGTAGTAGTAGTAGTAGTAGTAGTAGTAGTAGTAGTAGTAGTAGTAGTAGTAGTAGTAGTAGTAGTAGTAGTAGTAGTAGTAGTAGTAGTAGTAGTAGTAGTAGTAGTAGTAGTAGTAGTAGTAGTAGTAGTAGTAGTAGTAGTAGTAGTAGTAGTAGTAGTAGTAGTAGTAGTAGTAGTAGTAGTAGTAGTAGTAGTAGTAGTAGTAGTAGTAGTAGTAGTAGTAGTAGTAGTAGTAGTAGTAGTAGTAGTAGTAGTAGTAGTAGTAGTAGTAGTAGTAGTAGTAGTAGTAGTAGTAGTAGTAGTAGTAGTAGTAGTAGTAGTAGTAGTAGTAGTAGTAGTAGTAGTAGTAGTAGTAGTAGTAGTAGTAGTAGTAGTAGTAGTAGTAGTAGTAGTAGTAGTAGTAGTAGTAGTAGTAGTAGTAGTAGTAGTAGTAGTAGTAGTAGTAGTAGTAGTAGTAGTAGTAGTAGTAGTAGTAGTAGTAGTAGTAGTAGTAGTAGTAGTAGTAGTAGTAGTAGTAGTAGTAGTAGTAGTAGTAGTAGTAGTAGTAGTAGTAGTAGTAGTAGTAGTAGTAGTAGTAGTAGTAGTAGTAGTAGTAGTAGTAGTAGTAGTAGTAGTAGTAGTAGTAGTAGTAGTAGTAGTAGTAGTAGTAGTAGTAGTAGTAGTAGTAGTAGTAGTAGTAGTAGTAGTAGTAGTAGTAGTAGTAGTAGTAGTAGTAGTAGTAGTAGTAGTAGTAGTAGTAGTAGTAGTAGTAGTAGTAGTAGTAGTAGTAGTAGTAGTAGTAGTAGTAGTAGTAGTAGTAGTAGTAGTAGTAGTAGTAGTAGTAGTAGTAGTAGTAGTAGTAGTAGTAGTAGTAGTAGTAGTAGTAGTAGTAGTAGTAGTAGTAGTAGTAGTAGTAGTAGTAGTAGTAGTAGTAGTAGTAGTAGTAGTAGTAGTAGTAGTAGTAGTAGTAGTAGTAGTAGTAGTAGTAGTAGTAGTAGTAGTAGTAGTAGTAGTAGTAGTAGTAGTAGTAGTAGTAGTAGTAGTAGTAGTAGTAGTAGTAGTAGTAGTAGTAGTAGTAGTAGTAGTAGTAGTAGTAGTAGTAGTAGTAGTAGTAGTAGTAGTAGTAGTAGTAGTAGTAGTAGTAGTAGTAGTAGTAGTAGTAGTAGTAGTAGTAGTAGTAGTAGTAGTAGTAGTAGTAGTAGTAGTAGTAGTAGTAGTAGTAGTAGTAGTAGTAGTAGTAGTAGTAGTAGTAGTAGTAGTAGTAGTAGTAGTAGTAGTAGTAGTAGTAGTAGTAGTAGTAGTAGTAGTAGTAGTAGTAGTAGTAGTAGTAGTAGTAGTAGTAGTAGTAGTAGTAGTAGTAGTAGTAGTAGTAGTAGTAGTAGTAGTAGTAGTAGTAGTAGTAGTAGTAGTAGTAGTAGTAGTAGTAGTAGTAGTAGTAGTAGTAGTAGTAGTAGTAGTAGTAGTAGTAGTAGTAGTAGTAGTAGTAGTAGTAGTAGTAGTAGTAGTAGTAGTAGTAGTAGTAGTAGTAGTAGTAGTAGTAGTAGTAGTAGTAGTAGTAGTAGTAGTAGTAGTAGTAGTAGTAGTAGTAGTAGTAGTAGTAGTAGTAGTAGTAGTAGTAGTAGTAGTAGTAGTAGTAGTAGTAGTAGTAGTAGTAGTAGTAGTAGTAGTAGTAGTAGTAGTAGTAGTAGTAGTAGTAGTAGTAGTAGTAGTAGTAGTAGTAGTAGTAGTAGTAGTAGTAGTAGTAGTAGTAGTAGTAGTAGTAGTAGTAGTAGTAGTAGTAGTAGTAGTAGTAGTAGTAGTAGTAGTAGTAGTAGTAGTAGTAGTAGTAGTAGTAGTAGTAGTAGTAGTAGTAGTAGTAGTAGTAGTAGTAGTAGTAGTAGTAGTAGTAGTAGTAGTAGTAGTAGTAGTAGTAGTAGTAGTAGTAGTAGTAGTAGTAGTAGTAGTAGTAGTAGTAGTAGTAGTAGTAGTAGTAGTAGTAGTAGTAGTAGTAGTAGTAGTAGTAGTAGTAGTAGTAGTAGTAGTAGTAGTAGTAGTAGTAGTAGTAGTAGTAGTAGTAGTAGTAGTAGTAGTAGTAGTAGTAGTAGTAGTAGTAGTAGTAGTAGTAGTAGTAGTAGTAGTAGTAGTAGTAGTAGTAGTAGTAGTAGTAGTAGTAGTAGTAGTAGTAGTAGTAGTAGTAGTAGTAGTAGTAGTAGTAGTAGTAGTAGTAGTAGTAGTAGTAGTAGTAGTAGTAGTAGTAGTAGTAGTAGTAGTAGTAGTAGTAGTAGTAGTAGTAGTAGTAGTAGTAGTAGTAGTAGTAGTAGTAGTAGTAGTAGTAGTAGTAGTAGTAGTAGTAGTAGTAGTAGTAGTAGTAGTAGTAGTAGTAGTAGTAGTAGTAGTAGTAGTAGTAGTAGTAGTAGTAGTAGTAGTAGTAGTAGTAGTAGTAGTAGTAGTAGTAGTAGTAGTAGTAGTAGTAGTAGTAGTAGTAGTAGTAGTAGTAGTAGTAGTAGTAGTAGTAGTAGTAGTAGTAGTAGTAGTAGTAGTAGTAGTAGTAGTAGTAGTAGTAGTAGTAGTAGTAGTAGTAGTAGTAGTAGTAGTAGTAGTAGTAGTAGTAGTAGTAGTAGTAGTAGTAGTAGTAGTAGTAGTAGTAGTAGTAGTAGTAGTAGTAGTAGTAGTAGTAGTAGTAGTAGTAGTAGTAGTAGTAGTAGTAGTAGTAGTAGTAGTAGTAGTAGTAGTAGTAGTAGTAGTAGTAGTAGTAGTAGTAGTAGTAGTAGTAGTAGTAGTAGTAGTAGTAGTAGTAGTAGTAGTAGTAGTAGTAGTAGTAGTAGTAGTAGTAGTAGTAGTAGTAGTAGTAGTAGTAGTAGTAGTAGTAGTAGTAGTAGTAGTAGTAGTAGTAGTAGTAGTAGTAGTAGTAGTAGTAGTAGTAGTAGTAGTAGTAGTAGTAGTAGTAGTAGTAGTAGTAGTAGTAGTAGTAGTAGTAGTAGTAGTAGTAGTAGTAGTAGTAGTAGTAGTAGTAGTAGTAGTAGTAGTAGTAGTAGTAGTAGTAGTAGTAGTAGTAGTAGTAGTAGTAGTAGTAGTAGTAGTAGTAGTAGTAGTAGTAGTAGTAGTAGTAGTAGTAGTAGTAGTAGTAGTAGTAGTAGTAGTAGTAGTAGTAGTAGTAGTAGTAGTAGTAGTAGTAGTAGTAGTAGTAGTAGTAGTAGTAGTAGTAGTAGTAGTAGTAGTAGTAGTAGTAGTAGTAGTAGTAGTAGTAGTAGTAGTAGTAGTAGTAGTAGTAGTAGTAGTAGTAGTAGTAGTAGTAGTAGTAGTAGTAGTAGTAGTAGTAGTAGTAGTAGTAGTAGTAGTAGTAGTAGTAGTAGTAGTAGTAGTAGTAGTAGTAGTAGTAGTAGTAGTAGTAGTAGTAGTAGTAGTAGTAGTAGTAGTAGTAGTAGTAGTAGTAGTAGTAGTAGTAGTAGTAGTAGTAGTAGTAGTAGTAGTAGTAGTAGTAGTAGTAGTAGTAGTAGTAGTAGTAGTAGTAGTAGTAGTAGTAGTAGTAGTAGTAGTAGTAGTAGTAGTAGTAGTAGTAGTAGTAGTAGTAGTAGTAGTAGTAGTAGTAGTAGTAGTAGTAGTAGTAGTAGTAGTAGTAGTAGTAGTAGTAGTAGTAGTAGTAGTAGTAGTAGTAGTAGTAGTAGTAGTAGTAGTAGTAGTAGTAGTAGTAGTAGTAGTAGTAGTAGTAGTAGTAGTAGTAGTAGTAGTAGTAGTAGTAGTAGTAGTAGTAGTAGTAGTAGTAGTAGTAGTAGTAGTAGTAGTAGTAGTAGTAGTAGTAGTAGTAGTAGTAGTAGTAGTAGTAGTAGTAGTAGTAGTAGTAGTAGTAGTAGTAGTAGTAGTAGTAGTAGTAGTAGTAGTAGTAGTAGTAGTAGTAGTAGTAGTAGTAGTAGTAGTAGTAGTAGTAGTAGTAGTAGTAGTAGTAGTAGTAGTAGTAGTAGTAGTAGTAGTAGTAGTAGTAGTAGTAGTAGTAGTAGTAGTAGTAGTAGTAGTAGTAGTAGTAGTAGTAGTAGTAGTAGTAGTAGTAGTAGTAGTAGTAGTAGTAGTAGTAGTAGTAGTAGTAGTAGTAGTAGTAGTAGTAGTAGTAGTAGTAGTAGTAGTAGTAGTAGTAGTAGTAGTAGTAGTAGTAGTAGTAGTAGTAGTAGTAGTAGTAGTAGTAGTAGTAGTAGTAGTAGTAGTAGTAGTAGTAGTAGTAGTAGTAGTAGTAGTAGTAGTAGTAGTAGTAGTAGTAGTAGTAGTAGTAGTAGTAGTAGTAGTAGTAGTAGTAGTAGTAGTAGTAGTAGTAGTAGTAGTAGTAGTAGTAGTAGTAGTAGTAGTAGTAGTAGTAGTAGTAGTAGTAGTAGTAGTAGTAGTAGTAGTAGTAGTAGTAGTAGTAGTAGTAGTAGTAGTAGTAGTAGTAGTAGTAGTAGTAGTAGTAGTAGTAGTAGTAGTAGTAGTAGTAGTAGTAGTAGTAGTAGTAGTAGTAGTAGTAGTAGTAGTAGTAGTAGTAGTAGTAGTAGTAGTAGTAGTAGTAGTAGTAGTAGTAGTAGTAGTAGTAGTAGTAGTAGTAGTAGTAGTAGTAGTAGTAGTAGTAGTAGTAGTAGTAGTAGTAGTAGTAGTAGTAGTAGTAGTAGTAGTAGTAGTAGTAGTAGTAGTAGTAGTAGTAGTAGTAGTAGTAGTAGTAGTAGTAGTAGTAGTAGTAGTAGTAGTAGTAGTAGTAGTAGTAGTAGTAGTAGTAGTAGTAGTAGTAGTAGTAGTAGTAGTAGTAGTAGTAGTAGTAGTAGTAGTAGTAGTAGTAGTAGTAGTAGTAGTAGTAGTAGTAGTAGTAGTAGTAGTAGTAGTAGTAGTAGTAGTAGTAGTAGTAGTAGTAGTAGTAGTAGTAGTAGTAGTAGTAGTAGTAGTAGTAGTAGTAGTAGTAGTAGTAGTAGTAGTAGTAGTAGTAGTAGTAGTAGTAGTAGTAGTAGTAGTAGTAGTAGTAGTAGTAGTAGTAGTAGTAGTAGTAGTAGTAGTAGTAGTAGTAGTAGTAGTAGTAGTAGTAGTAGTAGTAGTAGTAGTAGTAGTAGTAGTAGTAGTAGTAGTAGTAGTAGTAGTAGTAGTAGTAGTAGTAGTAGTAGTAGTAGTAGTAGTAGTAGTAGTAGTAGTAGTAGTAGTAGTAGTAGTAGTAGTAGTAGTAGTAGTAGTAGTAGTAGTAGTAGTAGTAGTAGTAGTAGTAGTAGTAGTAGTAGTAGTAGTAGTAGTAGTAGTAGTAGTAGTAGTAGTAGTAGTAGTAGTAGTAGTAGTAGTAGTAGTAGTAGTAGTAGTAGTAGTAGTAGTAGTAGTAGTAGTAGTAGTAGTAGTAGTAGTAGTAGTAGTAGTAGTAGTAGTAGTAGTAGTAGTAGTAGTAGTAGTAGTAGTAGTAGTAGTAGTAGTAGTAGTAGTAGTAGTAGTAGTAGTAGTAGTAGTAGTAGTAGTAGTAGTAGTAGTAGTAGTAGTAGTAGTAGTAGTAGTAGTAGTAGTAGTAGTAGTAGTAGTAGTAGTAGTAGTAGTAGTAGTAGTAGTAGTAGTAGTAGTAGTAGTAGTAGTAGTAGTAGTAGTAGTAGTAGTAGTAGTAGTAGTAGTAGTAGTAGTAGTAGTAGTAGTAGTAGTAGTAGTAGTAGTAGTAGTAGTAGTAGTAGTAGTAGTAGTAGTAGTAGTAGTAGTAGTAGTAGTAGTAGTAGTAGTAGTAGTAGTAGTAGTAGTAGTAGTAGTAGTAGTAGTAGTAGTAGTAGTAGTAGTAGTAGTAGTAGTAGTAGTAGTAGTAGTAGTAGTAGTAGTAGTAGTAGTAGTAGTAGTAGTAGTAGTAGTAGTAGTAGTAGTAGTAGTAGTAGTAGTAGTAGTAGTAGTAGTAGTAGTAGTAGTAGTAGTAGTAGTAGTAGTAGTAGTAGTAGTAGTAGTAGTAGTAGTAGTAGTAGTAGTAGTAGTAGTAGTAGTAGTAGTAGTAGTAGTAGTAGTAGTAGTAGTAGTAGTAGTAGTAGTAGTAGTAGTAGTAGTAGTAGTAGTAGTAGTAGTAGTAGTAGTAGTAGTAGTAGTAGTAGTAGTAGTAGTAGTAGTAGTAGTAGTAGTAGTAGTAGTAGTAGTAGTAGTAGTAGTAGTAGTAGTAGTAGTAGTAGTAGTAGTAGTAGTAGTAGTAGTAGTAGTAGTAGTAGTAGTAGTAGTAGTAGTAGTAGTAGTAGTAGTAGTAGTAGTAGTAGTAGTAGTAGTAGTAGTAGTAGTAGTAGTAGTAGTAGTAGTAGTAGTAGTAGTAGTAGTAGTAGTAGTAGTAGTAGTAGTAGTAGTAGTAGTAGTAGTAGTAGTAGTAGTAGTAGTAGTAGTAGTAGTAGTAGTAGTAGTAGTAGTAGTAGTAGTAGTAGTAGTAGTAGTAGTAGTAGTAGTAGTAGTAGTAGTAGTAGTAGTAGTAGTAGTAGTAGTAGTAGTAGTAGTAGTAGTAGTAGTAGTAGTAGTAGTAGTAGTAGTAGTAGTAGTAGTAGTAGTAGTAGTAGTAGTAGTAGTAGTAGTAGTAGTAGTAGTAGTAGTAGTAGTAGTAGTAGTAGTAGTAGTAGTAGTAGTAGTAGTAGTAGTAGTAGTAGTAGTAGTAGTAGTAGTAGTAGTAGTAGTAGTAGTAGTAGTAGTAGTAGTAGTAGTAGTAGTAGTAGTAGTAGTAGTAGTAGTAGTAGTAGTAGTAGTAGTAGTAGTAGTAGTAGTAGTAGTAGTAGTAGTAGTAGTAGTAGTAGTAGTAGTAGTAGTAGTAGTAGTAGTAGTAGTAGTAGTAGTAGTAGTAGTAGTAGTAGTAGTAGTAGTAGTAGTAGTAGTAGTAGTAGTAGTAGTAGTAGTAGTAGTAGTAGTAGTAGTAGTAGTAGTAGTAGTAGTAGTAGTAGTAGTAGTAGTAGTAGTAGTAGTAGTAGTAGTAGTAGTAGTAGTAGTAGTAGTAGTAGTAGTAGTAGTAGTAGTAGTAGTAGTAGTAGTAGTAGTAGTAGTAGTAGTAGTAGTAGTAGTAGTAGTAGTAGTAGTAGTAGTAGTAGTAGTAGTAGTAGTAGTAGTAGTAGTAGTAGTAGTAGTAGTAGTAGTAGTAGTAGTAGTAGTAGTAGTAGTAGTAGTAGTAGTAGTAGTAGTAGTAGTAGTAGTAGTAGTAGTAGTAGTAGTAGTAGTAGTAGTAGTAGTAGTAGTAGTAGTAGTAGTAGTAGTAGTAGTAGTAGTAGTAGTAGTAGTAGTAGTAGTAGTAGTAGTAGTAGTAGTAGTAGTAGTAGTAGTAGTAGTAGTAGTAGTAGTAGTAGTAGTAGTAGTAGTAGTAGTAGTAGTAGTAGTAGTAGTAGTAGTAGTAGTAGTAGTAGTAGTAGTAGTAGTAGTAGTAGTAGTAGTAGTAGTAGTAGTAGTAGTAGTAGTAGTAGTAGTAGTAGTAGTAGTAGTAGTAGTAGTAGTAGTAGTAGTAGTAGTAGTAGTAGTAGTAGTAGTAGTAGTAGTAGTAGTAGTAGTAGTAGTAGTAGTAGTAGTAGTAGTAGTAGTAGTAGTAGTAGTAGTAGTAGTAGTAGTAGTAGTAGTAGTAGTAGTAGTAGTAGTAGTAGTAGTAGTAGTAGTAGTAGTAGTAGTAGTAGTAGTAGTAGTAGTAGTAGTAGTAGTAGTAGTAGTAGTAGTAGTAGTAGTAGTAGTAGTAGTAGTAGTAGTAGTAGTAGTAGTAGTAGTAGTAGTAGTAGTAGTAGTAGTAGTAGTAGTAGTAGTAGTAGTAGTAGTAGTAGTAGTAGTAGTAGTAGTAGTAGTAGTAGTAGTAGTAGTAGTAGTAGTAGTAGTAGTAGTAGTAGTAGTAGTAGTAGTAGTAGTAGTAGTAGTAGTAGTAGTAGTAGTAGTAGTAGTAGTAGTAGTAGTAGTAGTAGTAGTAGTAGTAGTAGTAGTAGTAGTAGTAGTAGTAGTAGTAGTAGTAGTAGTAGTAGTAGTAGTAGTAGTAGTAGTAGTAGTAGTAGTAGTAGTAGTAGTAGTAGTAGTAGTAGTAGTAGTAGTAGTAGTAGTAGTAGTAGTAGTAGTAGTAGTAGTAGTAGTAGTAGTAGTAGTAGTAGTAGTAGTAGTAGTAGTAGTAGTAGTAGTAGTAGTAGTAGTAGTAGTAGTAGTAGTAGTAGTAGTAGTAGTAGTAGTAGTAGTAGTAGTAGTAGTAGTAGTAGTAGTAGTAGTAGTAGTAGTAGTAGTAGTAGTAGTAGTAGTAGTAGTAGTAGTAGTAGTAGTAGTAGTAGTAGTAGTAGTAGTAGTAGTAGTAGTAGTAGTAGTAGTAGTAGTAGTAGTAGTAGTAGTAGTAGTAGTAGTAGTAGTAGTAGTAGTAGTAGTAGTAGTAGTAGTAGTAGTAGTAGTAGTAGTAGTAGTAGTAGTAGTAGTAGTAGTAGTAGTAGTAGTAGTAGTAGTAGTAGTAGTAGTAGTAGTAGTAGTAGTAGTAGTAGTAGTAGTAGTAGTAGTAGTAGTAGTAGTAGTAGTAGTAGTAGTAGTAGTAGTAGTAGTAGTAGTAGTAGTAGTAGTAGTAGTAGTAGTAGTAGTAGTAGTAGTAGTAGTAGTAGTAGTAGTAGTAGTAGTAGTAGTAGTAGTAGTAGTAGTAGTAGTAGTAGTAGTAGTAGTAGTAGTAGTAGTAGTAGTAGTAGTAGTAGTAGTAGTAGTAGTAGTAGTAGTAGTAGTAGTAGTAGTAGTAGTAGTAGTAGTAGTAGTAGTAGTAGTAGTAGTAGTAGTAGTAGTAGTAGTAGTAGTAGTAGTAGTAGTAGTAGTAGTAGTAGTAGTAGTAGTAGTAGTAGTAGTAGTAGTAGTAGTAGTAGTAGTAGTAGTAGTAGTAGTAGTAGTAGTAGTAGTAGTAGTAGTAGTAGTAGTAGTAGTAGTAGTAGTAGTAGTAGTAGTAGTAGTAGTAGTAGTAGTAGTAGTAGTAGTAGTAGTAGTAGTAGTAGTAGTAGTAGTAGTAGTAGTAGTAGTAGTAGTAGTAGTAGTAGTAGTAGTAGTAGTAGTAGTAGTAGTAGTAGTAGTAGTAGTAGTAGTAGTAGTAGTAGTAGTAGTAGTAGTAGTAGTAGTAGTAGTAGTAGTAGTAGTAGTAGTAGTAGTAGTAGTAGTAGTAGTAGTAGTAGTAGTAGTAGTAGTAGTAGTAGTAGTAGTAGTAGTAGTAGTAGTAGTAGTAGTAGTAGTAGTAGTAGTAGTAGTAGTAGTAGTAGTAGTAGTAGTAGTAGTAGTAGTAGTAGTAGTAGTAGTAGTAGTAGTAGTAGTAGTAGTAGTAGTAGTAGTAGTAGTAGTAGTAGTAGTAGTAGTAGTAGTAGTAGTAGTAGTAGTAGTAGTAGTAGTAGTAGTAGTAGTAGTAGTAGTAGTAGTAGTAGTAGTAGTAGTAGTAGTAGTAGTAGTAGTAGTAGTAGTAGTAGTAGTAGTAGTAGTAGTAGTAGTAGTAGTAGTAGTAGTAGTAGTAGTAGTAGTAGTAGTAGTAGTAGTAGTAGTAGTAGTAGTAGTAGTAGTAGTAGTAGTAGTAGTAGTAGTAGTAGTAGTAGTAGTAGTAGTAGTAGTAGTAGTAGTAGTAGTAGTAGTAGTAGTAGTAGTAGTAGTAGTAGTAGTAGTAGTAGTAGTAGTAGTAGTAGTAGTAGTAGTAGTAGTAGTAGTAGTAGTAGTAGTAGTAGTAGTAGTAGTAGTAGTAGTAGTAGTAGTAGTAGTAGTAGTAGTAGTAGTAGTAGTAGTAGTAGTAGTAGTAGTAGTAGTAGTAGTAGTAGTAGTAGTAGTAGTAGTAGTAGTAGTAGTAGTAGTAGTAGTAGTAGTAGTAGTAGTAGTAGTAGTAGTAGTAGTAGTAGTAGTAGTAGTAGTAGTAGTAGTAGTAGTAGTAGTAGTAGTAGTAGTAGTAGTAGTAGTAGTAGTAGTAGTAGTAGTAGTAGTAGTAGTAGTAGTAGTAGTAGTAGTAGTAGTAGTAGTAGTAGTAGTAGTAGTAGTAGTAGTAGTAGTAGTAGTAGTAGTAGTAGTAGTAGTAGTAGTAGTAGTAGTAGTAGTAGTAGTAGTAGTAGTAGTAGTAGTAGTAGTAGTAGTAGTAGTAGTAGTAGTAGTAGTAGTAGTAGTAGTAGTAGTAGTAGTAGTAGTAGTAGTAGTAGTAGTAGTAGTAGTAGTAGTAGTAGTAGTAGTAGTAGTAGTAGTAGTAGTAGTAGTAGTAGTAGTAGTAGTAGTAGTAGTAGTAGTAGTAGTAGTAGTAGTAGTAGTAGTAGTAGTAGTAGTAGTAGTAGTAGTAGTAGTAGTAGTAGTAGTAGTAGTAGTAGTAGTAGTAGTAGTAGTAGTAGTAGTAGTAGTAGTAGTAGTAGTAGTAGTAGTAGTAGTAGTAGTAGTAGTAGTAGTAGTAGTAGTAGTAGTAGTAGTAGTAGTAGTAGTAGTAGTAGTAGTAGTAGTAGTAGTAGTAGTAGTAGTAGTAGTAGTAGTAGTAGTAGTAGTAGTAGTAGTAGTAGTAGTAGTAGTAGTAGTAGTAGTAGTAGTAGTAGTAGTAGTAGTAGTAGTAGTAGTAGTAGTAGTAGTAGTAGTAGTAGTAGTAGTAGTAGTAGTAGTAGTAGTAGTAGTAGTAGTAGTAGTAGTAGTAGTAGTAGTAGTAGTAGTAGTAGTAGTAGTAGTAGTAGTAGTAGTAGTAGTAGTAGTAGTAGTAGTAGTAGTAGTAGTAGTAGTAGTAGTAGTAGTAGTAGTAGTAGTAGTAGTAGTAGTAGTAGTAGTAGTAGTAGTAGTAGTAGTAGTAGTAGTAGTAGTAGTAGTAGTAGTAGTAGTAGTAGTAGTAGTAGTAGTAGTAGTAGTAGTAGTAGTAGTAGTAGTAGTAGTAGTAGTAGTAGTAGTAGTAGTAGTAGTAGTAGTAGTAGTAGTAGTAGTAGTAGTAGTAGTAGTAGTAGTAGTAGTAGTAGTAGTAGTAGTAGTAGTAGTAGTAGTAGTAGTAGTAGTAGTAGTAGTAGTAGTAGTAGTAGTAGTAGTAGTAGTAGTAGTAGTAGTAGTAGTAGTAGTAGTAGTAGTAGTAGTAGTAGTAGTAGTAGTAGTAGTAGTAGTAGTAGTAGTAGTAGTAGTAGTAGTAGTAGTAGTAGTAGTAGTAGTAGTAGTAGTAGTAGTAGTAGTAGTAGTAGTAGTAGTAGTAGTAGTAGTAGTAGTAGTAGTAGTAGTAGTAGTAGTAGTAGTAGTAGTAGTAGTAGTAGTAGTAGTAGTAGTAGTAGTAGTAGTAGTAGTAGTAGTAGTAGTAGTAGTAGTAGTAGTAGTAGTAGTAGTAGTAGTAGTAGTAGTAGTAGTAGTAGTAGTAGTAGTAGTAGTAGTAGTAGTAGTAGTAGTAGTAGTAGTAGTAGTAGTAGTAGTAGTAGTAGTAGTAGTAGTAGTAGTAGTAGTAGTAGTAGTAGTAGTAGTAGTAGTAGTAGTAGTAGTAGTAGTAGTAGTAGTAGTAGTAGTAGTAGTAGTAGTAGTAGTAGTAGTAGTAGTAGTAGTAGTAGTAGTAGTAGTAGTAGTAGTAGTAGTAGTAGTAGTAGTAGTAGTAGTAGTAGTAGTAGTAGTAGTAGTAGTAGTAGTAGTAGTAGTAGTAGTAGTAGTAGTAGTAGTAGTAGTAGTAGTAGTAGT